>JAQFVV010000299.1:815000-1148278 GCA_028023455.1 Epiperipatus broadwayi
CAAAAGGGAAAATAAATAAAACAAGTTAAGGATGATTTTGGAATTTTAGACAACAGAATTGACTTAATTAAATCATTTAATTACTATCAAAAAACAAATAATTTAGAAAGTTGTTTTAAACAAAATGTATTTTAAATATTTAAAAATAAATGAATTTTTGAATAGTGTTGTTGAAATTACCCATGATTATATGTTAGATTAATACTGTGAAGGCACTGTTTACCCATTAATGTCAACAGAATATTGTTTTCTAATAGACTATATATTTAATTATCACTGCTAAAAGTTTGCCAATATATTCCACCCTTTAACCCAAAATAGTATTAATAAACAAAACAATTTTTTTCTATACATTTTCACTGAACAATTTTATATTTTATTTGCATGAGACAGTAATATATGTGAAACTCAAAGTACTTTTAAGTATTTGGATTTGTTTGTACATGTGACATATCACATGATCATGATCACTAAAGTTTTTTTTAATACTTGACAAGCAGAATCCAAATGATTTCCAAGTGTTGTTTTTTTTTAAATGAATGTTTGTAGTTTAAATATCATATTTTTTTAAATAAAATATTAAGTTAACTTCAAAAAAAAACAAAAAAACTTGACTTTGGGAATTTTAATTTATTAATAATTTTTAATAAAAAGAAGAAAAAAATATCCACACTTTAATTAGCCTTTAAGGTTTTTCTGTGTTTACCCATTATCAATCATTTTACAAAATATGATTTTATATATCTCAAGATATGAAAAGAGTTATTAAAGTTTATTATATGGTTCAAAATTAATATATTAAAATAAGTGCACTTGTTAGCCAAACACATCGTAGAACAGTCATTTACTGTTCAATGATTTTTCAATATTTTACTAATTGATTGAAGAATGCATATGATATCATCTTTATAGATTAATGTGAAATAAAAGGCAGTCAATACTTAATTATACATTATCTAAAATGGAAATAAATGAAATCTATTATGCTGTTCTTTCATATAAATTATAATAAAAATCATATTTTAGGCATATGGTTTTGTTCCCTTTTCAAATATTAATCATCTATTTTAACATTAGTTAATTATTGCAGGTAGAACATTATCTAGTGTTCCATAATGGAAATAAAATAACAAAAAATAAAACATCAACAAAATAGAATAAAACCTTCATATAGAGATCTAATATAACTTCAAAGAATTGATATATAACATAATATACAGAATAAATAATATATACATTGTACAATTTTATCTATATTATATAATTTTCCATTCATCTTTAATTGACCAGTTGTTAATTAAATTTATTGAAGTTTTGTAAATATTTATACAATTATTTATGTTTAATGTATTATGTTTCATATATTTGTTGTTTTTGGATCTTTAATATCATTTAAAGATTTAATTTTTTTTTTTGGGGGGGGGATCTATTTTACATGCATATATCAATGTATATACAAAGCAAATTTATCATCTTGTTTATTAATTGTACTGTTATGTTCTTTGACTCTTATCTCTATGTTCTTGTATGACCATAGTAAATCATATTGCAAAGATCACAGTTAAATTTGTATACAGTTGATTTTTTTATTTTATATCATCTCTTAATTTATATAATTATCTATTGATTTATCCAGACTTTTATTATTCAATCATCTAATATTTATATACTTATCAATATAACCTTTGTTTTTTATTAATGTATTATAAATTTGGGCTAATGTGAAAGTTTGATGCATTTCTTATTTGAACTATTATTATTATCATCATTATAATCATTTTGCATAGAAATGCAATCACTTACTGTAGATTTTTTAGAATTATAAAATATATTTTCAATAATTTTATCATTGTATCCATAATCTTTATATAATTTATAATTTATTTTTTTGTAAATGACCTACACTTTTATCTGTATTATATTTATAATTGTTAATAACTGCCATATTTTATAACCATGCTTGTTGTGAATCTATAGCAATAAATTTTCTTAATTTCAATCTTCTTTAATAAAATGATTTAATGTAATTGAATTGTATTATCATTAATTATGTGAATATCTATATCTATTCAATTTTATCTTCAAATTCTATATTGTCATTAAAATTTTTATAAATATTATTCATAATTCATTTATTACCAATAATTAAAATATCATCAACATATTTAGAATAATGTATTATTTCTTGACTATTCTTATTTATAAATATTGATGACATTAGCCCACTAATTGCATAACTCATAATGTATTCTTTATATTCCACAAAATTCATTATTATATTTAAAATATAAACTTATGTATTAATATTAAACTCTCTTCTATAATATTTTCTATGTTTATATCATTTATATATTGATTTAATTTTTTTATTAATATTTCTATATCCATTGTAAAAATACTTTGATTCCTAATTAATTTTATATTATTTAATTTGTTGCTATCTGTATTTTTTTTATAGAATATTCTCCACATCTTAAAATACGTGCTATCCATTTATTTAGATATTACAAAATTGTGTGAATATCAACAAGCTGATAGACATTTTAAATAGTATTTACATTCTGTTATAATGTAATATCTGATCATCGTATAATATAGCATTTATTTTAAATGTAGTATTTGGCTATTTATATTTTAATTTTAAAAGTCGTTTATCAACATCTTGTAAATATATATCAAAGTTTAAAACGCATTTCAGTTATCATTTCTCTCATTTCATTCTGAATTTCGATTATCTGCATTAATTCTGCACTATGTATGCGTTTTATTTTTTTCTTTCTCTCTCTGGTGTTATTCTGTATGAGAGAAGAGTAACATCTGATTAGAACAAATGTAGTAACTGAGGCTTGACTGTTAAGAACTCCTCCATCAAGAGGATATGATTCTAATGATTAATGGCTGGATAAGAGCTTGAGGTCTTTGTTCTTGAAATTTTTTTTTTTCATTTATAGTGATTTATTTTTTATTATAACTGATAAGAAAAGTTATTCATGCTATGTTTTTTTTTTTCTCATGATGGAATACGTTTTAACATTCTATGATGAATCTGAATGTCTAAAAATTAGGAATATTTTTTTTAAGGGTGTGTGTTCGTGCGTAGGCATATCTGTCAATTATTTTACATATTGCATATGTACTATTAAGCTAATATTATTTTAATTAATGTATGGTTCATAACTGCATTGATTAGTTTTTGGTTAAAAGAACATAGGATAAGTACTATTTATATATTGTTTTTCAATTGGCTTTCTGTATTGTGAGAAATATTTACCCTCCCCATCAAAATACTTACCTCCTCAGTGAAATGAATGCTAAGATTCGATTTTGTAAACTTGACTGATTAGACAGTTTTTTTGATTTCTGATTAGTTAGTATCTCTGATGATTTGATATTCTCATCTGACTTTATCATGGTGATTTGCTGGGGGGGGGGGGGGCGGACGTGATGTTTCAATATAAAAATTGAGCTTTTAATATTTCCATTCAATTAATCCAAAACAAGTTTTATTTTTTCAAATATATTACTTATGTGGAATCTTCATTCTGAAACCACTACTCTATCACTGAATCACATAGAAACATTTAAGATGGCATATGATAAATAAGAACCTTATAGTTGTGGTAATTAGTGCAAATAACTTTCCTTGTCAATATTATTAAAGACCAAATCTCTTGCAGATTCCAAAGATTTTTTTTTTTTCAAGTGTTTATACAGTCAAGATTTTTTCCCAAGTAACCATTATAGGCAAAAAAGATAATTATCTATCTAATGTTGGTTAGTGAAAAAAATATTAAGTTGTTCTAGCTGCAAGATTTCAGAATAATTTAAATCAGTCGGGTGTATAGTGACACGCACGCACACGCACACACACACACACACACACACACACAAAACAAGTAAAATTTGAGGCAAGTTTGATTCACCATAAGGGAAGTGGATCATGCTTATAGATGTCAATTTCATGATTAACCATTTATCTTTATAAATTCATTTCTTTTATTAAATGCATAAAACATTCATTTATTTGATAAAATACTTTCCAATAGAAAAATCGATGTGACATTTAATAATAATTATAATAGATATGTTACAGAGTGATCTATCTCAGGATTCAGGTTTCACTTGTCCTTTATATAATATATTCATCAATGATTTTACTGATTGACATTGTTTTGACACAACAAAAAAAATATTTTACAAAAATAGAAAAGGCTTTTAATAAGGATAGGAAAAGTTTGGAAATCTTTTTTCAAAAAATTGAACTCTTATTCCTAATCTAACATAAACAGTAGTCTCAACTTTTCATGTAAATAATTAGGAAACATTTCATATTCTCGATATAATATTTTGCAATAGTAGACTATCCTATGCCATTTTGAAGTAACATTGGACTACATATTATAGTCTAACTTAATTTCACCATTTGTCTATTTGATCGAAAAAAATATTTTAATAATAATTTCCTTGAAAAACTAATGAGGTAATGCAATCATTTTATGGATAGATTCCTTAGCATTAGCATATTTCGCTGGTGAATACTGATTTCCTGTGTGGAGAATAAGTAACTATATTAAACAACTTATGGATATTCAATAAAATATTACTATAAAAATATTATGATATACTTAAGTCCACTCCTGGAAGAAAATGTATAAAAAAAGTTAAGTAGATTAGACTCTCCACCAATCTGGAATATAGTTGTTGTTTTTTTTTATCTAAGAGACTTGTCTTAAATCAAATGGTCAATCAAAAATCTACAAATGAAAAATTATGACAAAAAAAGTTTTATTGTAAAGTTCTAAACATATTTATTTTTCAAGATCCACTAATGAAAAAAATCATCTGGATTTGATTTCCTAGAGATTACTGAACTCTCATCAACAGATTCTGTACAATACATGATTGTTGCATTTATTTGTTTAATAAATGGAATTTGACATCATTGACATATAAATTGTGGACAAACACAAATCATAAACTATATAATTAACAATTGTTAAATCTATGGCTACATTGGTAAAATTGGACTTAATAAAGCCACTAATGAATCTGTCTATTAGTTGGAATGTATAGTTGGTAGAGCATCCGACTTGGGATTGGGAAGTTCCAGGATCGACTCTGGGTGCTCACTAGTCTGTTATTTAAACTTCTTATAATTTCCTGAAAAATATTGCCATATGACTTTTTTTGCTGTTAATAATTATATTGTCTAAAAAAATTATATGGTAAATAAATAAATATTCTTTTTATTGATAAAAAAAACTTTTTTTTTCATGTGTCAAAGCATCGGCCGGGAAGCAAACCCGCAAACCGGGACAACTGCTTGTAGGGCAGCTGTGCTGACCACTAAGCCACCAATGCTTGATGCTTCAGATTGTGAAGAGCTCTATTACAACAACAATTGTTGCTTGCTGAGAAATTTCTGCAGTGATTTATGATGCATATATTTAGTTCAGTAGGTCCTATTATTTGGCCTAATCTTTATGCTGAACATTCTTTCATCTTAGATGGTTAATGACATTTTTAGTTAAAGACTGAATCATATTTTTTGCCAATTAGTGAATTACTCTATTACTACTTAAATATTCCAAGAAAAGATATAATTTATACTTTTCCAATGTATATATAATGAATTGTGAGATTTAAAGCTGTTTATTGCATTATATAATGTGCTATGAAAATATTTTAAACTGCAAATAAATTCAAAAAATGTGTACATCTTAATTTTGTAAATCACTATTTTTTTTAAAAAAAAAAGTTGTTGTGGTAACCTGGTAAAAGGATCCATTATTAAGCAATAATACTTTATAATATTTTAATTGTTCTGTAATGAAAAGGGTTTTTTTTAAAGTTATAATGTAACTCTAAATATTGAATTGTTATAAAATATGTTGCGTATGAAAAGCTATAGTGAATATGTTTTTTTGGTCATAATATTTTATTGACTATTCCATCGACCTTTATAAAAAGAACTTAAGATATAAATACTTGTTTTTATATTTTGTTTAGTTTTGAAATGAATATAAGTTTAGGAGCATTTTTATGTTAAAAAAATTCAATTCTACAAAATAATCTATCTAAGTGATACTTTAATCTTAATATTATATAAATTCTTTTTAAAATACATTAAAAAACTTGAAATCTTAATATCTGATTAATCTAATTTTGAAGCTTGGATGCCAATAATAGCAAACAGACTTAGAAGTGCTAGCAATATTTTGACATTTAATTAATCTGAAATCCCCGTATTGCTTTAAAAGAAATTCATAAATATCTATCTGACTGTATTAAATATTTTTGTTTTCTTTCTGCGTTATTTTTGTGCATAATAAAAGAAAGTCAAATATTAATTATAATATATAACTGAACTATTCATCACTCATGTGACACTTGAGTGTTAGATGTGATGAAAGTGAGTCTTGATCCAGGAGCCTTTAAATTTTCTGAGTGTATCATTTTACTGATGAACTAAATTCTTTGTAGTTTAATGAATTGTGAAATTATAAACTTAAAAGTAAAGATCTCTAAATCAAAGTTCAATTCTAACACTTCTGGTTCTCAAATGTCACAAGTCCTTCCAAACAATAAATCAATGTGTTATTTAATTCAAAGTAAATGATGCAATTTGGCATTTTATAAAAATCAATTTACAAACATTGACAAATAAAAATATTTATTGAAAGTTGGTAACTTTTGGATTAAATAAAAATAATTAAATGGTTTATTGCTTGGGAGTTCATAAGAAGTTTGTGCACTGGATATAAACCAAGCTTTAAGCTCCCGAGTCTGCAACTGCTTCAAATCATGCAGGATATTTTCGCATTGGCAAATGGGATATTATCAGAGCAACAACAAATCTACTTAGTGTGATTAATTATATTTTTATTTATATATTTTCATGATTTATTGTGTGTATTTTTGCATACTTATGGAGAGATGCATGTTGGGAGTAACAAGAAGAGATCGAAAACGCAATGTATGGGTAAGAAAACACAGGTGTTATTGACTTCATTGAAAAAAATTAAAAGACTGAAGTGCAGTTGGGCTGGATATATTGTTAGAAGAGATGATAATAGATGGACAATTGAAATTTTAAACTGGATTCCAAGAGATTGTAAAAGAACCAGAAAGAGACCACATGTGAGATGGGTGGATGAAATAAGAAAATGTGCAGGGGTGATGTGGAGAAGAAAAGCTAAAGATAGGAGAAGATGGATTGAACTTGGAGAGACCTTTATCCTGCAATGGATTGATAATGGTTGATAATGATGATGATGATATTGATTGGAGTTTAACTTATTTTATCATTTTATAAAAGCTCATAAGATGCTGCTAGTTTTTATTGTCTCCATCTTAATTGATTTGTTATAAGATGAAAATCAACTTTATTAGAAAAAAATTTAAATTGTAATATGTATATAATTTTGTTTTAAATTTCATTAATTATATGTAATAAATCTTGCACATACATTGTGATATGCTTTAAAAAGAAAAAGAGTATAATTATTCTTGCTTCCATGTTTTTGGTTTTCCATTCAGCTTAAGCACTGAAAATGTATTAAGCTGAATGAAAAATCAAAAACATTGAAGAAAGAATAATTATATACTTCATAAAGCATAACAACATACATATGCAAAATTTATTTTATATAGTTTTCAACTAATATTTGTAGAATAATTAATAAATTTTAAATAAATTACTATACTCAAAGTCCAATTTATTTATTTGAACAATCATAATCACGGCTTAATTTTAATTATATTGCCACAATTATGGCTTTTTTTCTTGAGTTCTGGAACTCATCATCTGTGAATCTAGTTCTAAAGAAATTTGGGATTGTTGGCCATAATTTTTTAAATAATTTTATACCAAGAATAAACAATGAAAATATCATGGTAAATAATATTTGTATTAGCTTAAATAATGTCACTTCATAATTAATTGTAATTTTATGTGGAGACATTTGTAAATGTTTTATTCTTATTATGTAAATAGTGTTAACTTAATTATTGTTTCATTTGATGTCTGATTTTCTTTTTACATTATCATATAATTTTCATTATTATGTAATATGTCAAAATTTTCTAATAATACAATTTTCATACTTTTGAAACTTATGATTTCTACTTCATGAGGACAATTATGGAAATGTGATCAATGTTTGATTCAGGATGATATTACAGTTTACAACTATTTAGGAATGTCACCCTAAAAATAACAAATTTTATACTACTTCTATGAAAACAGGCAAAACTCTCATTATAATAGTGCCACTCAGTTCAAGAAATGGTGATCATGTGATGTTCTATGAAAACAGAAAGTAATAATGGTATTTATTATAAGTGAATTAACATTAATTACTTTTTCAAAATATAATATAATACACCCAATCATTACGTAAAATGTTATATTTTTAATGTTAGATCTTTATATTCCCTTTTTTATGACATAATCCCATCTCAGCATTACTGCATAAAGCTATGAATAATTATATTTAATGCAACTACATTATATTATATAATAATGTGTTCATTAGTTATTCAAAATCTAATTGGTGGACTTATGAGCTAATAATGGATCAATATAACTATAAAAAAAAATAGAAATGTGAACAAAGAGAATTTCTGCTTAGTTAATAAAAAAAAATATTGTCTGCATATCATACCACTTGGGAGCTCCAATATTTATTTCCAAAGCAATGTATTACATTATAAATAAATAATCTAAGAATATTTTATTTTTCAGTTTTATTTTCTACATAAGCTCTATCATTTCTGAAAGCCACTTTAATTTCTCTTTTATTTATAACACTAATGGCAATTGGTTATTAGTATTGTCAAGATATGTTATATATTGTTATTATGTTTTTTTTAATAACAGTTTTTTTCTGTCCTCTCAAAAGAGGTTGTGAAAATTTTGAAGTTTCTGAAAGCCACCATCAGACAAATTGATGTTGCATAAAAATGAGTTTCTCAAACAATTTTATAATAAACAATATTTTACAAAACAATGTCTCAGGGCTTCCTTTTTTTCCCAGTGGAAAAATTAAACATATACAGAAATTTATAAATCTCTTTATCCCTATAAGACTGAGAATATCTCTGTATTGCAAGTACTACCCTATTACTATCATGCATGATTTAGTGCAAAGGTAGAATGTGGTTCAGCTATAACTTCCTTTACTTAAATGTCATATAATCTCCTGATCATATTAATTTCCCAAGTGATGAACTATTCACATGAATACTATTAAGTGCATCAGAAAAACAAAACAAAAATGAAAATGATTTTGTATGAAATATGAGTATCAAAAATTCATGAATGGGTTTATGATATAACAGTCTACATAGTGTTATGACTAGGAGTTATCGTGTATTTGCTGTTGCATTACTATTTTTTAGAATATCTGTCATCTTAGCATCTGTGATATTAAATCATACCTCCCCCACATGTACCCTATATCTATTCAGATAAGTTACATAAATGTTATTTAAAGTAAAAAACCTATCTTATTCTTTTTAAAATGTTCTAATATATACGAGTTCAAATCTTGATTAAAGTTAGTTTATTGTTTAAGTAAATAGCTAAAAAATTCCTAAGGAAAAAAAGGTTAGATATTGTTTTGGATAGAAATCAGATAACCATTTAATATCAGTTGGTAATGACATGTAGCTATTCTTAGCTGAAAACTAAGGTTAGTCAACAGCTGGCAGTTGACTAACGTAGGGACTAATATCGTCTCCACTGTTGTCAATACTTGAAGGTCTGGAGAGAACTTTGCCTTGCAATGACCTTAAAGATTGTTTACTTTATATATATAATACTCATGTGTGACAACATTTAAGCTCGATTAGAAGGATTAATTATTTACTATAATTGCTTTTAAATATGTATTGTATCAACTTATAAATTCTTTTCAATATTTGTTGTTGCTTTTTTAAAAAAATGTCATATATAGCGAAGTCACAAAAGTAATTTTTCATACATTGTCACCAAAATACGTTTTCTAATTAATAATCTCCTGCATAGAGAAAGAAAAAAACATCTTCTGTCTGTGTAATTGGGAATATTTTGAAAATGCAACTTCACATGTTTTTTTTTAATAGGTCATGACCTTTTTTTTTTCCTAACTTTTCCCCCATTTCTGTTCTTGATGTAGTAATTTGATCACAAAGAATTAATGCTTCTAATGTTATTTTATTTTTTCAACCTCCTTCCACCTCCTCCTTAGAGATTGCAAAATATAAACCAGATCCGTTTATTTTGTTAAATCAAATTATATAACTCGCAACTAGAATTAAGTTTATAATATTTGAGTTTAAAATATAATTGTAAAAAATTTAACTTTTGGTTAATTTTATTAATTAAAAAGCATCCGTGCGGATGTATATAACGCACACACGCACATCAAGAATGCATGATTCTATTATTCAACTTACTGCCTGGATCAATGCTTCTTAAATAAACACCGCTATTCTGAGGGTTGTGTAAAATTTTGGAGATAATTTTTTTGATAAAACTAATCACCCTGTCTTAAAAAAGTCAATTATTATAGACCATATCAAAACATCATTTGAAGGGGAACCATGATCATTTGCCATACTGAAAATCTGAATCACATTTATTTTAGGATCTATTCAATTCTAGGAGTTGGATGGACTTTTTTAGATTTATCACTGGTTAATCTATGAAGTTATAAATATTTAGGCTACTATATAAAATTGTGCACAAAGATTTTGTTTTAGAATAAATAAAGTTTAATTGATTGTTGTATATAATATTCACACTCTCTTCAATGTTATTTTTTGGAGGAATGTTGAAAAAATCTTCCAATGAAATAACTATTCAAGAAACATTTATTTTGGTTATTATTTATATTGCATTTTATTACAAGAACGAATCAAAAAGTCGAAGTACTGGCATCTAGAAGCCAAGTATATTGATTTCATCATAAAAGTTAACCTAGAATCTCTGCCGACGAACCATTTTTTGGTGAATTATAGAGGCTACTCCAGAATTGAACCATTATGTAGCTTGTGTGGGACAGAGGATGAGACTATTAGTCATATTTTTATTGCTTGCCCCTTTTTAAGTCCAGCTAGGCAAAATATTATAGAAAGAATATCACTGGGTAGCAAAAATGTTCTGAACATTAAAGACACCATGACAAGTGGTATTTTTACCACGATTAGGATGGGGATCTTCTTGCTACACACTGTGTGGCTGACAAGGAACCATTTCATATTCAAGCAGGTTTGTGCAGAACCATGGACAATATGTAAAAAATTTATCTGCAAAGTGAAGCACAGAGATTGCATCCTAACACTGGAGAAACTCTTTAAAGACACTTGAGCACAGCTTAGGTTACTGAATGAGGAGCCCTATGCTCAGACAAATCTTAATTAATTATTACCACATAATCAACAAATAATTATATTCAACTATATGAGCTTCTTGAAGTATCAATGGAAACCAAAAAAATAACAATTACTTAACAATGACAATCCATGTCATCAAACAAGGAGTCTAATGCGCTGACTAAGGAAAGTACTTTGTCAAGATTAATGAAACAAATGAAATTATGGTGTCAAAATTAGTGTAACAAATGTAATGAATGTAACAAATGTAAACATAAAAGACTCTCATAATGTGATTGTATATATATATTTCCCTTAATAAAAAAAAAAAGAAATATCTAATTAATATAATAATAATAAACATCAGTTCAAAAATGAGTATGGCTAATCCAATTCAAAAAAAAAAAGAAAAAAGAGACTCTAAAAATGAGTTTTGTGATGACTATACAAACCAATCTGCGTATTAAATATGTCCACATATAGAACATGCTAGCCATTTTTTTGTTCACTTATTATTTTAAGATGTTATATTTTAATTTCTTTAGCAGAAAACTTATTTTTGAAATACTTTAACACCATATCTAATTGTAGCTTTCCAATGTAATCTCTTTACTATCATTTTTCCAATAGAAACAATTGTCATTGCACTTCTTTAGAATGTCTTTGTGATAATCCGATGAAATCTACCTTTCCAGTGAAACCCATGCTCAAGTTCACCATAAAACACCCTTTTAGAAAGTCTTCCACTGTTCAATCATTTTACATGTGCAATCCACATCCACAGACAGTTAAAGAACATTTTGATTGATTTTATGATCTCACCTTAAAATTTTACAACATACCTGTAACTATAACATGATGCACTGATAAGGTGTTCAAGTTTCACATCCATATAATAAAGTAAAATAGCAAATCTATATACAAGTAACCTAGTTGCAGTAGTTATTTCCCTATGAAGAAATACTCTATTTTTTAATTTGTTAAAAGCAGCAGCAGCACCTTGAAGTCTATGTTGGATCTCAGCATCTAAATCCACCTTTCTTTATATAAACCTACCCAAATATTTAAAATTGATTTACATTCTCAAGTTGATAACCATCCAAACTTAAAATTGCTAAGGTTTTTTTATTCAATTACTTAATAGCTTATAAAGAATTTGAATTTTTTGAAGATTAATTAATAAATTGTGATCTTTATAAATTGCATTCAGAACATTAAAAACATTCTGTAAATCATTCTTTGAGCTGGAAAAAGTAGTACAATTATCAGCATACTGTAAATCCAGAATCCAAGAAGAAAATGTTCTTGATCTTGCTTTCAATCAATTCAAATTAAAAATTCCAACATCACATTTGTATCATATTATCCTCTAGCTAATGGTAACTATCCATTTACTGATCACTGAGCAGATGGATTGGCTAAAAGTCATCTATTTCAAGAAAAATTTTAAACCTATTTATGACTTAGGAAATTTTTAAGATTTACTTGACCCAGGTAACAAATTCCTAATCATAGACATTGTAAGCATATATTAATCCTTGCTCAATGAGATTAGATTTTTAAGTGAATATTTTTATTTTAATTAAATTCAACAAAATAGTACATTTTATTTTCTTCACTTGAAAAAATATTTTTTAACTTTATAATATGATATCCAACTTAGGTCACATAATAAATATCCTCCGAATAGTTAACTAAATTTTTAAGTAAATTTGTAAATTAGTGATAATTAAGTCAAAAGACAACATAAAATTATCAATTTTTATTACACTTGTAAGTTCATGATTCATTTTTAAATAGCTTTCAAAAATAAACTTAAATAGTGAAGGTTAATCTTTTATATTTCCTATAACAACTTTGCAAAAATACCATTAATTATAAAACAAACTATATTTCTTTATTGTAAACTATATTTAACCTATGACTTGTAAAATTTTGGGATGTATTGTCATTTTAATAGAAAAAATCTCAGCAACTCTTCTACGTGAATTGTGGTTAGTACATCTACCTGACATGGTTTCAATTTCAATTGAATAAAACTTTGAATTTTTTTTTCAAATTCCAAACATGTTTAATTCCAGCCCTTATCTAATCCATTTGTTCACTTTATATCATTCTGGGCTAAAGAGTAAAACAAGAAAGAAAAACTGTAAACTTTCTGAGGCTAACAATTAGCAAACCTAATGTGTAATGGCTTTTCTATCCTTGTTTCTTCTCAAATAATAATTGGAAAGAGTTTTGACTGTCTGTCATTGGCTATTTAAAGATTGTTTTCATATGTTCATTGCAAGTTATCTACTCTTCTATCTACAATAGTACTTCTAGACAAGAAAATATCTTTAAAGGCATTTTTTTCTTCTTGGAAGCACTATTTGAATGGGTTAATGGCACAAACCTCTTTAGAAAAAGACTTAAATCTGATTGTAATCTACTGTGATATTAATAGCTTGCCTTTACATTGAATTCTCTTGTGCAATTAAATACATTTTATATTCATTTTTTAAAATTTATTTTGATTCACTTTATCATCATATGCATTATATGATTCCTATGAATTTCTTTATATCTTGTATATTACTTTTTAAACACACTTATACTCTTTTGGCAAAGTAACAAATAACTTCATTATTAATCAATACACAAAAAATATTTTTCTTTCTAACTTTCTAGAAAAACGTTTATGTTTATAAGTTAATTTTCACTATAGTTTATTTTTAATTTCTTTTGAATTTATTATGAAATTTATTAAAATTTAGACAATTGAAACCATTATATTATATTGTTTTTATTATAAATACTATTCTAATTTTAAATATTTAGAGGCTAATAAATTGGTACTGGAACCTAAATTGTCTATATCAGAAACTATTTTCAGTACTATACATCCCAAAACGTTACCCTAAGATAACTTTATGTGTTTTATATAATAGTCAATCATTAATAAATTATATATATACACTAGATAAAATAGAGTTCATATAACATTACAATACTAGCCAAAAACAAAATTTTACTAAAATTCTTCTACAATCATGGTTTCATCTATTAAAAAATAGATCTTTTCAAATGAAATTCAGCAAACATGTATACATTTTTTGAATTTCACTTGAAAAGATCTATTTGTAAAATTTTGTTTTTGGTTAGTATTGTAATGTTATATGAATTTCTAATTGTTAGTATAGCATTAGGCAGTATTTAATTTTTAATACATACTAAAGAATATTTTATAATGAATGAAGAGATAAACATTTTATATTGCACATAAAGAATTAAGTGAATTGCAAAATTAGTGTGTGTAACAATACACTTCCTATCATGTTCATAAGTTGTTGAATAAATTCTTGTGAAGTTTTAACATTTTTCTGGAAAAGTCAGTAGTTTTTTTGCAAGCTTAAAATTTTATTTTCAGATAGCTGGTTCAAAGCTATCATAACAAGACATCCAATTATTGATTATTTAGTGGTGGTTATGTAACTATTTAAAATTAAAAATATTACATAAAAGTAAACTACAAAAATCTTTAATAATTAGCAGTTTACTAATATGATAGATTTTGTCTTCTTCACTGTTTTTTCAAAGCATAGTAGTATTTTTATAGCTGTTTTCCTTTTACAACATAAGTATGAATGTAAAAATATATAAGTGAAAATAAAATGCATATATGATGTATGTGCTCATATACAAGCATATATATATATATATATATAGTAACAGTTGTGGAAGTGTGATTTAACCACATTCATACTCGAAAGTTAGATGGCCAAATATATACTAGAATATTCTACAAATCCTTGAAAGAATAGTGCTTGGAAAAACAAGATTTTCATAATGCTCAAGCTTTATATTTGAGATAACCATTACTATCCCATGACAGTGTTACATTTCTAATTTATTAAACTTACTGGTTTCATCATGAAGAAAATTCTCTCTTTTATACTATAATTTCTGTTTACATTCTCCAAGTGTTTAGTTCAGATTTCAGAAAATAAAATCGAATGACATATCATAATCACACACACATATATAATGTATAGATAGAACAAGAACATTTCTGTAAATAAAAACTTGATGCAAATACAAAACATATTTACAACTATGATTTAATAATTCAAACGAAGTAAATAATAATATAAATGCTGCAGTTATAAAATAGAAACACACAAACAGATAACAATCCATCTCTATTTACGTAAATATCATTTACTTAATTCAAAATTAAAATATGGAATTCAAAATTATTGATATGATTAAATATAATACCTTTTATAATAAAATCTTTTATGGAAAACAATTTCTGCAGAATATAGATATGTAAATGGCTAAAAAAAAAAAAAACTACTAAATTTAAGTCAAGTATTGTAAATGAATTTTAAAAAACTACCAAATTTAAGTGAACTATTCAACAACCATGTGATACAATTACCTCTGCACCATCCACACGATTATTTTTCACTTAGTTGAGAGAAACTGTTATCTTGTCGAAACATCAGCATTTTGCTTTTATTTTATTATTTGTAGTTATTACCCAAAACATGATTTATAAAACATGTTTTGTTCATGAAAACATTTATTTCAATCTATATATATTATTATTTAATGTGCATGTATGTTTTGCTTGCAAATTTCTTGGTCAATAACTGGAAAAATATGTCCTTGTTGACTTCACTTCTTTAACTAATGGATCCTGAGAGTTGTAGAAGAATTCCTTCCGGTTACCATCTGCTAAAAATTTATTTCAGGTTTGAATGTTCTTCACAGTTTCATCTATATTCCATCTTCACAAACACTTTAACTTCTGCTAATCATTAATTTTAGATATGTATTTTGTTTAGGCATTCTGGAAATTTTGCTCTATGCCATCTGCTATTCATCAATCTAATATAAACTGAAAAAGATCCACAACTGAAAGAAGGGATATATTTAACCTTGCATCTTGATGAAGTCACAAATATCTCAGATGAAATTCATTTTTTATATCAAAAAATTATAATGATGTTTACAAATTTTTGTCATAGTTGTGCTAAAATTAGTATTAAATTCGTCTCATAGGGAGAGCAATTTAAACTTTTTTCTCTTTTTATTTAATTTGGTAGCAAGATTAATATTGAGAAACTAATATCTAATAATAAAGAACGTAATTAAAATTTCCTTTATATATTTATCTATTATAGACATTATGCCTAATTTTTAGAGCAAACAATATCATGAATATTTATATTCTATTATTTTTTCTCATTACATATTTGTTCAAACTAAATTTAATTACAGATTTCATTACTTTAATAGCAATTATTTTATTATGGAAAATATTCCAAAAATCATCCAGGTTTTTTTGTATTATATGATGTTATTTTACATTTACTTATATGTTGGACTATTTCAATTATTTAATATTAAATATTGGATATCTTTAGAAAAAAAGTTCAACTTTATTTCATTTTTCTAAATGCATTCAACTGTTAGTAATAGCATACAGGTTAGTATATATACAACATCTTGGGATATTATTCACTTCTCTTCTTCAGGTATTGTTAGCCTAACCAATGACTGTACTAGCATGGGAATGGAACTTGTACATTATTCAATTTCAAGCTAATGCTCTAATCAACTAAGCCATTGTGCCAAAGGTAGTGGTCAGTAGAAATATCATATACACCTGGATCTTGTTTTATGTGGATTATTTTAATGTGATTTTGAAGTTATGCGATTCATGTTTCTTCTTAATATCTTTTATATTTCACTATATTTATTAGATATCAAGAAATTTAAATTATTAATAACTTATTTTGACTTGAAATACTTTTATTTTCCAAAAATATATCGTTATATTAGCAGCTAACGTGAATATGGCCTGAAGCTGTATTTAGAATTTTAACTTCTATGTAAATAACCTATTTATACTAATGAGTAAATAATAATAATAGATTTATACTTACATATAAAAATATCGCAATAAATATTCAAAAAATTTAAACTTTTAAAACGTATTTTGTTATATATAACAAATAAATAATCTTTTAGATTTTTAAAATAAAAAACGAAGATTTTATAAACTGAAAATAATCTTTCTAATGATAATGTGTAATCTTTTTGTTTTGATTGCAATCTCATTTTTTTAATATAGAAACAGAAAACCATTAACACAGCACAAGACTGAAAGTGGTGCTAGTTGTACATCACATCACAAATAAAAATAATGTGGCTAACAGGTTTCTCTGGGCATAATTGCTGAGAAATTTTTGACTTCGTTTAAGGAAAAACCACAATACATTACATCACATCACATCGAATCTGATTTCTTGCCAGTTTACAAATGAATGCTAGTGGTAATGATTAAAATATGCATGAAAAATGTAAAATTAAATACTGTAGTAATAAAAAAAGTAAAAAAAGTTTATCTTGTATTAACTTTTTTCAAATATTTAAAATTTTTTATTAGTCATACTTTATTTGCTTATTTTTTTAATGTGAATTTTAAAGTAATTTTTTCTTGTTGCTTTGCTTTTATGCGAATTCTGAAAATTACAGACCTTATCCCCATTTTTCAAAATAAATTAAGTCTACTTTTGTGCAATTTTTTTAATGCGAGTTTTCTGTGGAACCTATCTACTGCATAAAATGAGACCCAGGTGTACTTATCTGTGAAGTTCATTTTGATTTCTCCACTTTTTCCTAAGAGCAAAGTTAATTGATGACTCTCGGACATTATGTATTATCACTCTAGATTGTTGTATGGCAATATTTGCTATTGTCATGTGAGAAGCTTCTTTGAAATTTCTTTGCACTTTTTTCTCTATTTAATATTTTTGTATTTTCTCAATCAAATATATGGTCTACTATGTTAGACCATCTGTTTTCTCTTTTCTCATTATCAGTTTGTGCTCTTTCATTTGCTTTTCAATGGGATGATTGATTTCACCAATATAAAACCTTTCATGTTCATATGATATATAATGGCAGCCACTGATGAAATCACTCAAAAATTGTCTTTACAAGATGCAAAAAATTATTCTGGAGAAATAAAAAGAACATGTAAAAGACAACAAAAAGTGAAGTCAACATTTCCTGTGATAAGAGAAAAACAATAATAGATAAATCTATAATCATTCTCCTTGCTGACAACATTTTAATTTTTCTTATTCACAAAAGTAAATGTTTTGATTTTCTATCATTAAGAAATTATATCTGAATTAATTAAAAATAGATAAACCTGAAAATTAAGGTTTGACTAAGAATTCCATTTTAAAAAATTTATAAAAGGCATAAACATGAAATTCTTAAATATTCTATTAGTTATGCTTTACTTATTTTCATGAGAGGAGTCAAGACACTCCTTTTTATCTATGTATTAGCAATTTCCGCTATGGGGAATTAAAGTCTCCGCAGACAGTCAATAATTGAAAAATCTTTGGCAATCCTTTAACATTTTTATCTACAGATTTTCTGAAAAAATGTGTTTCTGAAAGTCCCAAATACTTTACATAAATGTGCATATATAATACAAATGGAATTAATATTAATGTGGAGAACATTAAGAATTATACCAAAAAGATTAATACTGAATTTATCATATCTTTATATCAAATTTTAATATTAGTACATAAAAATGGAATACTAATGCATAGCCAAAGATCACTTTGAAATATATATATATACTCAATTCACTTATGGAAGTAGGTATGTATATATTTCATAGGAAAAAATGTACTCCAACAACCCCCCCCCCCTTTTCTCTTTTTACATACAGGGAAAGAAAAGGTATTGGTGACCCATTTTTTAACTAAGTGATGATGAGTTTTCATTCTTGTTTTGCCCCTAGCTAATTATAGCTAAATATTTATTTACTGGCCAATATTGGATGATGACTAACTGAGTTGGCTATGCCTGTTTGAAATCTGAAAAAAAAATATCGAGGATTTTATAGACTGGATTTAAATCCCAGTTTATGGAAGTGGCAAGATAACCATTCTGTCATGAGACCTTCATATATAAATATATACAAACTATCTAATTCCTAATGAAAAACTCTCCAAAATAGATAAACAAAGAATAACATAAACTTTGTCAAAAAAAATCATTTTTATAATTCTAGCATTATAAAGACCCTAAAGAGTGGCTAAATGTGCAAAACCATATACGTTTTGATTAGTATATAATATTTGAGAAAGAAATCATTTGTATAAGAGTATTACTTATTCCCAAGTTGACTAATTTGAGTTGTTTGTGAGTAGCATCAGTATTAGATTCTTTCATCAATTTTTCTAAAGCTACACAACAAAGATATTGACCAGATACTATTTAAGTTTAACCCATACTCTGAAGATTTTCTAGTCCTTCAGCAAAATATTAAAAGTACACATTTTCTAAAAGTGCTAAGCTTTTATAATGTCAGAAGATGATAAAAAGCTTTCAAACTGCCCAGTCAATCACTGAAAGAAGTTTTGCAACTCCTAGTTGTGGCTCAAATCTCCCCTGAAGCTGATATTGATTGATTCTTAAAATCACTAGTTTACAAATGGAAGTGCTGTATAAAACATAACGATTAAAATAATATAAAAGCTCTTAGAAAGATAATTGCTGTGTATTAAATAAATTTTATAGTAATACTTTACATACATGTATGTCCAGGTGTGTCTATGTGTATATATTGGACTGAAAACTTAATGATGATAATAGTGATGACTTGCCCAAACTGACCATTCACATATCAATACACACAGATAATGCTTCTGGTGTGCCTATACATTATTCTATAGTAATATTTATTTTGACTGTGCCTAAAGTTTAATAAAACTAGATTTAATGATGATTATCAAACCTTCTGTTCACTATATAAATATTTATATGTCATTCTGGTTATATTTTATCACCAAATATCAAATCCTATCCCAGAGGGTCACATTCATTCATAAGTTTTATTAAAATGTATAGCTTTGAAACTTAATTATCGGCATTGAATGCACCAGTTTCTTTTAAGATATTTTATCCTCTGTCATCATCATCTTCAGTTCACTCAATAAGAATCTTGCTTTTCTCAGTTCAGAATATGATTGCTTAATGTAATAGAGAATCAGTATTAAATAATGGAGATAGAAATTACTGAAAAAACATGCATAACTACCAAATAAATAAAAATATTAACAATTTATTTAAACACTCTCAATTGATTTCATAAAAAAAAAAGATTTTTTTTTAATTAAATGCTTTTATTTACTGTGCATTAAAAAGAAAAAAAAGTTTCTTTAACCAACTTAACTAATTTTTGGATCCCCTCCCCCCTATGCTTTTATTTCAAGTTAAATTTAAAAATCCCATTTGTGATTGAAGAAACAATTTTTTTTTTGTTTTAGTGCAGAGTAAATAAAACCAATGAATTAAAGAAAAATTATCTTCTATTATTTGTAACTTTTTAGCATTGGCACAGTAAATAAAAATGTAAAACTACTTTAAATCAACTGAACCCGATATATATATATCACTAGATATTTCTGTTATAAGTTAACATGTATACCCCTTATGTTATATATCCTATTTAGTATGTGTACATAATATATGTGTTTATAAGTGATTAAAAGTCTGAAATATTCAAGTGAAAAGTGTTTGACATTTTTGCTTTTGATTGGAGATTTTTATTTTTATTTTTTTTTAAAAAAAAGCTTACCAAAACTGTATTGGAAATGAACTTCACTTAGTACATACAATTTTATTTTAAATTAATTTTCTATATTGTAAAAGTGATGATAATTGTCAAATGTTGTTAGCTGAGAGGTCATTGCAGCCACCTTGCAAGCCAGTAGTTGGTTGCAGACGGTTGTGGGTTCGTGTCCCAACGGATGCTATGTCATATGAAAAAAAAGAGGAAAAAAAGTGTTGATAATTATCAAACTATCACAATTTGTGCCCAGCTAGTCCTGTGGGGATATATACAGGGGTTGACTAAATCAATAAAATTACAAAGAGCAAGCATATTAAAAAAAAACAAAGGAATATATTGATGGACAATATGTTCACACATATTTATATTTGTCATATATGTCATACAGAAAATGCATATTTTAACTTTTTTTTGTTTATTTGAAAATATATTTTAATATTTAAAGTTTTTGTATATAAAACAAAATGTTATATGTTTTTTAAGTGTATTAAATAAATAGAGAGAACAATTAAGTTATAGTTGTTTAATCTTAGCCAAAGGGGCTAATAATTTTAAATGGATGTAGATATTTTTGTCTGAGGTCAATTAGGATCATTTATTTTATGAAGATTCTTGTAATTCCTTTTTGTAATTAATTAAAAGATTTATCTGTGAGCAGATTAAGGGAAAAAGTTAATTTTTATCAAAAATAAGATAACTTACAGAATTTTCTTCTTTTGTGTGTATACTATAAAAGACACAATATTTTGTTTTATTATTCAGTGAGTGCTTCAGTTTTTTAGGGACAGAGACTTAAAAGTAAAAGATGCTTCCAGAATTCAGTGCAATAAGTAAAATGGAATAAACATTAACCAAGTAGACTAGATTGATTCCCTGTTAATCATCATGTGAAATATATCTCGTGTTAAAACTGATCTAGCAAGAAAAAAAAGAAATCAGATATGTACAAGTAGCTGAAATCAAAATCATCTATCCCTGTCTACTAGCTGCACACTTGAAAAATATTACTATAAATTATATTAGACCATGATTTTTTTAAAGAAAATAAAGGGAAGAGTCATAACAGAATAAAAGTTTTGTTGTAATTGGTATTGTTATGAACTGCGGTGGGTTTTTTTTAATCTAGAAAGAGAACAAAAATGAAAAGCAAACAAATTTCTTTGTGGAAGTAAGAATAAACATTTATTTTTACATATATATATTTTAATGAAATATATAATTTTAAATATTGATCTTATTTGTAAAAGAAACATAGGAATTAAGCTATACATATATACATTATTCAATTCAAATAGCTATATGGGCTGACAGATCTTCAGCCATACCATATATTAATAGTCTTAGCAATATAACATTGCTTAAGACTTAAGGCAGAGACTATAAATAGTCAAAATAAGAGTCATAGATCACATGACCCAAATCTCTTAAGCTTGCAAGATATAATCAGTGAGGATTGCCAATTCCTCAACAAGCTTTGTGATAAATGCTTAGCCAGAGCCAGCATCTAAAATATCTCTGTCAGACCCCCCCCCAAACCTCTGACCATGGTTTTATGTTTGCCTCCCTCCCCAAACCTCTGACCATGGTTTCATGCTTTGGCACTCCTCAGAGAGGTGCTAGGATAAGTTCAGACCCTAGATCTAAAAATACCAACCCAAAGCCAGCCTTTTATAGTCTCTACCTTAAGTCTTAAGCAACATTATATTGCTAAGACTACTAATATATGGTATGGCTGAAGATCTCTCAGCTCCATATAGATATTTGAGTTGGATAGCTGGGTTTGAAGACATGTAAGTGACTGAAAAGTTCAGATTTTCCTCTCAATAGATAACTTATATATGCATTATGTATAGAATTTGTATATATATATATATTTAGTAATATGTAAAAAGAATAGTTTTTATTAAAATACTGTTTGGCTTGTTTATACTATTCAGTTATCTGATATTACCAACAATTATTATTATTATGTTTTATATAGGTGTGTATATATGCCTATAATCAGATATATTTGTTTCAAAATACATTTATTGGTGCCTCATCACCAATGGTCGAGAGGTTAGACGACTTACATTGCAAGTTAATAATTGCCAACTATAATGGCTTCATCTGTCTGCATGGGGAATCCCCACCATAAAAGGAAACCTATATAGTCTCATTTTATCCAACCAGAAATCCCCACACACTCAGACTACCACCACATTACAGAATTTTTAAATGGATTTTTCAGGTAAAGTTTACATTGCTTATTCTGATTAAGTCATAAATTGAATACTCAAGAACCAAACAATATGGCCCAAATAAAGTTATACATATTATATGTCCAGACCCGCAGGGACTTTAATCCAACTTCTGTGCATCCGGGTCACAAATCATTTCAGTACAAATGTACCTAGATTACTAATGTTCAACCAAAATTCTACATATATAACATAATGTAATCTTTACAATATAAAAAATAAAGTCTCAAATTATCAAAACAATTTAAAAACTATAATATTTTAAACAGCATTAAACTTATTTACAAAACAATTTAAGTAACGTGTCCCAAATAGGGCCTTGAGAAACTATTGCGTATTAAATTAGTATATTCCCACCAACTGAATGAAAGATAGTGCATAGTGGGTACTACAGGACTGCTGAGTGATAGAATGCAGTTGCAGCAGACCTGGAGGGACAAAAAATAATCAGATATATTTTTATGGTAATTTATGAAAACAAGGAAGGATGTGTTCATTCACATTACTATGCATTATATTATTTATTAGATACTATGTAATTGTTTTTTTGTTAAATTGAGATGATGTTATTAGGATTTTTTTTTTATATTTAATATTAATATTTTTTTTTGTATTATTCTGTATCTGGTGTTCAATATCTTTCCATTCCTTGCTCCATAGTTTGATCTAAATTAGAAGTTATGTCAACTTAAAGTTTTGAACTAGAACTTCGGAAGTTTTGAACTAGAACTTCGGATGCTGTTTATTTTATATATAATATTTATGTACACTAAATATTTATGGTAATTTCTAATTAAAATAAAATTTATAATGAATTTATAGTCAGTTACCTCTGCCTTGCTTAGTGGATGATTAAAACTACAAAATAAATTTCAATACATTGTAAAAATGTGGTCATAGAATAATTTATTCACATCTTAAAATTTTGGTTGATTAACAGTGGTTTAAATCTATAGCAAATTTGACAAGCTAAACTGTAATCCAAATATATATATATAGTATAGAGGTCAGCCTTATTTTATATAATATAGTGATATACAATATTAAAATTTAAATCTACTAAAGAACATTACATTTCACTTTTTTTAATTACACGTTTATATCTGAACAATCAAATAGTAGCATAAAATTTTACTTGCAACCTCCAATTATTATTATAAAAATATTTGTATTATTTCAATTGGTCTTTTTTTTTTTTTTTTTTACTATATAAGATACTTTTATTTGTAAGCATCTAATTTTAAGAATGAATCAATATCAATTTCTTAGGGGAATAAGCATAAGCAAAAGATGTAAAACGTATTTCTGGGAATGATTCGGCATTTTGAAAGCTTTTTATCATCTTTTGATGCTCATAAAAGCTTAGAGCTTTAAAAATATATGTGAACTTCAATATTTTACTAAAAAATTTAAAAATCTTTTACTTATGTATAGTTAAATTTATGTAAGATTTATTAGTATTTATTCAATATTTTTAATGTTTAAATCTTATTAAAATTGGTAATATTATATAATTTTGAATGTTTTTTATTCAATTAAAAATTAGTCAATTTGTAATATTCTAATAAAATTTATTCTGAACTGTACTGATTAAAAATTATAACCTTAAATTCTCTATTGACATATAAATATATGAATGTGTATTTATATACATATATGTCATATATCCTGGAAATAGTATTCAAAAAATCAAGATGTAACAACAAAACTTGACAGTAAAAATAAACTTTTTTTAGAATGCTCACAAGTTGTATATTTTATCCTATGTAATAGCCCAAGATGGTTCTCTAGCTAGTATAGCAGTCAGAATAAAACAACACAGATACCTTTGTAATAAATTAAAGAAAGAACATATACAAACATTTATTGTTTTGTTTGGAACATGGAAAAATGAAAAAAATCAAAAGCATGCATTGAAACATAAAGAAAAAACATTTATGTATACAATTAGTGGGATTTGAACCCAAACTTTCAAGCTCCTTTTAATCATTTTCTACATCTTATACAACTGACACCCATAACCATATTCATGCAAAAAAGATGAATGTTTCATGCTGAACTAGCACTCATGTATTTAATTATATATATTAAACAGGCAAAACTCACTATATATATTGCTACACACAGCAAACTAGAGTAATCAACAGATGCCAGAAGGCTGGTGCATAAAATCCCCATCTAGTGCCTACTCATCCAATATCCCCAGACTAGTTTCTGGCTTATGGCCTTCGTCAGTGAGGAGCATTGGATCTGAGAGCACTGTACCTAGATCTTAGGATCTAATGCAACCCTCCAGCAGCCATCTTTTATCTCCATTTAACTACAAAACTATGAGTCTTAAACTGGAAACACTTTAATGTTTCCAATCCAAGCCCATTAGCTTATATAATCATATGGGTCTGAACCCAGTTCAGTACCCATACATTTTGGTATCTTTGGTTCTTTAATAACCATAGCCACCACTATCCTATTAGGCAGGATTGGTTTTAAGCCAATAAATATCACATGACCACCACCTCTTATGCTTGTGTATAACTGTTGTTAAAACAGGAAAAACTCACTATATATATTGCCACCATATATATGTAATAGATTTAATATTAAATATCAAATTATTTTTACTATACATATAATTCACTGCATTAAACTGCATTTGGTTAATTATTAAAGATTAAACATTTATTTACACTGCAGTACAAGCATAAGCAATAATGTTGGAATTATGAAATTAAAAGAAGAATGTAACCGTTTTACTTGAAAAGCCATTGTCACTTTGGTGCATTTTTTTAATTTCTTAATTTCAACATTATTATTTATGCTTGTTTTGCAGAGTAAATACATGTTAATGAAGTTAATCTGATATTCACTATGAAATCGATATTAACAAGCATATATTTCAGTAATGTGTACTGGAATAGAAGTTTGAAATGTATTAAATATATAAGTTTTATCATTATCATCATGATCAACCATTATCAATCCACTGCAGGATGGTCTCTCCAAGTTTAATCCATCTTCTCTGATCTTTAGCTTTTCTTCTCCACATCACCCCTGCACACTTTCTTATTTTATCCATCCATCTCACATGTGGTCTCTTTCTGGGTCTTTTTACAATCTCTTGGAATCCAGTTTAAGATTTCAATTGTCTATCTATTATCATCTCTTTTAGCAATATGTCCAGCCCAATTCCACTTTAATCTTTTAAGTTTTTCAGTGAGGCCAGTAAGACCTGTTTGTTCTCTTACCCATACATTGTGTTTATATATTTTTAAAAGTCATATGTATATGAAATTGAAATTTTAACATGTGCTGTATAATTTGCTTGGAAAAATATATTTTAAATATATTTATAGTATGAAAGGTTGATCTGACTTCTGTGATAATGGATAGTTGTGTGATTGAACTAAGATGAAAAATGTAATATATATAGATATAGATGTTTTTTTTATATGTTGCAATGTGTGTTAGTTGTATGTAATCACTTGTTTATTTTATACTGATAGTAAATGATACCTTTTTGATTTTTCTCTTTTCCCATATTCCAATCCCTATACAGATATACAGTAAAATATAATGATGAATTATAAACTATAATGTTTTATACGCACATCCAATTTTTGGTTTGTATATTATTTATTTTTTAATTTCTATAAATAATTTACCATTTATAATTATTATTTTATAGTTTATCTATGTGACATAATAGTTTCATGTATATGGCTGCAGAAAGGAGTTTGCTATTAACTGAAAGGAGATCCTTTGATTCCTCTTGTAGGCCTTAAAGGAACCGAGCAGGGCAAATTCCTAATGTCCACTCCATACGTTCTTGTCATTGCAGCTGCTATTACTATGTGATTATGCATATAGTATACGAACATGGATTAGCTGCACACCAACATGCATTATCCAGCATGGTGAGTTTATTGGCTTTTTACCTCTGAGTTTAAGATCAAGGAACACCATGGTCTTTCTTCTCAGTGCCTGATAAGGCAGAATGAATGTTTGTGTAAATGATAAATATTTTTCCAATACACATAAACAGTTATGACAAACAAAAATAAATCATGGCCCTTATTCCCAGGAGGCATTAAAGTCACCAACCAAGGCAGTGGTTGGTGGCCGAAGGCAGAGGATGCTAAGAATCCCGTGATTGCAGACCTAGGCTGCCATTTGATGATGACTTTTTATTTAGGTATTTACAACTGCAGATCACTTTCAAGTGAAGGAAGATTGCAAGAATTAGAAGAAGAACTGTCTTATATTAAATGGGACATTATTGGACTTTGTGAAGTTACAAGAAAAAGTGAAGAAACAATCGATTTAAAAAATGGACATATACTCTACTATAAAGGTACAAATATTGGAAATACAAGTGGAGTAGGATTTATTATAAATCAAAAATGGAAGAATAACATTGTAGAGATTGATGGTGTATCAGACAGAATGGCAAGATTAGTTTTACAATTTAATAGCAGATACCAAATGCAGATAATTCAGGTTTATGCCCCAACAAGTTCTCATAATGATGAAGTAGTAAAAGATTTTTATATGGATGTACAAAAGGCTTTTTATCAGAGTAAACAACATTTGAAAATTGTTATGGGAGACTTTAATGCTAAAATTGGTAAATAAATGAAAGATGAAAATGCTATAGGTAATTTTGGTTATGGTAATAGAAATGAGAGAGGACATAGACTTGTGGAGTTTGCAGAAAAAGAAAAACTTTATATTATGAATTCCTTTTTTGAGAAAATGTTAAAAGGAAATGGACATGGAAGCATCCAAATGAAGGTACATCAGAACTGGTTTGTATTTTGACTAACTGAAAATACATATTTCAAGATTGTAATGTTCTTAACAAATTTAACACAGGAAGTGATCACCGATTAGTAAGATGTAAGATACATGTTAATGCAAAACTAGAGAGACAAAAATTATTAAGAAAAACAACATTTACAGTTGATATTCCTAATATTCAGAAACATTCTAAAGAATTTAAATTAGAACTTACAAATCGGTTTCAAGTATTAATAGATTTTGATCATGATTCAGATTTGAATGACCTTAATAGGAAAATAAGCGATACACTTTTTAAAAACTGCAAAAAAGATAGCTGGTAGAAAAAAGCAGCAATTGACCAGTAAAACTTCTACTGAGACTAGAGAATTTATGAAGAAAAGAAGGAATATGAGGATATACAACAATGATGCATTAAAAAAGATTGAATATCTCAAATTTTGTAAAATGGTGCGGAAAAGAGTTGAAAATGATATAAGAAAGTATAATTGTGAACTAGCAAGGAAAGCTGTAGAAGAGAATAGAAGTCTAAAGAGTGTAAAACAATGTTTTGGTATTGGTAGGAAATTTATATCTGCAATAAGAAAAAAAGATGGCATTATTACTAAAAAGAGAGATGACATTATAAAATATGTAGAAGACTTCTATCAAGAATTATATAGTAATAAAGAACAAGTGCATCATATACATATTATATCTTCCAAATTGCCCAGAATTTTAAATGAAGAAGTGAGATATGCAATTAAAAGTATGAAGAAAGGAAAGGCTCCAGGTAATGATGGAATTGAAATTGTAATTGATATATTAAAAGAAGCAGGTGAAGAAATTGAAATTTTTTTAGCAAAGTTATATACCAAATGTCTAAATGATAAAGATGTACCAGATGATTGGAAGAATGCAGTATTAATATTAATATTTAAAAAAGGTGATAAAGAAGATATTAGAAATTACAGACCTATCAGTCTTTTATCAGTTTTATACAAAATTTTTATTAAGATAATTACAACTCGTCCACAGAAAACACTGGATTTCCACCAACCAAGAGAACAAGCTGGATTTAAAAGTGGTTTTAGTACAGTAGATCATATCCAGATATTGAGAGAAATTATAGAAAGGACAAATGAATATGAGTTGACATTATGCTTAGGATTTGTAGACTATGAAAAGGCATTTTATTCTATAAACATTTCTTCAGTGATTAAAGCATTGGATCATCAAGGTGTAGATCCAGGATATTGTCATATTTTAAAGAATATTTATAAAAATGCAACAGCAACAATTAGATTACATAATGATAGTAGGAAAATCAACATTGAAAAGGGTGTAAGACAGGATGACTTCATATCTCCAAAACTTTTTACAGCAGTGCTGCAAGAAGTATTTTGTGGATTAAAATGGGAAGCTAAAGGAGTGAAAGTAAATGGAGATTATTTAAGTCATTTAGATTTTGCAGATGATGTAGTTGTTTTTGCAAATAATGCTTTAGAGCTACAGGAAATGTTGCAGAAGTTATCAGATGAAAGTAGGAAAGTAGGACTAATGATAAATGCTAAAAAGACTAAAGTAATGTTTAATAGATTTTCTCAAAATATGAAAATAAAGATTGATTATGATGAGTTAGAAGAAGTTAACAGTTACAAATACCTTGGTCAGATTATTAATACAGATAGAAATATAATGGATGAAATTAATCATAGAATTAAACGTGGTTGGATTGCTTTTGGTAGAAATAATTTGATACTAAAAGGAAATATGCCTATGTGTTTGAAAAGGAAGGTTTTTAATAAATGTGTTTTGCCAGTTCTTACTTATGGATCTGAGACTTGAACACTTAATAGAAGAGCAATACAGAGACTTCAGACCACTCAAAGAAGTATGGAGAGATGCATGTTGGGAGTAACAAGAAGGGATTGAAAACGCAATGTATGGATAAGAGAACAAACAGGTGTTACTGACCTCATTGAAAAAATTAAAAGACTGAAGTGGAGTTGGGCTGGACATATTTTTAGAAGAGATGATAACAGATGGACAATTGAAATTTTAAACTGGATTCCAAGAGATTGTAAAAGACCCAGAAAGAGACCACATGTGAGATGGATGGATGAAATAAGAAAGTGTGCAGGGGTGATGTGGAGAAGAGAAGCTAAAGATAGAAAAAGATGGATTGAACTTGGAGAGACCTTTATCCTGCAGTGGATTGATAATGATTGATGATGATGATAGCTATATAAAGTTTATGATTTAATTTTACATGATGAGATGTTAGAATAAAATGTATTTAGGAAATGTCAAGTAAACTGCAATCTATTGCTGGTTATGATCATATTATTTTATTTATCTTCCTGTTCTAGGTTTCAAATTTGTATGGAGTTTGAACATTGTTTAAGCAGCCAAAATTATAAACAAGTCTACTTTAATTTTTTATGATTGGTCCTTATCCTATTCCTGTTGATGATTTAATTGTTAGTTAATAAAGAGATATTTAGTTGTTCTTAGATAGATGTAAACCAAGAATAAAACCATGATCACTCATCTTATAATATGTTGCTAGTCTCATCTTATCTTTTACTGTTTCTCTGTTGAATACTAAAAAAAAACCTTTAACTTGTAGTGGAAATGAGAAAAAAACAACTGTTTACAATATGTGTATCATCAAAAATATTCTGACCCATGGACAGGTCCAGAGACTAGCCACATCATCAATTCATCCATTTTTCCATTCTGTTCTCTTCATTGCATAGCTCTTCAATTCCATGTAATTCTTCCCATCTCTTATATCATCCAACAATGCCAATCTTTTCCATCTTTTCTTCCTATTCCATTCACCATTCCATCCAAAATATCTTTCATTAAACTATTTCATTAAACCATACTTTTTTCTTAATATATGCCTAATCCAGTTTCTCTTTATCTTTCTAATTTCCTCAATCAACTTTCTTTTTTCATCTACTATTTTCAAAACTTTTTCATTTGTTATTTTATTTATCCAACTAACCTTTTCCATTCTTCTCCATGTTCACATCTCAAAGACTTCCAATCTGTTCCTAATTTTATTATTCATTATCCACATTTCATAACCATACAATAGCATACTCCATACATAGCAATTAGTTAATCTTTTCCTTAATTCTCTCATCAATAGTTCACAAATATTTTCTTTCTCTTAATAAATGCCACTTTTGTCATTGCTATTCTTTTAACTTCATCTTCACTTTTTCTATCCTCATTCAACCAAATATCTAAATCCCTTTACCTATTGAATTATGTTATCATGGATTTTGATTTGCAGTCTTTGTGCATTCCTCCCAATCCATAAACATTTTGTTTTTTCAACATTAATCTTCATTCCATATTTTATACATCCTTCCTACAATTTATTCAACATATTCTGAAGACACTTCTTAACCTCAGCTATAAGATCCATATCATCTGCAAATCTTATACATTTTATTATTCTACCTCCAACATTTGCTCTTCTTATTTAACATGTCTTCTAAATAAATATTAAAAGAAACAGGTAGCATATTGCATCCTTGTCTAACTTTTCTTTCCATATTCTCTTTATCAGTCTCATTATTCTCCAATCTAATCCTTAAATCAATCTTTTCTTTTTCCAAAATACTCCTCTACCTTTTAAGATTTGTCATAAGTTAATTCCAGAGTATCCATAAAACACATACCAATTCATTTATCTTTTCAATTTCTCTCTCTGGAATTGTTCTAACAACACCATTAGCATCATTTGTACTTTTTCTTTCTCTAAAAACCAGATTGTTCTTCTCCAATATAATACTCTACTTAAATTCTTTCAGTTGCATTCTCTGTAAAATTTTAGAAGCATGAGATAACAACTGTATTTGTATACTTTATATAAATTGTTAATATAGAAATCTTTATTTTAAATTTTTTGTATAAACTAATTTGATTTATATGATTTTGAGGTACTGTGGTATTAGAGCTTCGACATGAAGAATTATAATAGTTTAATCATTAAATTAATTTGATTATTAAATCAAAAACTTATTTTAAAATCTTCGTTTAAAAAAAAACAATTTAACAAAAAAAAAAAAGAAAAGCATTAATGTGAAGAATAGTTAAAATGCGTGTTTAAATCAAATTGGTGTGTGTTTGCACGTGCATATGCTGCATAATCTATTTTAATACCTTGTACAGGCTTACACATGCATTTATATATGTAATACATGCGGGATTCGAACTCAGACTTTCGCACGAATGCAACTCTCAGTGCCATTTTTATTGCTGATTCACCTAATCACACACATGTTGAAAAGATAAATAATCACCAATATAAGTATTTCGTGCTAAACCAGCACTCATCAGTTGGTTCAGATTACCATCTCCACACAATATATAATTAGTACTCAGCTTTATATTAAGATAACCAATCTTCATACTTTAATGAGTTCTGGTTTAGCACAAAATACGTTTATTGGTGATTATTTATCTTTTCAACATGTGTGTGTGATCAGGTGAGTTAGCAATATAAGATGGCACTGAGAGTTGTGTAAAAGTCTGAGTTCGAATCCTGCATATATTACATATATAAATGCAGATGTAAGCCTGTACAATGTATTAAAATAAATTATGCAAAATATGCACATGCAAACACACACTCAATTTGATTTAAACATGCATTTTAATTATTCTTCACATTAATGCTTTTCATATTTTTTTTTTGTTAGATTGTTTTTTTTTATGTAGATTTTAAACTATGTTTTTGATTTAATAACCTAATTAATTTAATGATTAAACGATTATAATTCTTCATGTCGCAGCTCTAATACCTGTACCTATACATTATATATACTATCTATATAATGAAAATAAAATTATCTTTAAAATTTATTTTTACAAGTGAAAATTATTTTGATTTTAATTATACATATTAATTCTCCAAGATTATTATTATTACTTTCATTTAAGAAATCCAAGAAAATAGTGGGTTAAATTGTGCAATTATAAAATTAATGACGTGTGGGCTGGAACAATTTGAAGTTAATTTCTCTCTTAATAATTCTACCTTCTAATGAACAATGCATTTTAGTGTACCGAGGCTGAGCTTTCGAAGTGAAAGTTTATGATAGTGATGTAGACTGTCATTGCATTGTTCTTGTCAATGGTGATGGCAGAACATTAATCACATATTCTTCTCTGTGTCCTCTAATGTTAGGAAAGCAGGTGTCTATTATGACCTGGCAGCTAGCACTCTTGTTCTGACAAAAGGCATTGCTAAACAAAGAAAGGATATAAAAGAGTGTGGATGGATAGACTCGTCTAAATATTTAAAAATTATTTTCACTGTTCAGCTGAATGTATGTGCATATAAATATATCAATACATTATATGACTATCGGAAAACAGTTTTAAAAAATGTTTGCACACACATATATCTATTTACATGTGTTTGTATATTATATGATTGGGCAATGAAGATCTCAAAACATAATAATTATATGATCATTTGCCAAGGTCATGATTTAATTGATGTTTTAGTCCTTATTTTTAGGTCACAAGCAGATTTATGATCGTTCTTTAGATGGTCAAATCAACTAGCCACCCAGTGTTAATAGGAAATGGATATTTAGCTATTAATAACCAAAGAGTAAAGTTTGTGAGTTAATCTGTTTTGGTCCGATGAAGTATCAAAGACTAAAAACAATGTAACCACTATACAACGGATGAATTCATATTTTTATAGCTATATATCATTATTTTCAATTATTATCAATTCACTGTTAGATGGTCTCCTCAAGTTTAATTTAGTTTATCAATCCATAACTTCTTTTTAGCACATCATTTCAGAAAACTTTTTTTATCTCATCCACCTATCTCTTACATGTTGTCTTTCTAAGTTTTATTATAATCTTTTGGAATATAATTTAAAATTTCAAGTGTTTTCTATTATCAACTCTTCTAACAAAATATTATTGTCCATCTTTATTTCAGCGCTTTCAATTCTTTGATATCAATTTATAAATATATATTAGTAAGAGAAAATTATTACATATATGGGTGTATGTAAGTATGTTCATGCATGTAAGTTTATTTGCATATTAGCGCATATCAAGAAAATGTCCTAAATATTTAATAATAGAAACCTTTTGTAAGAGTTTCCTTGGAGTCATAAAACCTACTTTCTAGCAAATCGTTAACATACATTGTTTATTGAATATTTTATAAATTAATAATGTGGCATTCCATATTTGAATAATAAGTAATGTATATATATTAAAAACCAAAAAATCAATATGACAATAATAATAAAATTGTTTGTTGCACCGACTTCTCGTCTTTTGTCTAAGTGCTTTTATGCATATGTCAGGGATTAATATTGCTTCAAGTGGGAAGTTTGTTTTTTTTTTAGCTAGAAACTTTATTTATTTGTTTGTTTACTCTTCCTTGACTAATCCATCTGTTCCACCAGGAGGGTGGAGTAGCTAGCTGCGCAAATAGGTCTTATTAATTTGCTGAAAAATATATCAACTGTTTATAAACAAACAAAAGCTTTCATTTAAAAAAATTATTTTAACGCATTATCTTTAAAATGAATAATAAATTAATATTAATTATTAAACAGAAGCGTAAATCTTATGTGCATTTTGTATTTGTAGTCTGAAGATAGCCGGGAGGTAGGCTACTATAGCAAATAATATTTAATTATTCTCTGTTAACAGTGTATCTACGCCACAATTTTAGTTGCGTTAAAATGCAGTGGTAGAATGATGGATTCAAGAGCTAAAGGTCACTGCATTGAAACTCATTCTGTTAGTTTTGCTGCTCAAATGCTATTTGACCTTTCGAGCGTCAAACTAATTGATTATTATCACAACTCATTTTAGTATTTTGTTTTTAAAATTAAATTATATAATAATAAAGCCTTCTATATCATAAAGATGTTAATGAAAGTATAGATGTAAGTGTTTTTCTGAAGGTTTGTGATGATGGTGTTCTAGCTGTATTTTTATATTGGACTATTTCCATCATCTAATATGTGTGTTGAATGTCTTTAGAAAAGTTTAATTTTTAGTTAAATATTCCAAATGCATTCAACTGTTAGTAATATCACAGCAAACAGGTTAGTATATGCACTAACTGTTAGTAATATCACAGCAAAGAGGTTAGTATATGCACAACGTTTCGAGAGGTATTTTTCTCCCCTCTTCTTCAGGTGTTGCTGGCCTGACCAGTGACAGTACTAGCATGGGATTCGAACCTGGGTCCTTAGATTCTTGATTATTGAAATTTAAGGTAACGCTCTAACCAACTGAGCCATCCTGCCAAAGGCAACAGTATGTAGTAATTTCATATACTTATCTATGAGGTTCCTCCTGATTTCTCCACTTTTTCCTCAGAGCAAAGTTGATTAGTGATTTCCATACATTATGTATAGTCACACTAGGTTGGCTTATGGGATTTTTTGCCATTGTCATGTGAGCAGCTTCTTTAAATTTTCTTCTTTGTACCTTTTCTTCTTTATCCAATATTTTTGTATTTTCCCAATTGAACGTATGTTCATTGGTCCATACATGGTCTGCTACCTTAGACACATCTGTTTTCTCTCTTCTAATCATTAGTTTATGTTCTTGCAAGCGCTTTTGAATGGGACGGCTGGTCTCACCAATATATGTTCTTCCACATTCACATGGTATTTTATAGATGCAGTTTTTTCTTTGCAGCATTTCAAGTTTAGGCTTTGTAGATGTTAGAATTCCTCGTAGTGTGGTATTGGTACTGTAGTGTATCCATACATTCCAAAAATAGCAGACAAATTAAGGAAAATCTGCAATCAGTATAACATCAGAACAGCTTTTCAGAGCCATACCACACTACGAGGAATTCTAACATCTACAAAGCCTAAACTTGAAATGCTGCAAAGAAAAAACTGCATCTATGAAATACCATGTGAATGTGGAAGAACATATATTGGTGAGACCAGCCATCCCATTCAAAAGCACTTGCAAGAACATAAACTGATGATTAGAAGAGAGAAAACAGATGTGTCTAAGGTAGCAGACCATGTATGGACCAATGAACATACGTTCAATTGGGAAAATACAAAAATATTGGATAAAGAAGAAAAGGTACAAAGAAGAAAATTTAAAGAAGCTGCTCACATGACAATGGCAAAAAATCCCATAAGCCAACCTAGTGTGACTATACATAATGTATGGAAATCACTAATCAACTTTGCTCTGAGGAAAAAGTGGAGAAATCAGGAGGAACCTCATAGATAAGTATATGAAATTACTACATACTGTTGCCTTTGGCAGGATGGCTCAGTTGGTTAGAGCGTTACCTTAAATTTCAATAATCAAGAATCTAAGGACCCAGGTTCGAATCCCATGCTAGTACTGTCACTGGTCAGGCCAGCAACACCTGAAGAAGAGGGGAGAAAAATACCTCTCGAAACGTTGTGCATATACTAACCTCTTTGCTGTGATATTACTAACAGTTAGTGCATATACTAACCTGTTTGCTGTGATATTATTAACATTTGTTTGCTGTGATATTACTAACAGTTGGTGCATATACTAACCTGTTTGCTGTGATATTACTAACAGTTGAATGCATTTGGAATATTTAACTAAAAATTAAACTTTTCTAAAGACATTCAACACACATATTAGATGATGGAAATAGTCCAATATAAAAATATAGATGTAAGTATCTTAAAAGTCTTTTGACAAACAACAAATCTTGTAATTATCTAGTAAAAAAAAATGCTTTATGGGTATCACTTAATACATAAGTATGTGTATCAAGTAGCATAATATGAAGTTTTATTTACTTTAAGTGTTTTCAGGAAAAATAAATTTAAAAAGCTTTATTGTTGTGGTTAGCATATTCATTCTTTGTGCCTACACTGCGTGATTCGAATCTCAATAGAAATTGAAAAACTTTTTACAGGTGGCCATTTCATATCCAATGTAGCTCAATAAATGGATATCTAGCTATTTTTAATTGAAATATAATTATTTGAGATGATCAATTGAGTGTTGAATCACTTACTATAAAATAAAGATATAATCGTAATACGATAGAACATTAATGAAGGAAGTATTGTACTTTTTTATTGTAATTGCTGACCCATTAATAATCATCATCATTTAATGATGAATATTTTATTATTGTTTGTACCATTGCTCAAATTCATTATAATTTAATGCTGTTTTTTTTTTTGGAATTTTTGAAAAATTTTATTTTATTCTATCATTCTTTATTTTAATGCTTATATTATGATAATATCTAAAAGCTTATTTAAAGTACTATATCAATCTTGCACATACAATTATGCCATAATTTAATATTATCTAAAAGCTGTATTCAAAAATGCAACATTTATATACTAATATTCAGGGTCAACTTTCATTTTAGACCATTGATTCCGTAAAATACTGTATACTTGTAGCTCAGATAATAAAAAATGAAGAGAGCATTTTGTTTTAGGTTTATAGGTTCCTAATATATTTTAAATGATAGTTTTTATAACTAGCACATATTCAGTCTGGCATTCTAATAAAAGATTAACTAAGTATTTACACACTACATTGTGCCAAACCACTTCGAAGTGTTTGAAATGGTTTGAATAAATTGTATTTATAGGATATTACAGCAAAATAAAAAAAAGTATGGGTTTGGTAATATTTAAGAATATATAAATACGTTTTCTGTATGAAATTGAATTTTGCAATCAAAATCCATTTTTTGCAATAAAATAGTGAAGAGTACTTGTTTGTTATGAAAGATAATTTTTTATTCACTTGGCTGTTTTTTAGCATAATTTGTTCTCATGCTGCTACTTCCAGTAGTGATATTCGGAAACCACGTTATGTGAAGATTAAGGAAAACTTTGAATAAACAACTACTACACACCTTAGAAAATTTAGGCATGTGTAAAAAGTGTAAAATTGAACCAAGAAGTTATACTTCACCAAAATTATGTTATATTTGACAAAATAATAATGAAATTTTACATTAAAAAAATAATCAGAAGTCACTCAACAAATCTATTTTAATATATATATATATGGACATGTAATAACTATTATTCAACACTTTATTTACTGAACTACTCTGGATTAACTAAGTTCTTAAATCATGAATCATCAGCAATACATTTTTTGTCTTTTTCATATGCTATTGAAAACTTGTACAAATATTCTTAATACTTCCTAATTAAAAAACAAGTATTATGCATTGGTCACAATGTTATATGGTATTCAACCACCAGCAGTGACAAAGTTGAACATCAGTGTAGACACTTTTATCTCTATACCAAACTATACAGAGAAGTATTTATTAAAGTTTACACCTCAAACAAATTAATTTATACTAATATGTATTTTCATCATACTCCATTATTAGCACAAAGGTTTCTCCAACATTTCTTCATAAATAATTTTTTTCCAAGCTTTATATATATATATAATTCTTTCAAATCTTTTAATCTTATTCCATCTTAAAAGTTTCTAGATTGCCCTTTTTCTTTTAATATTTAGTTATGAATTGTCTTAATCTATCAACTACCTTTTCTTTTTTGGAAATATGACTACTGCTCTTTTATTTAAGTTTAAAATTTTTCCCAAAAATACAACTTAAGACAGATTGGGCATTTATTCATTCATTAATCATTGTCTATATTTGTTTTGCAAACATAATTTTTATTTTCTTATTTTGTATTACTTACATTTTACATTTATTTTTGAATTCAAAGCTTCCATTTTTACAACTACAAAAATTAGAAAAAATATAGTTTAAAAACACTTTTTTTAATGTAAGATGTGTATCATCATCATCAAACATTATCAATCTACTGCAGGATAAAGGTCTCTCCAAGTTCAATCCATCTTCTCTGATCTTTAGCTTCTCTTCTCCAAATCACCCCTGCACACTTTCTTATTTCATCTATCCATCTCACATGTGGTCTATTTCTAGGTCTTTTACAATCTCTTGGCATCCAGTTTAAGATTTCAATTGTCCATCTATTATCATATTTTCTAGAAATATGTCCAGCCCAACTTCACTTCAATCTTTTAATTTTTTCAATGAGGTCAGTAACACCTATTTGTTCTCTTACCCATACATTGCATCTTTGATCTCTTCTTGTATATAAAGGTAAAAATAAAGCACCTTTAGATAGTCAGTGTAGAACAAAAATTGCCTCAGCCCATCTATAAAAAATGATAGAGCAGTAATTATTCACCAGATTTGTCTTGAGGTTTAAATATCCCCCCCCCCCTTGTTTTACTTTCTAGTTAAAAATAATTAGATATTTTCTATCAATAGTTGAATGGTTAGTGAAATTAGCTATGGATTGTCTATTTCTAAATAGTTTGGAAATCTTAAACTATTTAAAGCAATTTATCATTCCATTGAAATTCAAATTCAGAGACAGATGCTCTAACCAAATATCACAAAGCTTTTCACAAACAAACACACACACATATATATATATTTTGCATGCAGTTATAGCTTTAATGATCTAAAGATAATGATATATGAACCTTTCTTTAAAACTTATTATTAAGTGCATAATGACTTCTTACTATCTTACCAAATAAATAAAATCCATGCGTTTGAAATTCCAAATTTATATCTTTGTGCCTGTAATAAATATAGTCCTTCTCATTATGTAAACTAAACTACTTTTTCACATTTTTTAAAATACTAAATGCAAGTTAAGATTATCTTGGATATGTACATAAGGATGTATTGATTCTTTACCTGAAATCAGATTGAAGTAACTGACAGGCTACTACGATCAAACACTAACTTTATTTTTTCTAACATCTCTATTTTAAAGCTATGTAAATTTTAACTGGTTCCTTACATCATCAAGATGTATCATCTGTTATAGAGTATAGATGTTTTGTTTTTCAATTTTTACAAAGATTCATAAATAAATAAATATATATATATCAATTATTACCTTGAGTAACATAAACCACATAAATGGAGAAATTACATAAATCTAACCTCTGAACAAAAAAGTACCTGTTAGATATAATTATAGTCCTTTAAACAAAAAAAATTAATTTGAGATGGATGATGAGATCAAAAATTCCGTTATTCATTATAGGAAAGAAAACTTTTTAATAGATGTTCCTGAAGAAATACTGGCAAGATCTTTCTTTGCCTTGAAATCTTCTATCAGTTAATGATGATGATTTAAAAACACATCTTGTTGCATAGATTTTATATTCTTAATAATAGATGCTAAAATTAATTGCCTATTTAAAAAATCATTAACTGTGATTAAAAATTATCTTTTTTTATATATAAAAGAAAAAAATAAACTTTTAAATAGACTATGTTTTGAGAAGCAAAGGATCCTCAAAGTACATACCAGATAGGTGAAGACAGGATGAAAAACATTCATACTTGTTTTATCCTTTAGGTAAGAATAATAACTCATTTACCAATGAATATTGGATGATTGGATTGAGTTTATTAATAAGTCATGTACTGAAAGGAAAATCCTAAGCCTAATCAGAACATGAATTGTTTTTAGTTTTACATAGCTGAAATTTGAATCCAATATCATAAGCATAGCAAGCAGATGTCTGCCAGTACCATGTGAAGTGTTGATTATTATAGCTAATGTTATTTACTTTTTTCACCCAAAAATGTGATTTAACTAGTAATTAAAAGCCTAACATATAAATTGTATGTGTTTTTTTTTTTAAAAAAAAATGTTTAAATGCTGTCTGGAAAAAATTGAGTAATATTTTACTTGCTTTTAAAATTTTCCAATTCATTTTACAAAGTAATTAGCTTGAAGATTTTTTTTTCTTTAACTTGGTTTCTAATTATATTTTTATAAATTAAGAATTTTATATATAAATATATAAAACGGTAATTAATGAGGAAAAAATGAGACTTTCTTGACCTATTGATTTTTTTTTATAAATTCATTTTAAATTTATGTTGCATATATATTTGAATTATCATATGATATTACTGTTAAATGATTTTATTGCAAAAAAAATTTACTTTTTCTATCTATTAATTGGAGAAGTCACGATCTAAGACAACAATCTTCACTATGCTAATGTAAATTATAACAATGTAAATTAACAACTTGAGCACAATATCTACCATAGTCTTGCTACTAACAGCCTGTCTAAGATAGGGTGACATCATATATATAATTTAAAAAATTTAATTTGATGTCTAATACAGTAAAAGGCAAAAGAAATTGTTTTTCTTGAATCACAATTTTGGATGTTATATGGAACTTTAATGCACAGCATCACCATACAATTTCTGATCAAAATTAAATAAATACTCTATTATTGATAAAAATTAATTAATGTATGAATACCCCACAATTTTATTTTAACTTTTATATAATAACCAAAAATTGTGATTCAAGAAAAAATTATTTTTTGCCTTTTAGTGCATTAATCCTCATCAAATTAAGTAAAAACATTTTTAGTGTTATTTTTCATTCTTGTTCGCATAAGTACTAGACAAATAATTTTCATACATTTACATTGTGATTAAAAGTCCTACATTAGGAATTAAATTGTGATTAAGTCCTACATTAGGAAGCAATTTTTTTCATTTCAATATGTTATGCTTATATCAAGATACCCAAACCTAATTAAAAGTTAAATTAATGTCAGTGCCATCTATTGACTGATGTGATTACTTGTTTAGACATCACCAAAAATTACTGAATGAATCTGAATTTGCTTCATATTGCAGCCTTTCAACACTATTAGGGCAGACCACCCTAAAATATACCATTGGCATGTATATCAAACACACTTATAAACTTTCAAGAAAATCTATTTTGTAGAAGTAGGTTAAAAATGAGTTAATTGAAGGGGAAAATAAATAAAATATATTTAAAAGAATTTAAAATCAGTTGCAATATTTTTGTTTATATGAAGGCAGTGATTTAAAAAAACAAGTTTTATATAACCAATCAAGGAAAATTAAGATTTCATCTTTCCTTTCTTTTTATTTTAATTAACTGTGAGCATCCATTATTATTTTATAATTTTTAGTGTTTTGATATTTTGCAACTAATTTTTTGTTATGAAGTTTATCCTATATGACTTCAATTTTTTTAAATCATTTAGTATAAACAGGAAAGCTATTCATATTCCATATTTTTAAAAAATGAGTATTAAAAAAATATCAATGTATTTTCAGTAATTTGAAGTCTTTTTTTCCCCATTTTTCATTCTTGCTCCTATGAATATTAGAGAAACAATTTTCTTATATCTGTAATTCCTATACAAGTTGAATTAATGGCAACACCATCTACTGAGCTTCAATCCAAAATTATTGAACTTTATTTGAATGTGATTTGAAATGCAGCCTGCCAACAAGAAAATTTGTTCAGTAGTAGGTTAAAAATTGATTTGACTCAAATAAAGAGAAAGAAGTCAAATAAAATCACTTTATTAGACTCACTTATATTTACACAATATATAAACTAATAATAGAGAACATAATGTTTCTAGAATTGCTGAGTTAGGTGTCATTTTGATAGCACCTCATGATATTAAAATATTGGCTTTCAACAAAGGGTCATTGGTTAATAAAAGAAATAATCATGATTGGACATTATCTTAAATAAAGATCCTCCTTACCCAAACTGATGATTTTCATTTTTAGGACTGGATAACAAATCTTTAAAATTTTATTATAAGTATACCTTTAAAAAATCACATAGTTAGATTCCAGGAATTTATGTGTCTTTCAAACACTAGAAGTGATAGACTATTCAAAATCTTCTAGCACATATTTGTCACTTTACTCTATGCCAAACTACTCAGGGTTTATAGAATAGGTTAGATTTTCTTAATAAAATCATAACTATTGAAATTATAGTGCTTAAAAAGTTGATATTCATGATTTTCAATATTTAAGAAAAATTAGTTAAATTTTATTTTCTAGTACCTCAAATTAGTCATTAAAATGTGAAAGTTTTCTGTGCATATGTATGTGTAAACAATAAACATCACATGACCACCGCCTCTTATGTCTGTGTATAACTATTGTTAAAACAGGCAAAACTCACTATATATATTGCCACACACAGTAAGCTAGAGTAATCAATGGATGCCAGAAGGCTTGTGCATAAAATCCCCCATCTAGTGCCTACTCATCCAATATCTCCATACTAGTTTCTGGCTTATGGACTTCATCAGTGAGGAGCCTTGGATCTATTTTAGTTTTCCACTTCAAAGCAATTAAAATAATGCCATTTCTTATAAAACTTGATGATTATGTGGTAATTCAACATTGATAATCTGATGATTATGCATAATCACCAATCATCTTCCAAGAGTATGATAAATTTCACTAACTTTCTCATTTTTACTAGTGATTTTACTAAATGAAGTTGATAAATTTGATAAATATTGCTGAATAAATTCTTTTTAAAGCTATTTTTGCACAATTTCTAAAGTGTAGATCATAAATTTGACAAAGATCATGAATTTTCCAACTTTCTATTGTTTTAAAAAAGTAACATGGATTTAAACAAATTTTAACCAAATTGTATCAAAAATACATTTTTGCTATCAATTTAAACTAAGAAAAATCTATTTCATCTTAATATTAGAATTATATGTAAAAAAAATATCAAAAAAATTTGTTGGAAAAAAAAAACCCTGTTTAACATTTGATTGGCTGTCTGAGAAACAACAGTAGGCGCATGTGAAAGACTAGCAACCTTGAAATTTATTACTAATTCTAATAGTTCTTATTCCTTTTTTCAATATGGTAAACTATCATAACATATTTACTAACAATTATTTATTTTTATTGCATTTCTTTACATAAGCAGCTTTGAGACCCCTGACCTCGTAAAAATTAATGTTTTTATTGCATACTTCCTATAAGCCAGGATAATATTTGATACATCCTCTATGTAAGAAATCATTCATCACATAGCATAAACTGGTTTTTGATATACAATTCAGAAAGACATCATATCTTTGTTCTCAAGTGATGTACTTATCATTTTCAATAACTAGTATAACTGTCAATATATTCTGCAAAATCATCTTTTGCCCTGACCACATCTGGTATTTTTAATTTCACAGCAGTTCTTATTTTGCCTATAGTGTATTTCTGCTCTGAATTATGTTCATTCAGGCTTCAAAACTTACCTTTATATTCACTTGTTTCTTATCAACTTCTTTCTGTTCTTGATGATAGAAAAACTGATCAATTCCATATTAGTCCATATTTCAAAGGTCGATGAGAAAGCATTGTTTATCAAATTTAGCACTCTAGACTGAAAATTATGCATAATATCTGGTAAATTTGATCCATTAAAAATGATTTAGCATATTTACCACTATCAAACTGATGAGTATGCATAATCACCAGTAAATGTGATTAATTTACAAAAAATGAAATAAATGAATCACATTTTTTTTTTGCATAGAAAATAGCGATTATGCACAATCATCATATTACTTACTTTTACTGTAGCATATATATTATAAATTTGTAACTGGAAATATGTAATAAATTGAGAACTACAATATTTTTAGAGGTCTTTTTCAGACATTGTATGTCAGTGTGATGACAAAATTATTAAGCAAAAAAAAAGTAAATTCACTTTTTGAGAAGTTACTTAATGATATTCCCAAACTGCCATGTTGTACAGGTAATAAACCAAAATAACCACTTACAAAACAATTTTGGTTAGCTGGCTGTGCTATTTTAAAGACAAATTCTGAATCTTTTTGAAATCTAAAAATTTCTCCCAAAATCTTTTATTCAGTTTAGAATTCAAACTCCGATTGTGGACACTTCAGATGGATGTTCTAAGTATCATGCTATGAAATCATTATACCCATATCTATCAGAAAATAGTTTTTATATCAAAATTTAATCATTTAAATGCATTTAACGATGCTTTTATATTTCTCCATTCTTATCAACTATCTATTTATTTGTTGTTGTTTTTTTCTATTTATTTGTGTCCCCCCCCCCCATATTGAATGGAAATGCATTTTTAATATCATTAATGAAGTTTTAAAAAGTAAAATAGACGCTAAGTGAATTATTTGCTAGTGAATAACTTTTAAATTGTTTTCATTAATATTAAAACTACAATACTTTTTAAAAGAGTTTAATGAATTGATAATGTATTTTTTAATAATTAAACTGTAAAGTTGTAAACTGACACAAATTTATTATGTGTTAAAGATGGGGGGGGGGGCAGTTCATTTAATCATTGATGAAAATTGAGGATTTAGTATTAAAGCATCTAAACTGCATATGCACTACGTGATTAGTTAAAAAGTATTATATTTTATAAATGCTAAAAGAAATAATATATATCTTTTCAAAAAAAAAAAAATACGAGAATTAAGTAAATAATTGAGATAAAAAGTGATTGAGTCGATCGTAAGAATTCTAACTAGAAATGTAAGGAGTTAAGCTGCTCTTCAAATAAAAAATAAGATTAGCTTATATCCCAATCTTAGTATACAGTTGTGAAAATTGAATTTTACCTAGAAATGAATAAAAGAATTTGGACTAAAGAGTTGAAAGAGATTATTTAGAATTTCCTGGACAGCAAAGGAAAAAAAATAGATCAGCAAATCAGATTTATATTTATAATAAAGCAAGTTTGTTTACAATTTCAAAACATATACATGGGATACAGTCTGAGTTTGTTGATACGTTGATATTTTAATATTATTATTCAGTCATAAGCTAATGATGATAATCAAGTCATCATCATTAAATACGTAGATATATTGCATCTAATTTCATCGTTGGTTATGATTACATTGCAGATTCATCGTTTAAGTCTAATCTAACTCTACCTTGGTCAGCTGAAGAATTCTCTAATATAGATAACATTATTTGTACATGCAAAAGATAAAAACTTTATAAATTGAATACCAAGGTTAAGGTTGGAGTACTAACATTATGGACGTGTAATTGAATCTTTCTAAATTACACTAAACTTTATTCCTATTAGCAACACAAAGTACATGCACTTAGAAATAATTGCACATGTATACAATGAAGCCACAAACTGCCCTATACCAAACTATATGATGTCTATTACATACTAACCAAAAAAAAAATGTAAATAAACAAAAAATATAAACAAATAATAAAAACATTGAAATATATACAAACGCAATAAAGTTTACGAATTCCAATATAATGGTAGACATTTTCCCCCAGAAAATTTAACATTCTCAAATGCAAACTTATTAAATCATGCTTTCCTTGTGATTTAAATGCAACTCAGTATTTAAAAGTCATGTACAGAATTTTTTTTTTTGGCATTTTTTCCTAAAAAAGTTTTATATTATATTTAGTACATATAATATCTTTAGTAAAATGTTTTGTAGTACAGTGAGTGATAAATATATAAAAAGTCATAAAGTATTTTCATCAAATGAGGGGGGAAAATTGTTCTAATAAGGAAAAATAAGAAATCAGCCATATGTTTCAAAAGAATGAGTCATTGTTCAGAGGAATTATAAAAACAAGCAGATTCACACCACTGGTGCTTTGTGTCCTTGAAACAGATAAAGTTGTAACTAAAGCAAGCAATCATTTTTGGTTTAAATGGAAAAAGCTTTAAATCTTGATTAGAAGATACAAGTTGTAAGAGTATTATGGTTGACAGTCTTATATTGCATCAGAGAATCTTAAGTCTTTATGAAGAATTTAGCTGATATTCTGAATCATACTGTTACATATTAAATAATCAATGAAGCTGCATTTGCTGATATGAAACTGCTATTACATTGTCATTAAAATCTTAAAAAATTATTGAAGTCAAAAAATATCATGAATAGGTATTTAATTGTGAAGTATTGAACATAGGACATAATGCTATAAATATATATGTAAATGTGCTTTCTCAATTTATTATTAATAACATTATTATTTTAAAATTTTTTTATATTATAATCTTAATTTACATATGGATACTGTACACATAAAGCATATTATATATATACTTGTTTAAAAGTACTGTACTTTACACTTATAGTACAATAAGCAATACTTATTGTATTATAATTGAGACTTGTCAACAAAATGTGAGCTATTATATGCTATATACATTGTATATAATAAATAAATAACTCAGATTATATGTAACTTGAACAATGAATTATATAACATTTGCAAGTTGTTTTTTTAATCAATACATATTTTACTTTTAGCTCAATTTTATCACAACCATCTATCAGCTCAGAAGTCAGACCAACCTTCCACATTACAAATACATTAGAAAAGCACTTTTTCAAGCAATACAATATAACTTCATATACATATAATTTTTAGAGATACTTTAAATTTGAATAAAGTTAGTATATAGAATTAAATTTAAAGTATTTCTAAAACTAATTGTATATAAAGTCAAACATGTGCTGTGTGTGTCACTTGAAAAAGTATGTTTTTAATGTATCTGTAGTGTCGGAGATTGGTCTGACTTCTGGGCTGATGTATGACTATGATAGTATTGAGCTAAAAGTGAAAGATGCACTGATTAAAAAAAAGACAATTTGGAAACATGTAACTCATTGAAAGTTTCAATTACTTTTCGTTCAAATTATATATACATTATATGTAAGGGGATTTGGAACAAAATATGATGTAATTCACAGCTCTACTGTAATTATCTTTAATTATATTTATATATGTCATGGTGGCAAAATACATACAAGTAGATAACTAACAATTTATTAAATAATAAATGTGATATTAGTATTCTGTCATGATTGTTAAGTAGTTACACCAATAATATCACTACTTATAGAATTTGAACAGTCACACCAGACATATTCATAAAAGAGTATATTTTGACAACTATTTTTTCTTATTCATTAGGTTTTAAATTATTACACTATTAATTAATCTAAGAAGATTGAAATATATGATGAATGAGTTCTATTGCACAGATAATATGGTGTATTAAAAACTACCTTAATTTAATAGGAGAGAAAAAAAACTTTCTTTTCCATGCAAATATCCTCTTTTTGTTTTTATTATGCCATGACATAGTAAGAAAAAAGTATACATTTCTCTTTACAAATTTACAACAAGATTTTGCATTCATCTCTGAATGGGAACAGCATATGTGGTTATATATATATATATTGTTAATAGGTTAAAGAAAACCCAAAATAAATAAGTTATGTTATAATAATCATAGATACCTTACATAGCTCTAGCACTTTAAATTAATAACACATTTGAAAGGTTGGCTTTTTTTCTTAAATTCAAATATTTAAAATCAGTTTAATATTATTTAAATCCTTGGCATCTATAATCTATGAGTAGCTTATTTCTTGGGCTATAAATATGTTGTTTCATGAATTCATTATGATGCTAAGTTATTTAATTTCTCTTTAAATAGGTGTTTTAGCAAATCAGGATTATGATTCAGTTTAACATATCAGATAGTCATACAGGCAATAGACTTCAAGATTTATTCTTCTAGGGTTTTTTAAACACAGAATTCTTTCATCTTCATGAAACTACATAGCATGAAATTGATGACTGATAGTTTCTAGTAGTTGTTAGCCAATAATTTTACAATCATAATAGCATGTAAGTCATTTCTTTAGTCAAGAAATATACTAAAAAGTATTTATCCTAAATCTAGATTTTTTGCTTTTTATCATTCGAAACACATAATGATAATGGTCTATCTTAGAAATCCTTCATTATGACCCAATCTCTGCTGTGTAATTTTCCTTCTCTTATGAGGCCTACTTCTTAGTCAACAGTGATTAAATTGCTGCTTTAACTAATTCAACTTCCATTTACTGTATAATATTTTTATTCTTTTGATTTTATGATTTCTAAGCTGACAAGCCAACCTCCATATTTTTCCAGAGTATTATTTGATAAACATTTTTGATTATTGATACTGTTTACAAATTGTTTTTGTATTTACAAAAAAATTTCTTTCATGTTTTATAATAATTATCAAAGATATAACTTTTCAAGCATTATTGTACACTATTTCTTTAAGACAATATTTATTTCTGTTCAATAATTTGGAGCATAATCTTCTATTTTCAAAATTAGATTTCTTTCTCTTTAATTTATATGTTTAGAAATATAGAATTTAATGAACCAAATTTATACTATGTAATAAGCTTCTTTTTATTTACAAAGACAATTTTTTACCTCTACCTCTCCATAATTAAAATATTAAATTTCTATTTTAATAGCATTTACAAGAACATCACACATAAAATAAACAGTTTTAATAGCAGCTACTATTTCCTTTCAGATTAAGGATTTTATAAAGTCTGAATAAATATAAGAACTACTGTCATATAAGACACATACTATATAATTTAAATCTTAAGTTATTTTAGCTATTGTTTTACAAATACATTCTAAATATGTTATTACAATATATATATAAAGCATGTCAGAATATTTACAAATTAACATTTACATGATAAAATGTAACCTTCTTAAGAAATTATACAGTCTAAATGTTTATTTAAATCAACAAACATAATTTAAATATGAAAACACAGTCAATTAACTCATTTCATGAATAAGTTTTCAAATTTGGACTTACTAACTTTATTTTACAGATTTGATGTCATTGTGGCAAACTATTACAGTTTGGATTTATAGAGAGCTAATAATTCAATAAAAAATAATAACCTGTAAAGATGAAAGAAAGAAATTCCATATTTCTTGTTTGTCTGAGATGGGTGGCTAGAAAGAGACCAAAAAGATGAACTTACAAAAACTTCATTACAGCATAATTAATAAAAAGAAATGGAAAATCTTTTTACCTGGAGTCACCAGAAGTCTATTTGGATAGAATTCAGGAACAAATGAATGTATTTTAAGTTTTGTTATTTCAATCATTGGTCCCAACTTTTTTACATATTAGGACTATTTTTTCCACATATCTATAACTTGAAGATCACCAGCTTATATGTAATATATCATGCTATAAACACTTAATTTGTTTATATTTAATAGATGAATAAATAAGCCATTAGTAATTTGCAGTAATTTTTGTGTTATATTAATGTAAATGTCAAAATTTTTTTAATTCCAATCTGTGTCTCAATTTATTCTCCTTTTTTAAATAACTAATTAAAAAAACAACAACAACAACATGAAGAAAGTAAAATATCAAGTCAATGCAATGTGGTTGTTCATTTATTTTAATAAAGTATCTTATATAATATGTGATCACTGAAAATGTAGAGAGAATCAGAATAAAGTCAAAATACTTTATAGTAATTTAATAATGTACTTGTAATCATTTGTGATCTGGTGATTGGAGTCTGAAAATCATTAATTTGGACAGTAAGATATTTACTGCTTACTTATTAAAATCTAATCACCATATATATATACATACTAATGTTTATAAAAAATATCTACAATAAAATAAAGTATGATTCAGAATATTGTTAAGCAAAACTATTGTTGATGATAATTTGAATTTTCTTGATATTATCACCTAAACATAATTTATTTTAATATTCCTTTTAACTGCAGCATACATTTTAATAAGATATAAAGTCCCTTATATCATTTAGTGGGTTTAATATACAAAAATTAAAATAAAAAAGAAGAATACTAAGTTTTATTATTTGATTCACAAGGCTTTAATTAAAGTGATTCATGTATTTGCTTTTCCAGGTTAATAAATGAAATCACTTAGCTTTTTATCCAATCAGTCAGTGATGGTATCGTGATATTTTTTGACAATAACAATCCTGCTTCCCGTATATATATATATATAAACCTGATGCGTGTTTACCAACTTTTGTAAATTAAGTGTAAAATTTATTTTATTTATGCAATATTGATCAATTCATTCACCTATTTGTTAATGTGAAATTCAAATTATGGTATAGAGGTAGTTGATCCATAACTAGTCTATTTAATGGTACACAAACCATGGATCATGACTTCTCAGGGGGTCATGTAAATATTGTTAGTTTTGGCTAGTGATAAGTTTTTGTGTTTTTTTTTTAATTTAATTTTTTAAAATAGATAAAAATTACATGGAAATAATTTTTTTTATAGGCATTATAATTTTTTTTGTGTGAAATTTTTTTCAATTTTTTTTTTTCAAATAGTAATTATTTAATACTAAATATTATAAAATGTGTAAAGGGTTACCGACACCCCCTCCCAAAAAAATTTTGGAATAAAAAATTATGTATTTATTTTTTTAAATGATACAAATTGAATCATCTTCAAAATGCTCCCTATTTAATATAAAGCACTGGTCTAAATGTGTTTTCCACTTTTTGAAATAGTCGAGAAACTACTGCAAAATGATGCCTTTTAACACTTCATTTATTCCAAGTCTGCAAGGCATTTTTTCATTTGGGAAAATCAAAAGAAGTCACATGGAGTGAGATCAGATTAATATAGCTGATAGATAAACTGGATCATGCTGTTTTTAATTTAAAATTGTTTCATATTCAAGAATTTGTGTGCTGGGGCACTGTTGTGGTGAAGCTTTGCCATAAATCAATATTTCCATTTTACTACAGCACAGATAAAATGCTTGATTGTTATAAATCAATTTTGAGAATAATGTCATTTGATTTTTAAAAAAAGACAATATTGTTGACTCCACTCACCACAATTTTTTGGAACATGATGAATTTGGCACTTTCATTAAACTACTCATAAACTTATGTTTTCCTCAGAACAGCTTGCTTGTAAACTCTTTCAAGCATTGCAATTGTTTTCTTTGTCATCTTATCTAACAGAAACAGAATTTTACATTGTTCCAACTTTTTGGCCATTATAAAAAAACAACAAATAAGTTATAAGCATTTAGCAAAAACATTTATTATGTAGATGATGGTTGACTAGATTGATGAAGGGAGGTCTCTCTACTCTATAAAGAGTATCTAGTTGCACACTCACCCTCTTGAGAACAATTTCAGTTATTTTTGGGTACCCCTTTGTATATTAATTAAACTGCTATTATTTTATTATGAATATCCTTACATATTCATACTTATAATTTAGACATGGTAAAAACAAATAATGATTCAAATCAAATTTTGTCTGAGGAAGGGTCACGAGTATAAAAAAAATTGTCATTACTGGTTTAATTATTTACTATTTGGCTAGATGGAAGATAAATGTCCCAAAATAATGTTGATACACTAATCATAAAATATAATTTATAATATGATGCAACCTTTTCTATCAGTGAGGAAGGTAGCAATGCATCCTATAGTAGCCGATTCCTTTTATTTTTTATTTTAAAAAAAATCTAGACAAGTTATTATTCAAACAAGTTTGTAGCCTAAAAAGAACTAATGTATATACAAATATGTTTATATTACAATTTTTGTCATATTTCATTTTATAAAAGTTACTATTTATCATTAATCGCTCTCTCCTTGCATTTAAAAGCAATATTCTAAATTTTGGCTAAGCAATGTATTTGCTTTAGAAATTTTGATTGAAATATGATTTTAATAGATTTGAAGTATCTTTATCATTCAAACAATTATGCTAAAAAGACAATTTTTAATAATGATAAAAGTCTTTTTTAAAGATGACTATCTAATAAAAAAGCAGAATTTTTAATGAAATTTTTTTTCTTTAGCTTTTTTTCACTTTAATCTCCTTTATTATTACTTTTATCAAAATGACACATAGATTGAAAATGTACTTTCTGGTTGTAGGAGAGCTTTGGAAACAATTATAAAGGCTATTTGTTATTGTTAATTCTAAACTGCAGTTTATGTTTGAATAATATTCAAATTAAGATTGATAATGATTTCAGATGAAATTTTAAAAAAGAGTTAAAATAGATGAAAAACAAAAATAGACTACATATAAAATAAAATATAAGAATAGAAAATGAATATGATACCCACTTATATAAAGTACTTACTATTAGATTTGCTGTGAAATGTCATCTATTAGTCTGGTGATAACTTTCTGAGTTTGTGATCTCCTAAAATAACATCTTAATGGGATCTTCTGTCAAAAATAATCGATAAATTTTGATAAATGCTAACAAAAAACTTTATTTAGTACAAAATGGTGGTCTATGAACTTTATTTAGTGAAAATAAACAAACACATATTTACATTTTGAAGAAAATCTAGTTATTTGCAAAAATGATGAAAACTAACCTTATTTCGTGCAAAATGACAACCTATAATTTAATTTACAGGAAATAAATGAACATGTATTTACATTTTTTTTTTTTTGGTGAGAAATGATGTTGCAACAATTAAACTTTTAGCAATATACAGTTATTCCAATAAAAAAGAAAATCAAAGGATTTTTTCTTGCAATCATTGGGCGGATTGAATGTTTTTATGTCCTGCAAATTGCAAATGAAAGCATAGTTATGATTTACAGAAAAATGTTTGTATTCCAGCAGCTTTTATGTCATCACTTTTGTAGGATTTTGCATTTTTCTCAGGATGACATACTACACACACAAACTTCGAGTTATTTCACTTTATAACTGTTTTTTGAAAGTAGTGGACTGCATCATTCTCAGTAGTAGGCACTTTCCAAATTTTAATCATTTCATTGGATAAAAATATCATTCAAAAAATTCACTCAGCAGAAATTAATGTTGGATAGTAAGTAAATCACATACTCCTTTTGAACATTCATGTAAAAAAAAGTAATTATTTGCCTTTTTACAATATTGTAAATGTGTTTTATTTGGTCTTTATTTAGACATCGACTGTCATCATAGCAGTTCTAATACATAAGTACCAGAAGACTTAATTAATTCTATAATTGCATAAACAATTAAAGTGTAAAAATTTGAAAATGTGTTTAAAACAATATTTTTTCCAGTTCTTGAATGACTCAAGTTGTTCCAATTATATTTGTAGTATTTGTTTAAAAAATATTTGCAGATTCTGCATATGGAAAAAAAAAATCTTCCATAAAATTCAAAATATAAAAAAAAAATCACTTGAAAGAACTACTTACATAAATAGCAGACTGTCTATTATCAGTTGCTCAGGAAGTCAAATGACACTTGAACACTACATTCCCTGTAAGTAAACAGATTTTTTAAAAATTTCCTTATCTGGGATCCAATGCATGAAACTTTTAATTCTAAAATTTATCACTGTGCAGGACACTGCCTCCAAAACTGAAGTTGAATGTTATGTATATATGAATATGTATCCAATTAAATGAATAATAAATTGAAGTTTCATAATATTAGCAATTTAACTTTTTTTATGACACTTTTGGATGTATAGTTTACTACCATAGCTGTTTTTATACCCTCCCCCCATTTTGGAATAAGTCATTTAATACATGTGTGATATTATTATTCTAGCATTCTTGCTTTTCTAACCTTTATAAAATTTAGGAATAATTTGTCAATATTTTTTTTATCTTTCACTTGTTATAAATGTCTCATGATTTTAAAACATCCTTATGCATATGAAAATATAAGCAAATGTTTGATGTATGCATTGACATATATATAAAAATGACATACATTTTAATTTTATTGTGTATCCATAAATTCAGTATGTAATAATAATAAAATGTAAATTTACTAATTAGTCAAACTATTTTTAAATTTAACAGAAATTTTTATATTTTTATAAATAAAACGTTTTCAAATAAAATCAAATTGTAATAATTTATACAGTGGAACTATGATATCCGTTATATTTTGTTTCAAGCTTTCTCTGCATACATCATACATATTAGCTCATATTTTGTTGATAAACTTTGATTAGAACAGAATACATATTATTTATTGAACTACACGTGCAGTTCTTTTCAGCATGCACACACATATAAGAGATAAATATATATAATAAGTGTACATAAATTAAAATTATAATGCAAACAAAATTTTATAAAAATAATATAGTTATTAATAATAAATTGAGGGCATACCTTTTCATATATTTTTGCTGAATGGGTGTTCACTCAATCATTTACTGTTAAAATAAAAATAAATTTATTAAATTGTATTTTTATTTTTTTAATACAGTAAATAATGAAATTTCTGATTTTCATCACAATTAAATTACTCGGATTTTTTTTATTTTTTCAATAACTTTTTTTTCTTATAGCAACATAATAATAAACTATGATCTCTCTAATTATTTGGATGTTTTTATGTCGGTATCAATTTTAAATATATTCTAAAATTTTTATAAAACTTTTAGCATTACACTTAGAAAACATTTTATTATATAAAATACTGCTCATTAAATTTGGATAGGATAATAAAGGAAGAATAAAATGTATGTGCTTTCAACATAATTAAAAAATATTAATAAATATGATCATATACAGTGTTCAGAAACATAAAAATGGCCACTGGCATACTGTAAAATCTATTTATAAATTTTAATTTTTTTTTAATGTGTTTGTGTATAGTGTTCAGAAACAAAAAATGGCTGCTTGAAAATTATGAAATTTTATTAAATTTATGATTTTTTTCTAGTTTGTTTATTTCTATTTTTATTGCTTTGTTAATATTTTTTTTTGGATAGCATGTAATTAAAATCACAGTTATTATTTACAGTATAATTCACAACTTCATTGTACTTTTGTTTTTAAATAATTATTATATAAATAGTGTGTAAAAATAATCATAAATATTTAAATAAACTATAAAATCAAGGCATTTTTTGCTGATCACTAAAAACAATTCTTGCAACTGTCTTTTATTAGTCAGTGCCCTAATAGATGTAGTTCAGACTTTTTGAAGTTTATGTTGATTTCTTCACATTTTTTTAAAGTAATAAATCAATATAATTTCTACCATTAAAATAAATGCAAACCTTCAAAATAGCATTAAAGCAGCCACAGGAGAGCAAAGGAGAGTTGAAAATCCTTCAGCAACTTTCTTCAAAGATCTCCAAATAAAGTCAGTTGTAATTATTAACAACAGTATAAAAGGTGGTATTATTTCTTAATACATCTTTAAACACTATAGTTCCTAAAGTTTATGATGAAACTCTAAAAGATTAAAATAAACAGTATGCAGTAACTATATTTAATCATAATTTATCTACTCAGAATTTACCTATTTATAATTTCTTAAGACATTTGATCTTACTATTGAGCATACAGCTTATACAAGATTTCAAGAACTTATATCCAAAGATTCCCATTGCTTTGATTTAATATCATTTCTTTCTCTTTTCACTTTTAAATCAATTCTATAATAGTCTTGATAATCAATTATCACTAGGAGGCAGCACAAGAACATTCTTATGATTTGATTCTAATTGATTTATTCTCATAAAAGCATTTCTAAATAATCAATGGACACTTAGTGCCTTTTACCAGAAAGTAACCAATCAGTCAAAAATAATTCAGAAAATGTAATATTAATTATTCAATGCTACATGGGATTGTTTAAAAGGTTGAGAGTGAGAAAAATATTTCTAGATCAATTTTTAAGAAAAATGGAAAAAAAATATGTAGGAAAAGAATATCATCCTGTCAAACTAGAATAAAACTTGTTTTCTATAATTTGATGATTTCACTTGATTTTATCATTTTCCCACTGTTTGAAAATGCTATGTTTACTTATTTATGCATTTGATTGAAGATGCAATTTCTATAATAATTACATAACAATTAATGAATAATAAAAAATATTAAATACTCCATAAAACTGCTATCATTAGCAGCAGCATTTTAAACCATTATTAATTCACTACAGGATGGCCTTTCCAAATTCAATCCATCTTCAGTTTCAAGCCTCTCTTCTCCACATCATTCCAATGCACTTTATTTCATCCATCCATCTCACATGTGGTCTCTTTCTAGTTCTATAAAACTGATATATCATAATAAATATTAAAGCCAAAAATATATAATTGTCATAAAAATAAAAAAAGAGTAATTTTTTTTAAGTTATTAATTTTAAATTTATTCATAAATTGTAAATTTTATGTTCTTTTTAAAATTAGAGCATTTATAGTGAATGAAAATTATTTTACATAAAATTTTTAATAAAGTAACATAGCATTTACTAATCATTCTTAAGAATTTTTTTCCCATAAAAATAAGCATTCACCAAATTGTCAGTCTTAGCCAAAAGACATCTATGTAGGAGATATTATTTTATTAACAAAATAAATATTAAATTATATATCAATATATTTTTAAGTACTTATTTAATATTATTGATAAACAAAAGCAAATTATTATTGACTGATTTTCGACATACATTTACATTGTATGCAAAATCAATATTTCTGTTACAAACTTATAGTAAAAAATTAATTTTGCATGAAAACTTAAATTTTCTCAATAATAAAAAATAATCTTACATCAAGGTAATTCTCTTTTGATATAGCATAAAAATGTAATTATTAAAATTGTGTACAGTATACCTAAAAAAATCTTCAATTTATTTTTAAAATGTTATATATGTATGATTCTTTGCACTTTTTTTTTTTTTTCTATAAAAATATTTTTCTAAAGTATAACTTTTACAAAAAAATTAATTAAAGAAAAACAACTAATATCCCCATTTTGAAAATACTGTTGAAAAAAAAAAAAGCAATTACCTAAATGAAATATCATATGCCATTTTTTTTTAATACTTCATCAAAGATAATTTCACTCCCATTTAACTTCAAACATTGATAAATTGCAGAGAATGGTCCGAAGAGATAAGCATTTGTTTACAAATAAAATGATTTTTTAAATAGCTTATTCTAGAGCAAAGGTATTTTCATTCATTTTCTTCTTCATAAAATAATAGAGGAGAGGGCATCAGCCACTCAACTTGCTAATAACCAGGAAATAAAAGTTTGAGCAACTGTTTTTCTTGCTTTACTCTTTGGTTAAGAATAGCTAGTTTCATCTTTACTGATCAATATTGGAGTCTCATTATATACTGGAACCTGAAAGAAAAATTGTGAAGCCTGATTGAAATCTGAATTTTTTTAAAAATTTTTAGTCTACATTCCCACTATGTCCCAAGAGCTGATTTATATAATAAATACAATATCACATTAAATTGTAATGGAAATTGTGTAAATACATTGATATAAATAAAGCACCTTAAATATCCCACTGAAGATATTATTTTGCAGAGATATAGAAAGAAAGCATATGTTTGTTAATCTAATCATTAAGTGATTAGTTAGAGATTTGATGATTTTCCATTTTTGTTTACCTTCCAACTTAATTCTGTTATAATGAATAGTATTCGAATAGTTAATTAATAAGATAAATTAAGAAATATGTAAATTTAAGTAACATAGGATTTTAGTAATATTGTTGATAATTTAATTGCTACTAACTCTATAATAATGAATTGTGATTTATCAATTAGAATTATTTAATAGAGATAAATTGAAAAAAAAAAAAAGTTTATGAACTTATTTAGTAGCTTCTTTCTTTTCTCACGCTTTTTTTTAAAAAAAAAAAACCTATTTTTTTTTTTTTTTACAATATATGACAGTAAGTTAGTTCAATTAAGAACTTGGCAATAACCCATAGCTGTTTAGTCAATTTCTTTTAAATAAGAAATTCACAAGTATTCCTGGCAAAGAAAATTATGTAGGCCGATTAAAATAATGTTACAATTTTTATGTTTTGTTATTTTAAAATGATAAAAAAAAAAAACTTTATTTTTTAACTTCATGATAATTTTTTTACGGGTGGGATAAAATATAACTATTATGATTTTATAATAAACTAAGGCGATGTTTTAGATATAGGGAAGGGGGGCAACATTCTTGTATCTAGGCCAATAGCATATAAGGAGATAATAAAATCAGTACCTTAAAGATATCTGTGTTGTTCTCCCTTTAACATAGCTTTGCTTGATGGTTTAATATGTATAAAAGAGACTACTAGGAAAATGCATTTCATTAGACCATTTCTACCCTCTTTACAGTTTTGGCATGAAACTTATCTGAATGATAGTGAGATCTCCCAATTTGGGATTCTCATTGATCATTATTAAATTGCTTTTAGTGATAATTTTGTTATATTAGATCGTTTCGTATTATTCCAGATTTTAATTTTTAACTTTATTTTTCATTTATATCATCATCATTCATGGCAACTAGTAAAACGATGATGTGATTAGTTAGAATGGTTGTGCATAGTATTAAAATATGGAAATATGTTTGCACAAATATGTAACTTCATTGTCTTAGTTGGTGCAGAATCAAGGTCTATGTTGTGGAAATCCCATAGTTATGGAATCTTATATTAGTATGAGTCCATACTGCAAGAAAAAAGAAATAGCAGAGATTGAAAGAGAAAGCAAGAATTACTATCTAATAGAAGGTTGATGCTAATAAGTTTCTAACCATACTCTTTTTATGTTTATCACTATGCATGTTTGTGTACATATGAAGATATATAGGTATTTATGTACAGTTATGTAGTCTGTAGGTAAATATATGCTTGAATGTATACATTTATATATGTACTTGTATTAATTTATATATATATAGGCACTTTTATATACACATACATGAATCATTACGTACATAATTGCTCATTAGTTATGTTAAATACATTAGTTAATTTTGTAAGGATAGAGAATCCTGTTATTTTAGCTTCTTCATACCTGAACCATGAATAATTAAGATATTTTTTTATATATAAATGTCATTCTGACATGTCAAATTGTTAATAAATGATAGCGTGAAGCATTTCTTTCTTCTTTTTTAATTTTAAATGTATTTATATTCATAAAATTTTACTTCAAAAGTTTTTGACTATATATAGAGAAATTTCTATATGGTAGCTACTGTTTAAACCAAATCTTAGTATAAAGATATATATTTTAATATAAATTGTGAAAGTGCATATAATATCGCCATTTCGTAAACGCAAATACGCGAAAGAATGTTTTCTCGCGGTTCTCATCTTTCAGTAATTATTTCTGAACAGATTTTAAATAATTATGTAAAACTAAATTTGGAAAGATGTTGCTTTTATTAATAACAAAGTGAAATTATTTGCTAGTTTCCCATATTAATTTTTATGATGTCAAAAATGTGAAGTAGTAAAATTCACAGGCTTTCTGACTATATTATAATCAGAATAACATTTATAAAATGTGAAGTAGTAAAATTCACAGGCTTTCTGACTAAATTTAATAAGCAGAATAACATTTATAAAGGCGTCCTTGCAGCTGTTATTACTATGTGATTATTCATATAGTATACGAACATGGATGGGCTGCTCACCAACACGCATTAGCCAGTGTTGTGAGTTTATTGGCTTTTTACCTCTGAGTTTAAGATCAAGAAACACCATGGTCTTTCTTCTCACTTGTCTGATAAGACAGAATGAATGTGTAAATGATACATATTTTTCCAATAGATAAATACAATCATGACAGACAAAAATAAATCCTGGCCCTTATTCCCAGGGGGCTGTAAATTTACCAACCAAGGCAGCGGTTCATGGCCGAAGGCATAGGGTGCTAAGAATCCCCAGATTGTAGAACCAGGCTGCCATTTGATGATGACTTTTTATTTAGGTACTTACAACTGCAGATCACTTTCAAGTGAAAGAAGATTGCAAAAATTAGAAGAACTGTTTTATATTAAATGGGACATTATTGGACTTTGTGAAGTTAGAAGAAAAAGATGAAGAGACAATTGATTTAAAAAGTGGACATATACTCTATTATAAAGGCACAAATATTGGAAATACAAAGTAGAGTAGGATTCATTATAAATAAAAAGTGAAAGAACAACATTGTGGAGATTGATTGTTTTATTGGACAAAATCGGAAGATTAGTTATACAACTTAATAACAGATACCAAATGCAGATAATTCAGGCTTATGCCCCAACAAGTTCTCATATTGATGAAATAGTAGAAGATTTTTATATGGATGTACAAAAGGCTTTTTATCAGGGTAAACAACATTTTAAAATTGTTATGGGAGACTTTAAAATGAAAGTGCTATAGAAATGAGAGAGGTCATAGACTTGTGGAGTTTGCAGAATTTTCATTACGAATTCTTTTTTTTTTTTTTTTTTTTGAGAAAAATGTTAAAAGGAAATGGACATGGAAGCATCCAAATGAAGGTACAGCAGAATTGGATTATATTTTGACTAACAGAAAATACATATTTCAAGATTGTAATGTTCGGTACTTGGGTATTATTCCTGCAACCAAGGAAAGATAGGACTTTTCACATTCGTATCAATACACTGCTAACTTTTTAATGTTATGATTTTGGCAACATCGAACGTTACAAAGTTAGCAATGCTTTGATAGGAATGTGAAAAGTCCTCCTTTCTTTCCTTGATTTCAGAAATAATACCCAATAGTTTTAGAAAAATACACAAAAATTAATTTTATAGGAAATATACACATACTTCTATGTAATGTAGATGGACGCAAGCAATCAAATTTGATGGATGCAAAGAACCAAATTTTGTAATTTTCTTCCATCAGTTTAAAAAAAATTGTAGTCATGAAGGCATACCGGATCCATTTTTCTGTACAAAATTAATACAACACAAATATATCTTTTTAAAAGTAAAAAAAAAAATCTATGAAAGAAACATAAGCAGACGATGCTTGAACGCTAAATTTAATTGAATGATTTTAAACCAAGAAAAATACCGAAATTTGTACAAATAGTTTTTAAAATCACATTACACAACATTCAACAAGAGGCTGCTTACTGTCTGAAATAGAGTATAGTATTGTAGTTTCCAGGAATTCTTACATACAAAATGTGATTATCATCCCCCTCCCCGCCATTTCTACTTCTTACCCCGAAATGTTTATAGAGCACGTGATTGTGCAGTACATGCTAAAAAATGGAATCTTATCAAGCTATGTAAACCAACTGCAATTTATTTTTTGAAACGAATGTTGTCCAAAAAATAATAACAAAGTCAACGTATTTATTCAATTAGTAAATGCAAAAAAAAAAAAAAAACAACAGTAAATTCCTGCAACTCTTTTAGTAAAAAAGTCAACGTATTAATTGAATACGAAAAATAGAATAAGAACTCTAAATTGCAACACTACAATCGTTAGTTTTTCGACTGGATAAATAACTGGAAATTGCAGTAGTTGGTGAGTTGTTTTATAAATGGAATTAAAAATGTTTTTGATCTCAAAGCAAGTAAAAGAAAACCACAGTAATACCAAAGTCTACATATTAATTCAATTAGTAATTAGAAAAATGGGTAATTGTAAATTGCAACACTTTGAGTATATGCTTTTTAGTCTGGAAAAGTAACTGGAAATTGTAAAAACAGCAGCATTTTGAGCAAATCAAAAAGAAACAACATCGTAATAATAATCTAGTCACAGCAGTAAATATAAAGTGAACGTATTAATTCCATTAGTAATACGAGAAATAACTGTACAATGTAGCACTCTGATCAGGTAGTTGTTAGACTGGTAAAATAACTATAAATTAAAGTATTTGAGCAGATCAAAGGAAACAACAGTATTAATAAAGTCAACATTTTAATTCAGTTACTAATAAGTATTAATTTCAGCACTTGGATCAGATGGTTTTTAGACAGGAGGAAAAAAGTTCCTTATGTCATTCAACGTGGAAAAGGTGTCATCATGTCTGTGTAAGCAGGAGTAAAAATGTTTTTATATGAAAGCAAATAAAAGGAAAAAATATATAAATAACAAACTCAACGCTTTACTTCAATTCGTAATTAAAAAAACAATCAGGGAGATTGCATTAATATGATCAGATGGTTTTCAGACTTGAGAAATAATTATAAGTTGCAACATTTTGAACAGATAAAAGGAAGCAACAACAATATTAACAAAGATAACGGTATTAATTTAATTCTTAAATAAAGAAATATCTGTCAATGAATTATTTCAATTAGTACATCCAACAATTACTTTAAAGTGTAGCACTTTTAGCAGATAAAAGAAAACAACGGAGTATTAACAAAATCAACATTTTAATTCAGTTACTAAAACAAAAAATAAGTGTTATTTTCAGTACTTTTATCAGATTGAATAAAAACTCAGAAGATGAAATTAAAAATGATCAAACAAAATTACAATAACAACAAGGAGCAACTTTAAAATGTAAAAAACAAAATTTTCAATCAGCAAATGCAATAATTTCCAAAAAAAAAAAAAAATGACACTAAGAAGTTTTGAGACGTAAGAAATTGTGTTTTGTTGACACGTTTTAAAACACGTTTTGTGCACGTTCAAAAACACGTTTTTCGAGATGAAAAAAGTGCGTGTTTATTTCACGTTCGCAAGATTACACATTTTATCGTGTATGTGAATAGTCGTCCTATCTATCCTAGGGTGCAGGAATAATACCCAAGAATGTTCTTAACAAATTTAACACAGGAAGTGATCATCAATTAGTAAGATGTAAGATATGTGTTAATGCAAAACTAGAGAGACAAAAATTATTAAGGAAAACAATATTTGCAATTGATATTCCTAATCTTCAGAAACATTTTTTTTATATATAAAAATAGAATATTTTATTCTAAAATTTGGTTTCAGCTTATGATAAAATTAAACATAAGATACATTAAATGGTATTAGAGAGGTAGAAGTTCTATATTGACACATCTTGCATGGCACAGCTTATAAGGACTAATATGATGCATAGAGGTAAAGGAATGAGCCAGGGATTTAGTGTCTTGGTGGCAGGTGACAGCTTGCATGTCTCAAAATGTACAAAGATAGTTCTAAACTTTTGTCCATGCAAAGTCACAGCTTTGTATGGGTGAATCGACCCTTCAGAATGGAAGTCACTGTCATAATACTCAGGGTCTGAGCAATAGGCTTGAGGAGTAAGGCAAATCATAATCAATCCTAAAGGAATGCATGCAAATCAGCCCCTAGTCATTTCCAGAAAAGGTGATTTCTAATCAAATATGAAAGGGATCAGCTTTTGGGAGACAAATCAATTAGCTTCCATGTGGTATCATAGATGTAGGAGGGGGCCAAATTCTGGTCCCTCTTCCGAATTTTTTCTATATTGTCAATATATAAATAAAGTGGTCACTCCAGTACATGATTAAAGATGACCCAAAACTGGGTGTACCATAGCAAAAACAATAAGAATGTTGATGAACATATCTCTGGAATGGATTCACACAGTATATTGTCAATGAGAGTAGATAAGGAAAGAATTTTATCATTTAACATGTAGGCTATAAGGTCTCTATAGGGTTGAAGGGAAAGACAGTGGCAGAGGAGGTGAAGAGAAGTTTGCTCTTCTCTGAGGCATAGGGTGCAGTACAATCTATGTTTGAGAATCCTCGATGAGGTACAAGAAAGTGTTTAGTAGGCAAGGCATTGAGGTTTATCTTTAACAGGAAATCAAAGAATTTGGCTCAAGGAACCATCGCTTAAATTTTTTAATTAGCAGGTGGTTGTTGAGCCGGAGGAGAGTTGATCCTGCAGAAACATCAGGATTAAGGATGTAGTAAGCTTCCCAGAAATTGGATTTTCATTGAGGATGGCTTATTAGAAATAGTAGTAAATTTAGAGATAAGAGATGTGAGGGTTGCCAATGAACTTAAATTAGAACTTCCAAATTGGTTTCAAGTATTAGTAGATTTTGAACATGATTCAGATTTGAATGACATTAATGTGAATATAACTGATAAAATTTTAAAAACTGCAACAAAGATAGCTGGTGGAAAAAAGAAGCAATTGACCAATAAAATTTCTACTGAGACTAGAGAATTTATGAAGAAAAGAAGGAATATGAAGATATACAAAAATGATGCATTAAAAAGGATTGAATATCTTGAATTTTGTAAAATGGTGTGCAAAAGAGTTTAAAATTATATAAGAATGTATAACTGTGAACTAGAAAGGAAAGCTGTAGAAGAGAATAAAAGTCTCAAGAGTGTAAAACAACATTTTGTTATTGGTAAGAAATTTATATCTGCAATAAGAAAAAAAATGGAATTGTTACTAAAAAGAGAGATGACATCATGAAATGGGTAGAAGACTTCTATAAAGAATTATATAGTAATAAAGAACCAGTTCCTTTTATATCTATTATATCTTCCAAATTTCCCAGAATTTTAAATGAAGAACTGAGACATGCAATTAAATTTATGAGAAAGGAAAGGCTCCAGGTAATGATGTAATTGTAATTGATATATTAAAAGAAGCAGATGAAGAAATAGATTTTTTTTTAGCAAAGTTATATATCAAATGTCTAAATGATAAAGATGTACCAGATGATTGGAAGAATGCAATATTAATATTTAAAAAAAGGTGATAAAGAAGATGTTAGAAATTACAGACCCATCAGCCTTTCATCAGTTTTATACAAAATTTTTACCAAGATAATTACAACTCGTTTTCAGAGAACATTTGATTTCCACCAACCAAGAGAACAAGCTGGATTTAAAAGTGGTTTTAGCACAGTAGATCATATCCAGGTACTGAGGGAAATTATAGAAAGGACAAATGAATATGAGTTGTCATTATGCTTTGGATTTATAGATTATGAAAAGGCATTTGATTCTATAAACATTTCTTCAGTGATTAAAGCATTGGATCATCATGGTGTAGATCCAGGACATTGTCATATTTTAAAGAATATTTATAAAAATGCAACAGCAACAATTTATCAACACTGAAAAGACTATAAGATAGTGTGACTCCATATCTCCAAAACTTTTTACAGCAATGCTGCAAGAAGTATTTTATGGATTAAAATGGGAAGTTAAAGGATTGAAAGTAAATGGAAAATATTTAAGTCATTTAGATTTTCAGATAATGTAATTGTTTTTGCAAATAAGGCTTTAGAGCTGCAGGAAATGTTGCAGGAATTATCATATGAAAGTAGGACTAAAGATAAATGTTAAAACAACTAAAGTAATGTTTAATGTATTTTCTCAATATAGAAAATAAAGATTGATTATGATGAGTTAGAAGAAGTTATGTGTTTGAAAAGGAAGGTTTTTTAATAAATGTGTTTTACCTGTTCTTACTTATGAATCTGAGACTTGGACACTTAATAGAAGAGGAATACAGAGAGTTCAGACCATTTCAAAAGTATGAAGAAATGCATGTTGGGAGTAACAAGAAAAGATTGAAAATGCAATGTATGGGTAAGAGAACAAACAGGTATTACAGACCTCATTGAAAAAATTACAAGACTGAAGTGTAGTTAGGGACATATTGCTAAAAGAGATGATAATAGATGGACAATTGAAATCTTAAACTGGATTCCAAGAAATTGTAAAAGACCCAGAAAGAGATCACATGTGAGATGGATGGATGAAATAAGAAAGTGTGCAGGGGTGATGTGGAGAAGATAAGCTAAAGATCAGAGAAGATGGATTGAACTTGGACATATCTTCATTCTGCAATGGATTGATAATGGTTAATGATGATGATGAATAGAAATTAATCTTGTTTTTAAAATAAATTTATGAACTTAAAATATTTGAATTTATGTACCTTAAATGTAAGAGTCAATTAAAAGAAAATTAATCAACATGTTTACTAAAAACTTCATTACAATAATTAAACAACAATCAGATTAAAATAACAGCATTTACATGAGCAATTGACATTATATTTATAGAAATGTTGGCTGTAGTCAATATTCTTTTTTTCCAATTCACGTCTTCGACTATTGAGATAAGTAATTCATTGTATTAATATTTGACTGATATTCCCATAGACTACCATGACTATGAGAACTACAAAACCTATTATTTATGGCTAGAAATAGTTTTCAGTTTTCTAGCAGAAGAAATTTGTGAAATATTAATTCTAACTATAATATCTAAATGCCAGAAGGTATTGAGGGTAATAAAAAAATTTAAGAAAAGAAAGCATCTTTAACTAATAAAAATAAAAGGGGCAAAACCTAGTCATGTTGAGCAGAGTTGAAATAACACCACATGCTTATACTTCATTGGCTTTTTTTATAACATGAAGATTAAATAAGTTTATATAAAATCTATAAGTTTGATTTTAATTTTTAAAGAAAGTTCTGATTATACAAAGTTATATATTAGAAAGATATATATGAAAAATATTTAATTTTGCAATCATTATTTATTAAATTCTAAACTGTTTTATAACCCACAGGCTAAAATGGAGTCTTTTGTTCATTAGTCTTTTCTTGTTTATTTTCCAAAATTAATATTTTTTTTTTATTTTGAATAATTTTATTTATTAAATTCATATCTAGAATGAAAAAGGTAAAAATTAAATACTGAAAATAGAAAATAAAACTTTATTTATTTTAGTAATACAATCACAAAAAAATCTAATTTTAATAATAGTTAAATTGTTCAAGCAGAACTAAAAAATAAAAGGCAAGAGAAAAATCCCTGTCCTCTCCCCCAATTATGGGGCAAAATAAAATTAATTACTCCAGAAAAGAAAGGGAGAAAAAAAAGAAGACAAGAACAAAAGAAGAATGGTGAATAAAAAGTTAGAGGAAAAGGACTGGGTGTGTTTTTTGCTGCTGCCTACAGTATGAGTCCATGAGCATGATTGCAGTGAAGACTGCCATTGGGGGACTGCATTCACAGGAACTCAGTTCCTGTAAATGACCAAGCCAATTAGGAGTTTAGCAGAACACCCCAGTCTTATTTTTTATGAAATGCCTCAAGAGGTCCACTGAGGATTTTCTTTCATATAAAAGCAGTCTGTATAGTGAAAGTTTACCTAGTTGTATGAACATTTTATTTAATTGTTTATTCATTATTTAACCTGATGAGTTAGGCTAGCACAAGTTGCAACCCTATATGTGTATAGAATTTTTAATTATTTAACTGTTTTAATTGCTAATAAATCATTTAATACTAATACATATGCTGTTGTCTGTTAACTCAATGGGTACAGGTTTGTCGGATACCCAGTCATAGTCGGGGACACAGCGCAAATGTCATTCTTTTTAGGATGCTTACCATTTGTAATCTTATATTTCTAATAAATCAAATCCAATTTATTAAATTCTATTTCAGAATAAAGGTTTAATATTAAAAATCAAATGCTGATTAATTACAAAAATTGCTACCAGAAAGAACAATGAAAATGGTTTCATCAATTGTTGGATTAAAATGCCAACTCTGATAAAATTTGAATTCACAATGAATTTTAGTATTGTTAATGATACAAATGGGCATCTTAATAATGTAAAGAGTTTTATTATTTATATTGTGGTTTTAAATATTAAGAGTTTATTAATAAACTTTGTGATACAGCTATATATAAAAAATACTAGAATTAATTTTATTATAACATTGTCAAGCAATGGAGAAATACTATCAATTAATGTTGTGATTTCTTATTGACATGCAATTCAAAACATGCCGCCTTCAAGCAGAAAACATAAATGAAATATATTTAAGTAGATAAATGCATTTAAATGATAGTAAACTTTTTTATTTATGATGAAACTCTAATCAGGGAAGGGAAACCTCTGGCTTGGGGTCAATTTTGGCTCTTGAAAGTTTTCAATATGCTCCTCCTAACATTTTTAGACATATATAAAAAATGGCCCTGAATAAAACTTCTCCTTAAACATAAGTATAGTTCAAATATTGAATTAAGAGTTAAGAAAAATAAAATATTTATTTTATCATCTACATTCAATCTTTATAATAGTTTTATTTCATTCTATCAGACTTGCAAAATTAACAACAAATTAGCTATATATGCTAAGAGCATTTTGTTTGTTTTTATAATGGTTTTCACAGATTAACTGTATATTTACAAAAATAAAATGAGAATTTTACTTTGTTTTATTATTATTATTATTTTATTTTTTTATCACAGTTACACTAAGATAAAAAAAATTGTTACAGAAAATTGGGTACTTTGGCATTAGAGCTGCAATGTAGGGGAGATCAGAGGCCTTTTCACACCCACGATAAATGTGTAATGTTGCAATGATATCAAATTGAAACGAAATCATTCCTGTGAATATATGTGACAAAATATATTTTTCTTTATCAACGCAATCTTTTTTTTTTTTTAATACTTTGACATTTTCAGTTATTGTCCAGATTTCTTTTTTGATAACAGATATTCCAATTCGTATACAGTTGTATATTTTTAGTTTTTTTTTTTTTTTGGCTTAATTTGTTTATATAAAAAAGTACATTTATTAGCATTTCTGTTGATAATCCCAGCATACTCTGCAATCACATGCTACATTTTCAGAAGGAAAATTTTTAGTAGAGATCTCCATTTTCTATAGTAATAAAACGTGAAATGTTTTGTTTCAAGGTGACAATTCCTGTTATATATTACACAGTAAATATGAGTATACTTAATGTGTTTTTATAAATATTATTTAAAAACCAAAATTATTTACTGTTTGCTTAGTAACAATTTTTTAATGTAATGGTGTCATTTCATTAAGATCGCAAATCACTTTTTTTTTTGATTGGAAATGTCATTCTCAAAAGTTATTAGAGTGAAAGTTGTACCTATAGTTAATGTGTTTTTATAAATATTATTTAAAAATCATTTACTGTTTGTTTAGTGCATATTTAAACTAACAATTTTTTTGTGTAATGTCATCATTTCATTGAGATCGCAAATCACATTTTTTTTTTTTTGCTTTCAAATGTCATTCTAAAAAGTTGTTAGTGTCCAACTCATACATATTTGAATGTCTCATTATTTAAAAACCAAAATCATTTACTGTTTGTTTAGTGGGTATTTAAACTAACAATTTTTTTGTGTGTAATACCATCATTTCATTAAGATTGCAAATCACATTATTATGTTTTTACTTTTAATTATTTTTAGTCCTGTGACACAGAGCATGTATTAGACCTACTGTGCCCTTTTCACATTTGTATCACACCCCCACCCCCGATAACTTTATAAATCTTGCCAAAATATCATGCGCAAGATCCGTGTACATGTGGGAGTTTTTTGCCAAAAATTTTGGTCAGATCCCAATATTACAAAGTTATTAGAGGGTTGATACAAATATGAACAGGTTCAGTAGGTCTAATACATGTTCCATGTTGCAGTATCGAAAATTGCATATTTCAATAGAAATGGATCAACATATATTTTTTTATAGAAAGAAATAGTGAACTGATGTGCTTAATATGTTAGGAAAGTATTTATTCACAATTCTAACAACTGAAATTAAAAACATTTACAATTGTATATTAAAAGTTTATTCTAAAAAAAAGAAATCTTAACAATTTTCGTCTTTGCACAACAACATTATGTAACTAATTTGGTATATAAATGTGTTTTCAGAATATGTTTTAAAATTTTTATAAAAACATTGAATTGTTATAAAACCATATTAATTTATTTATTTGTTATGTAATCTTGTGTAAATATGTAAACTGTTGCCACTTTAAAAAAAAAAAAACTTTCAATATATAAATGCAAATGTTTATTCCACCTGTTAGAATCGTGAATAATACTTATTTATACAATCATGAATAAGTTAAATTTTATCACTAAAAAGTGCATTAGATTCCATTGGCTACATTATGATACATAAAATAGCTGACATAATTTTGTGCAGATATTAAAACTACAGACACATATTGTCTTCTTTTTTTTTTTGAAAATTAATTTTTAATATAAAAATATCTCTTTTTGTTTGTTTTTTTGTAAAAATTACTATGTAGAAAATTGAGATTTTGAGAATTTTATACAGTCTATGGGTCACTAATTTCTTTATAAAAATGTGTTATAGGTATTAAACTGATACTGCATAAAATATAAATCCAAAATGTTTGAAATATTTATCTACTAAATATAATCAGAAAAACAATTTTCATCTTTTTGATATACTAATTTTTGGAAAAAGAGTTTTTTATCATTTAGTAATGCAAAATTTTAAATAAATGTAAGCAAAAAATGGATTTAAATATATATCACTTAATTATTTTTAAAAAAGAGCAGTTTGGGTATTTAATAATACAGTTATATTATTTTTTTAAATATTTTTCTCTTTTTACCAACACTTTTATAATAAATAAAAATGGTGCAACATTTATTATAGTTATGAATTAGAAATTCTGATATCTTATTAATGCAAAATTCCTTCATTATCAAGTTAAGTATTAAATTTAAATTTACTTATTTTATTTTTTATTAAATTATTTTTTTAAAGAAATATTTGCTAGTGAGTTACATTTTTATTACACTAATTATGTTTTAGTCTCCCATGTTTTAGTTTTAAACATTTTTCATTTCACTAAACACCACATGATCACCATCTCCCATACCAGCACACATTTGTTATCAAACAAGGAAAAACTCTCCATACAGTAGTGCCACTCTGTGCCAAGCAGAGTAATCAATGGATGCCAAAAGGCTTATGCATAAAATCCCTATCTAGTGCCTATGCATTCAATATCCTGAGACTAGTTTCTGGCTTGTGGCCTTCATCAGTGAGGAGCCTTGGATCTGATGAAGGCCACAAGCCAGAAACTAGTCTGGGGATATTGGATGCATAGGCACTAGATAGGGATTTTATGCACAAGCCTTCTGGAATCCATTATTACTCTGGTTGGCACAGGGTGGCACTACTGTATGGAGAGAGTTTTTCCTTGTTTGACAACAATTGTGTGCTGGTATGGGAGATGGTGATTATGTGATGTTTAGTGGTTTAGCACCAATCCTGCCTAATAGGATAGTGGTGGATATGGTTGTTAAAGAACCAATAACACCAAAATGTATGGGTGCTGAATTGAGTTCAGACCCATATGACTATATAGGCTATTGAACTTAGATTGAAAATATTTTTGTGTTTTCAATTTCATTCTCATAGTTTTGTAGTTAAGTAGAGATAAAAGGTGGCTGCTGGAGGGTTTCATTAGATCCTAAAATCTAGTTACAGTGCTCTCAGATCCAAAGCTTCTCACTGACGAAGGCCACAAGCCAGAAACTAGTCTGGGGATATTGGATGCGTAGGCACTAGATAGGGATTTTATGCACAAACCTTCTGGCATCTATTGATTACTCTGGTTTCACAGGGTGGCACTACTGTATGGAGAGAGTTTTGTCTTGTTTGATTTTTCATTTCACTGACATAATTACAGTTTTGTATTTAATTGACTTTATACTTTTCTGAAAATTTTCTAAATCCAAACTCAACTCTAAAATCAGGTTTGGAAATAATGGTGGTTTGTCTATGTCTGGGATGATGATTGTTTGATACAAACTAAAAAAATTTTTCTTATTAGACATACACATAAATTAATATTAGTCAGTACAATACTAATCATGCAGTTCAGTTGAGCCTTCTATTTACTTTTACTTTTACTGTACTTATACATCTTATTTACAATCTCATATTGAATTTTTTTTTACACTTTGTTTTCTATGAAATCTGTCAAATGAGTTCTGTTATTTTAATTTTTTTTATACTTCTGCTATTCTTTAAGTAGATTTCTATTGAATCTAAATAATCATTTTTATTTCTTTATGTATATATTTATGTCACATAATAAATTATTCAATTAAAGAAATGGTTTATTTTTTATATATATTTTGTTTGTTTAGTTATTTGTGGATTATGTAAAATCTATCTTCCCCACCTTTCTTTGATAAATGGACTCTTCTGGTGCAACAAGTGTAGTTTGTAATATTTATTAAAAATAAAGTAATTTAAATGTAATATTTCATATATCAATATAATTATTATTGAAAGAAGCATTCTAAGAAACAAGATTCAGTTATACTTTGACAATCATAATAAAAACAATTATAATTGATTTATTGAAAATGTCTTCTAATAAATTATAGTTATCTTTTGTCATATACACTTATCAATGTTTTTCAATTGTTTGTTTTTCTTTATTTAAAGAAAAGTAATACAATTGTAGCTAAAAGTGTAATCAAAGAAAGCATTTCATATTCATCAACCTTATTTAAGTTTAAATTTGTAATTAAATTTCACAATAAATTATCTATTATATTAATATGGAGAGAAACATGCTGTGAAACTAACCCTTAATGACTGTTATTTCATTCATGTTTTTTTTTTTTTAATGTTTTCTTGTTTATATAAAATAAGTATGGATGGGTATAAATATTTATGAGATGAATACTTAAGTAAAGTATCATTTATCTTGGATTTTCTAATTCAAAAAACTTTTTATGTATCAGCAAACATCACTACCTATCTTTCTTTGATCACATTTAACATATGCAGTTATGAATATTTATTCAGGCTTATCGCTGACAAAGGTCATAAGTCAGAAAGTAATCTTGAGATGTGTATATGGTAGTACTATTTCTGAATTTGAATTTTATAGCACTAACATCTAGAATTCATTGACTGATTACTCAAACTTATAATAAATGAGTCTAGGGTAAAGAAAATTGCTCATAGCAGCATTAAAACTTTTAATATTAGTGAACTGTTAAACCAGCCACTATGATGTAATGCAAAAACTATAATTGGTATTGAATATGTAGTAGGCACTGTGATAAAAGGTGTTCAATTTGTATGATGTATTTTTATTGCAATTGTTTTCATTCGACACATACACACAAATAAAATCTCAGTTCAAACATGATTTCTTTTTTTAATTATAAAATTTATAGACTATAATGCAGGTGTACTTTCTATTTATGTATTTATTTTTATGCAATAACCATTAATAAATTAACATTTAATTTTGTTTCTGTAATACTGTACAGTATGATAGCAGCATTAGATGCAAAGCATAGTAAAAATAAAATTATAACTTCAACAAATATTATTCCTAAGTGTATTCATGTCAGTGTATTTCATATGTATTGGTTAATCATTTTTCTGGTTACATGCATATTTACATTTGTTACTATCAATTCATTGGATTTGAAAATTATTTCATAGTAAATCGAAAGATTTCACGTTGTTTATTTATATATAAAATTTAGAGAGTTAAATGTGAAGGTGTTTAAAGCTTCATGCTCTTAGTTCAGAATGCTTGAGTTTGCCTTATTTATATATAAATTTAAGTAGAGAAGAAGGTGGTTCCATCTTTTTCTCATAAAATATTTGCCTTGTGTTTTAACTTGAGAGTTTCCTGTGCAGTCATTATTACATCTGATTGGCTGTCATATAAGCATTTTTAAGGCGCATCTGACAAATGGTTTCAGTCTTTCATGTTATTAATACAATAATGTAAAGAAATGTTTCTAAAGCTTCTTTATTTTTATCATTTATTATGGATATTTCTTTTAATCCAGAAAACTCCAGAAATAGAGGATTCTAGATTAATGTTATTCTACCGGTATATATTTATGTCATGTGTGTGTATTCATAAACCTATTTTTGATATATGACATAAGTGTAAGTACTAAAAATTAATGGGACACTTGTGTATAAAGTGAAATATGATTTAATATTAAAAATTCTCATTCATGTATTATATTTTATAGTCATTTATTGAAAAATTAAAATTAGACATAAATACATCAAAATGTGCTTTTATATCATGTTCTCAACTTTTCTGAGATTTTCTTATCTTTTTTTTTTTTTTACAAATCTATGGAAAACACACATTTTCATATATAATCAAAATTACCCCAAATTCACAACTCAACAAACTAGCCAAGAAAATAAACTCTAAAAACACTACCAATTCTATTTATTTCCCATACACCCTTAATATTAAAAGAGATTTTATATAAGTTAATTGCTTCAGAATTATAAATTTTTAATAATAAAGATTTTTTTAATTTTTATTTTTATTTCATTAATAATGATTTTTGTATTTTATTTTAAGGTATAATAGGTATTTTAGTCATACTATTATTTAAAACACAGCCAGCCTCATTAAGTGTATAATAATATATAAGTAGATATAAATGTATGACTATAATATATACTTGTATTTGCAAAGCAATGATTTTTCATCTTTCCATAAGATTTAACAATGGATAGAAAACAGCTCCTACCTTATGAGAGGGTCATGTATTTAAGCATAGCTAGAAAACAGCTCCTATAAGAGGATGATGTATTTAAGCATAAGCATAAAGATTCAGACATTCCATATTTTTAGTTCACCTGAGGAGCAAAGTTTATTTATGAAATGCATGCATAGTGAAAGAGAAAGTTGTCTCAGTTGTAGATGTGTTTATGTTGTTGGCAATGATAAAATCTGACTTGCTCTATTAATTTAGAGATTTAAAAGAGATTTTTTTTTTACTATGTGTATAAAATGTTAAATTTTTATCTGAAGGCATAACCATGCAATATATTATATCTGTACAGAAGCAATATATCATCATCATCACTGATTTCCTATGTACTTTACCATGTTGAGAGCTAAAGATTCCTAGTTGAAGCTTAAGCTTAACCCATTACTCTGTGGATTAAATGTCACATGATTTCTCAAGCAACTAACTATTTTATTTTTTACTTATTTATTATTAATAGTAGTAGTTGGTTATTGCTTGTCATTCTTAACAGTTTTAATGTCAGTTTTAGAAATATGCTGTAAATTGTTATAATCTTCTTATGCTATTTCACACATGTACATTACTCTCTCAAACACAAACATAAATATATATTCTTAAAAATTTTGTCTTGAGTAATAGCAAATTATCACTATAGTTATTTATTATTGTTTTCCATTTCCATAACACAATTTATTTTAGCATCTCAGTATATTATAAACTTAAATGAATTGTTATACCATTAAGAGGCAATTAATAAAATTTGGCACAATTTAATGTTTATGTGATTGTTAATTTATTTCACATCATAAAATAAATTATAAGAATTAATTTTTTTGTATAGAAAGAATTCTAGCTCTGGTCAGGCTATTAATTATTTGTTTTTGATGATTATCTGAATATGAAGATTTCTGATATTTTATTCTTCACTCTTCAGACAAGGTCTTAATACAGTCCTTCCCCCCGTCCCCTTTTTTTTTTTTTAAAAAAATAACGTCAAGTCTTAAACATTATATCTCACTTAAATATATTTGTAACTCTTACAAAAAGAAAAAGAAATTGAATAAATTATTAAAGAAAAATGAAGCAATACCTAATTATTACTAATGATAATAGTAAAATACATGAATGATTTATTGCTTAAGAGTTTATATGAATAAAATGACAGAGGTGAGCTTTCATCCATAGACTATGAATTCTAGAATTCTTCACTCTATTACTGCACTGGTCTTACTGATGATCGTTAAGTGTCAGTGCTTATTAATATCTTATTGCCTAACTATTTAAACTTGATTTTGGCAGACATTTTAATTTTCCTATATATGACTATAAAACACACCCTCTGATATGAATAATATATCCAAGACTTATATCAAAACAATTTTTAATAGTCATTCATTAGACTAGAGATTATCCAATAATGAATAATATTTCTATAATGTAATTTTCACTACACCACTCATATACAAGGTAGGGGCTGGTTTCTATACACTTTTCATCTTGTGGAGGGATATAATCATAAACATATTATCAAATTGATAAAAAATCAAGTCAGATGTCATATGACCTAATTTTAATAAAGCTCGTATTTACAAACGTTATATATAGAGTTCGCAAAAACAAACTCTTAACAAGCTTTAAGAATACCCTCAACCCCAGACCGCGGTTTCTGCATCTTTTTCACATGTCTTTGGCCATATGTTTATGATTAGATCCCTCCATAAGGTGTTAAAAGTGGATAGAAACTAGTCCCTATTTTGCATGAGAGTGGTATAGTGAAAATTACACTACAGAAATATTATTTATTTATGTCAAAACACATTTAAATATATACAACAAAATTGGTTAATCAAATCACTCACACGCTCATGCATGTGTATATGAAACAATTCTGTATATATATATGAATGTATTCTTCATGTTTCTTAATAGTTTTTTTTTTTTGTAAATAATAAACAACTCTTTCTTGTTCTTATTTTTTTATTATTACCTTTAAATATCATTCTGAAATAAACATGTTGAATAATAAATTTTCTCTCTAAATTTCATTTTCCCTTCATGAGTGCTTTTTTTCAAAAGATTTGTTACTTTAGATGATATCCTGGTGATTTACCTTAAGCTTCTATTACTCGTATCTAAATCTCGTTTATCAGAGATAGCAGATGGTTCTCAGCGAATGACTGAATTTCATGTCATTCAATGAATTATAAAATAAATTGAAATTGTAAGTATGAAGTGCTTATTAAATCTGACAAGTAGTTTTTAACTGTTATTTAATACATAAATAATTAAATCAATTAAGGATTGTTTTAATTACTTTTTTATGGGGAAAGGGAAATTAATCAGAAATTAGTTTATAATAAAAGATTAAAGTTATAAAAATATAAATTATTTGCAAGATTAAAGTTGTTTGTTTTTGTCAAGTAGTTTTCAGTACATTTTGATGCACACAATTACTTTTTCCCTTTGGCTTATTTGTGATTATGAGTAGTTCACCATCCTTAGTATGAGATATATAGAGATCCTTTTACTGAATTTATTAAAATACAACGATCATTGAAAACACTCTATCCAATATCATTATTTTTGATTATTCAAATCCCAAACCATTAATAATAATGTTTGTTTCCTTATACTACATATATTAATTTTTTTCTATCTTTTACAACTTTTAGATCTATTTACTTAAATTAATTGTGACATAATTCTCAAACTTGCATATCTAGAGGATGTAGAGCAAATTCAATTGTAGTTATTAATTTAGACAGTGGCAAATGCATGCATTGAATAGTGAAAACCAGACACAATGCTAAATTGACTTAAACAAATAGTTTCTGATTAATTGGTCTACTTCATTACCGGATAAAGGTAAATAATTTGAAAATGTTTTAAAGATTATTTAGCATTATTCAGGTATGATCTGTATGATTTCTATATGCCTGTAATTTTTAAGGTCAAATTAGGTACTAATATAATGGTATAATCTTTTAGTAAACTATTGCTCACAGAAAACATCAAACTTAAATAATTAACAATGCACATGGTGACGTATTCTCTATTTTTAGTACGTTAAGGATCTCAATAAATAATATTGATTACTTAGCAAAATGCTTTCTTCTATAGCGTGGGTATGAGTTATTCATGTTTATTTTAGGGGACTGCCTAAGTGTCTTCTAGTCAGCATTGGTTCTTGGTCCGTTGCCATTACAATTTGCCAGAACCTTGCTTTAAGATATTTAAGGATGTAGCTAAAATTATTTTTTGGCATCTCTATAAAAATATTTATTATAAAATGTCAGTCACTTAACATAATAATCAATAAATCGAAGTCACGTTTATCTTAAACATTGTAATGTTCCTTTCTGATACAAAAACGTTTATAAAAAAATACCGAAGTCATACTTAATAAGACAAAAATAAATTCAAGAACCAGATTAATATATAAATAAGTAATGAAAATATATAGAGATAAACACATTTTAAGGAAGATTGGTTATATATATATATAAGATTTAAATTTAAACACAGTGGTTTCACTCAAATGACATAAACTGAGATTTTTTTTTCTCACCTGGGAATCAATCCAGGAATCTTCAAACTCAAAAGTTCAGCCCTCTCACAGCTGTTAATGAAAGAGTGAAAAAACTAATCAAAAATTGATTTAAAGTGAAAGAAATTATGAAAATTCTGATATAAAAAAAAGACTAAAAAATACATATAAATAGACAAGTAAGTATTAAAAATTTAAAGGAATAAATGTATAAGATTTTGTTAAAATTTCAGGTTTTCTACTCATTAATATTGATTAACGTATATGTGTGTGTGTCATTTATCATGTCGGGTTCACTGGTTAGAATGTCACCAATGATATTATAGTTAGTTGTTTTTTTTTTTGTTAGTAATAAATATTCACTCTGTAAAAAGAATCAAAAATAGGCAACAATTTCTACCTGTATTTGATGAAAACCACATGACACATTTATGTCTGTTGAGAGATTTCATTTTGGAGAGGATTGATTTAAAATGTTGAACATTACTCTAATGTGTGCCTGAATGATTTTTATTGGACAAATCTTTAAAAGTGGAAAATACTCTTGAACGCAAAATTAATGGAAAAAGAACAAAAGGAACAAAAAGATTGAACTGAACTAATTATTGACAAGATAAATAATTAAAATACGTGGAGAAATTATTTGCTGGTCACTAATCTCCCGTTTAGAGAAGTTTCTCAACGGGTGTTTATATATACAACAACTGCACATTTGTACATATATGTGTGTATATAAAAAACATACACAAGTGAATGCATATTTGCGTGTGTGTTTAAGGAGAAGATATTGCTCATCAGGTTTACTTCATGGATAGTAGGATTTCAGTAGTTTTTTAACTTTGTTATTTTCTCAGCTTCTGAATACCGCACCTGAATACTTCATCAACCAATAATGAATATTTAAAAGGGGTAGCTAAGGGTCAGATACTTATTAAAAGAAAAAAATTAAATTTGACTGGAACTTCAAAAAATATATATATTTTATATGGATTAGCCTAAAAAAAATCAAAACTATAGATATGATATAGATTAAAAAAAGATTAAAGATTAAACTTTAGTTTTAGTGCTCATAGTGAATGACATCTCCATCACTTATAAATAGATAGAGAGTATCTTATATAATTATTGATTTATTTATAATTAGTGCATTGATATTCAATTGAACAATCTTGGTTCTTTGAGATTTTTATCTCTCAACAAAAATGACTAAATACTCATTTTTTGACCAATATTGCCTGTCATGAGCCAGGTACATAAAAAATATTCAATTTCAAAAATCAATATTCAATCAAATTTGAACCTAAGTTGCAAATACTGTAAACATGTCCGTGTATAATTTCTAAAATTAAAATTCAATCAAGTTTTAAAAAAGAATGAGTGAGTTGGCAAACTAAATTGTCTTGAAAGAATGGCAAATGATGACTAATACTGATTAAAATTTAAGTAATTGTAATACTATATTCCATAGATACTGCAATCTTTTTTTTTTCATGGGGAAAAATCATAAATATATACATATGTTTATCAATTTTGCTGAATCTAAAAAATATCTTAAAGATAAGTCATTGTTATCAACTGCTGATAAAAAAATATTTGATTATTGTTGTAAATAATCTAGCACAACACTTGACAAAACTCACTGTAGTCATCTAGGATTCAAACTTTATCATGAAGCAGTGATTTCACTGTTAAGAGATAATGAATTTATTGTGCATTTTGGCACACATATATATAAATAAATATATATACCACCAGCAGTAACTCGCAAGCAAATATAATCAGTCTAACTGCAGATGAAAAAAAAAAAAACAGCTTATACAAAAGTCAAAGAAGTTATGTAAATTTTGCAGTCAATACACATACTAATCCATGAATGCTTGTGTTTACATATATCATATGCTAGTTCTTAAATATTACATAATCTAATATTTATTGAAATTTTTCTGCAGATAATGTTTGATTTCAAAAGGTTTCAAATATCCTGCCCCAAAAATAGCTTTCCATTGCATGTGATTTCCCAGTGGGAATAATAAGTATGGCATTTTTAAAGACCATCATTGAGATAATCTTCATAATAAAAATGGAATCTGCCAACTCACATAAATCATGCTTAAGTTGATTATAAACTTCATACAGTCAACCCACTGAAGGTATGCTTGTACAATAGTATATTTAATATTGGCATATCCATCAAGTTGGAGAACATACTAATTAGTCTTGGTTTTTCCATTACATTTTCAAGTCTTATAGAACAATCTTAAATGAAAATTTTTATTGAATTTATATTATGTTGAAAATGAATTCAGTTTCACTTTCTAGCAATAAATTTGGCAAAATGACAGTCCTATGTATAGTAACTTAGATGAGATAGTTTTATCACTATGATAAAATATCTTTTAATTTCTTAAATGCAAATACAGCAGCACATTGAAGTATGTATTACACCAACTTTTTGTCCAACATACTACAAAAATATTCAAAATAATTAACTGATAACCTTTCATGTTAAAAATTACTGAAATTTTTATTACACCACTTAAATTTTTATTACACCACTTATTAATTTGGAATTATTTTTTTTATCATTAACTAGTAAACCAATGTTTGTATAAATTACAATCAAAATATTTAAGAACATTTTATAGATCATTTATGAATTTTCAAGAGTAGTTCGTTCATCAGCTTAGATTAAATCTACAACCATTAACATATAATTTTTAATTGTGCCCAAATAAAAATAATAATTGATTAATCAGTTGCTCAGAATATCATGTGACATTTAAGTATCAGAAATAACAGATTGATTCTTGATTCACACATTTTTAGTATCATTCTATTATTGTGCTAAACTGCTCAGAGCAATAAAATAATTATAACTTGAAATACAATAGAACATAATCTATTGTGCATATTTAAAATGGAAACTACAAGCCAGTCGACATTTAGCAGTAATTGTTTCAATGGTAAATTACTAGCTTCTATGATCAACTTCCAAAATTCAATAACTACTTAGTGTTTTAACATTTATTTCAAAGCTTGAAAGATGTCTTATGTGGCATATCACATAAGTAATTAATGCATTAATAATTATATCAAGGCAGAACAGAAATTTTAATACCACATGAATAATAATAATTGTAACCTATGATGGATTAATACAACATTTTTAGAGAATGTATGAAATAATTGTTACTAAATCATAAAAGCATAATTATGCTTTGAATGAATTAGGTGTCAGTGACATTTTCATTGGTGATATAATGAATTAAATTTAAGAAGCAAAATAAATAGGTGAAAATTTACAATAGGTATTATTGACATTATAGAAAGAATTACAAAGCTGAAATGGACATGGGCTAGACAAGTCAATAAACTGTACATAGACAAATGAAATCCTAAAGCGGATTCCCGTAAAAAGCTTAGAAATAAATCATGAGATGGAAAGATGAGAGAAGACAATTGTTTATTAAAACAATGAGATCTTCATTCTGCAATAGATTGATGATGAAAATAATGGTGTTGACATATAAAAAAATGTCACTGAAAGTATTTTTATTATTTAATCTTTCATTTATAATTATTATATTTGTAAATGAAAGATTAAATAATAAAAATAAGTGAATTTTTTTCAATTACAAACCCTCTTAAAATTTATTGTTAATAAAAATATGTCATGTATTTACAAAAAAAAAGTTTGACCTGTTTTTTTTTTTTTAAGTGAATAAATATTCTTATATGCTTATATACGTGTGTATGTATATAAATATTAAAAGTTTAATGAGTCTTCCATGTATTTTTTTAATTAGTGCTCAGCCATGATGTATTTAAGCAAGAAACCAATTAAAAATTGATCAGAAGTCTTGCGTTGTTAGCCGAGAGGTATCGCAACCGCCATGCAAGCAAGTAGTTGGTTGCAGACGGGTGTGGGTTCGCGGCCCGGCAGATGCTATGACATATGAAAAAAAAAAAAAAAAAATTGATCAGAAGCTGAAATTACATTACTTTTGGATTATAGAAGTTTGATAAATAAAAATATTGCTGCTGGATAATACGAATTCAGTTTCCAATTCAGTTTTCTAATTTGTTGTTCAATTATATCATGGCTGAGCTTTAATTGAGAAATACGTGCAAAATTTCACTACTCTTCTAATATTTACATTTATAAAGTTTGTGAAAATGTTATATTATATACAATGTAGATATTCTTTGTTTGGCATTCTCAATTCTCTTTGAATGTAGGAAAAAAATTTAATTTCATCTAACTCATACTGCTTGTACTTATTACTCCTTAAATCTTAGTTAATCACCTATTTAGTATCATCAATATACGTATTTAAATGTAAAACATTCTTTGTTATATAAATAGACTACTGAGATCAATGGTATAGGCCACCTTATAGAGGGGGAATAATGAAGGATAAAGCCTTACCAGGTTACAAGATGATAAGAATTTAAATATTGTAAATGATTTATTTATTTTTTGCTATTGTAAATGAAAAAGATAGAAGCAGTCAAATCCATGCTGCCCAGTATTTGGATGGCCTATAAGTAATGTTTTGTTATTCAATATTAGTGTTTAGTAGGTTTTTAGAGGTGGCTTTGCTCTGCAGTGAGTTGTTTAAATACTTCTCTCTGCTACACATATAAATACTATTCTATAGAAAAATAAGGCAATACTAGAAATATCAAAATAAATAAAAAAAAACAGTCAAATATATATATATTGCAAAATGTTGGCACTAAGGTAGGATATGGTGGCTGAAGAATTGTGGGGTGGAGTGATTTGAAGCCTGTACATTAAAGTATGAAGATTGGCTATCTTAATATAAGCTGACCTTTGATTGTATAAATGTGTGGAGATGATAATCTGGACCAACAGACAAGTGCTGGTTTAGCATGAAATACATATAATGATGATTATTTATCTTTTCACCCTGTGTGTGATCAAGTGTATCAGCAGTATGAAATAGCATAAATGGTTGAGGATCATGTGAAAGTCTGCGTTCAAACCACCTATATATTACATATAAAAGTGCAGGTGTGAAAAAAAGTCTGTACTATAGAAAAATTCATATTTTTAAAATGTTGATTAGAAAACATACTAAAGAATTTTCCATATATACATAGACAAATTTTTACAAGAAAGTAATGTTTGCAATTGGTGTCTTATATATTTTTATTAACTGTAGATAATTAAGGGGTTTGTAATTGGAAAAAAAAATCACTTGTTTTTGACAATATGATAAAACAAACACAAGAATTATAGATGAATTAGATAAAAATATTTTCAATGAAAATTTAAATATATATATATCATCATTTTCATCATTCATCCATTGTAGAATGATGATCTCTCATTGTTTAATCAAATATTTCTCTTTCTCATGTACCTGTCTATCTCATATGTAATTTATTTCTAAGTTTCTTACAGTTTTTTTTTTGTGTTTCACTTTTGTCTATATACTAATATCATTTTAGCAACATGGCAAGCCTAAGTTTATTTTAGCTTCATAATTCTTTCTATAATATCAATAATATCTGTTGTGTTTCTCACCTATTAATTTTGTTTTAATTTCTCCTTACTCTTCTATTAAGTAAGAATTTTAGATACATTAAGAAATATTAGTATTAGGTATTTATCACTAATTTTTTTCTTCAAACTTATAGCTTATTTCCTTCTAGTTTAATTCTATGATTGTTTTTAATAATTTGATTAAGGTGTGTATAATTGGCTGTGTATCATTCTTTTTGAAGATGGATTGGGCATTACATTTAGCTTTTTTAAATTTTTTCTTTAGTCATACTTTCTTGTTTTCATTTGATAGTTTTTATAACAATTTGTTCAACTCTGCAGTGTTATATCATCTACAAAATCTAAATGGCTTAAGTGGTCTCCATTTATTTATTTTATAAATTCACAAAATATACTCTTTAAGGAATTTTAGGAAAATTAGGTCATTTGTTTGCATTTCTAATGTTAGATTCATCATGTTAAGTAATTGCTGTGTTGCCATATGATATTTTTAGAAATTTGACAATATCCGCAATCTATATCATAATGTTTCAAAACTTTAATCACTCCAAAAATGATTATAACAAAAGTTATATACAATCAAATCATTATTTTCAATTATTATCAATCCATTTTAGGATGAAGGTCTTTCTAAGTTTAAACAGTTTTTCTAATCCATAACTTCTCTTTTCCATAATATGCAAGCAAACTTCATGAATTCATGCATCCATCTCACATTTGATCTCTTTTCTTTGAGATCAGATTTAAGATTTTATCTCTTTATACTTTGCTTTGCTAAGTAGTCTGAAATCTTTGTTCTGCTAAATGTCCACATTTTAAATCAATAAGCAAGAACTAATAAAACATACCTATTAAAAACCTTCCTTTTTAAACACAAAGGTATAATTCCTTTTATTAATAAAAACCCTCTTTTCAAGTTTAATCCTATTATTAATTTTATCCATTATGTTTTCATCTGAATTAAAATTTTATCAAAGTATTGCAATTATTAATTTCTTCTAATTTATAATTATCAATCTTTATTATCATCTGAGAAAATCCATTGAACCTTACTTTAGTCTTTTTGCATTTCTTAATCACTATTGTCTTACTTTTATCTGATAACTCTTATATTTCCTGAAACTCTGAAGAATTTTTTTCATGATTAGCAACATCATCCACAATAATCTTCATTTACTTTTAATCTCTTAGCTTGTTTAATCCACAAAATACTCCTTGTAAAAATGCTCAAAAAAGTTTTGGAGATATAGAATTACCCTGTTGTACACGTTTTAATATTAATCTCTTTATTATTACTAAATAATCTAATCTTACATGGTAAAGAGTAATTTAAAGTGATTAGTTTATCTTCATGCTTTCATTTCCAGTGTTTAAGATTTGCCCATATTTAAGCATTTGGGTTGAAAGAATAAGTGGATCCATTCTATTCTTTCACAAAGACTTTATTTTGTGTTGGAAATGAAAGTATTCATTTATTATTAACATTCATAAAGTGCATGTACATTAGCTTGAAATGCTGATCTTTAGTTTATTACAATTTATATATATTGTGCTATATAAATAAATATCTCATTTACATAAATATACTTCACATTTAGAAAATATCCCTAGTCTCTATCCTAATGATCCAATGTTTTAATTACCGTAGAAATGTTTATAAAATCAAATATTTTTTTATAATCTGCAAATTCAATGCATAATGGAACTTCATATTTATTAGATCTTTTTATAATTTCTCTCAATATTTGGATATGATCCATAGTGCTAAAACCACATTTAAATCCAGCTTGTTGTTATAGTTGGTTAAAATCCAAAATTCATTGTAGACAAATTATAATTATCTTGGTAAAGATTTTGTATTAAATTCGTAGAAGAACTGATAGATCTATAGTGTCTAATATCTTCATTATCATCTTTTTAAATATTAATACTGCGTTCTTCCAATCATCATAACTTTGGCAACAATTTTCAGTTTCTTCACAAGCTTCATTTAAAATATCAGTTATAATTTCATTATTTCCTAAAGATTTGCCCTTGTTCATAGGTTAGTTGCATATGTCATTTTTTCATTTAAATTGTTGGTTAATTAATATGTAATAGGTTAAACTTTATTTTCTTGTTTTTTATTACTATGTAATTCTTTATATACATAGCTCGCAAAATAAGCTCTCAACATTTGTAAATACAAGCATATTAAGTTAAGTCATGTGACATCTGACTTGATTTTTTTTTGTCATTATATAATTATTTATATAATTCTTCCACATTATTTTTAGTAATAACTCTGTCTTTTCTTTTTATTGCAGAAATAACTTTCCCTCCTATATCAATATGGTATTTTATACTTCCCAGACTTTTCATTTTCTTACATAGCTTTCTTTGTCATTTCATAATTATATTTTCTTATATCATTATTAACTTTTTCTACTGTTTTACAAAGCTAGATATTCAAATTTTTTTAATGAATCATTTTTAAATTTTTTCATATTGTCAATAGAAAATTTGCTATTAAATTGCTGCTTTTTTTTTGTCAGCTATATTTCTTGCAGTTTTTAACAGTCTTATTAATTTCATTCAAGTCTGGACTATCTTCAAAAAAAGTTAATGTTTTAAAGCAATTAGCAAATTCTAATTTAAATTTATTGGAGTAATTCTGAAGAGTAAAAATATCACACATATTTTACACCTTACTAAGCATTGATTATTTCTTGTGTTGAACCTATTAAGAACATTACAGTCTTAAAATGCACATTCTTTGTTAATCAAAATATAATTCAATTCAGCTATATATCTTCATTTGAAAGCTTCATGTTCATTTTTATTTAGCATTTTTCTCAAAGAAAGAATTCTTAATATACCTTTTTTTCTTTCAAAGTCCAGAAGTCCATATCATCACCCGTTTTTGTCATTATAATCAAATTTTCCCACAGAATGTCCATCTTTCAATAATTCTCCAATTCTTGCATTAAAATCTTCCATGACAATTTTAAATTGTTACTTGGCCTGATCAAAAGCATTTTGTATATCCACACAACAATCTTCTTCATCACAACGAGAACTTGTTGAGGCATAAACCTGAATATCTGCATTTTGTATCTTCCATTATTTTGAATAACTTAAGTTACTAATCTCTCTGATATAACATCAATCTCCATAATGTTGTTTTTTCACTTCTTATTTATAATGAATCCCATTCCATTTGTTTTTCCAATGTCCTTATAGTGAAGTACATATTCATTTTAAAATTAACTGTCTCTTCACTGATTCTTTTCACTGCACAAAATCCCATAATGTTAATATCAGACAGTTCTTTATCCAATTCATGCAATCTTCCTTCATTTGAAAGTGATTTATAGTTGTAAATACTTAATCATATAAGATCATTAAATGGCAATATGAATTCACAATCAGAGTATTCTTAGAACCCTCAGCCTTCAGCCATAACTGCTGATTTGGTTGGTAACTTTACAAACTCTTAGGAATAAGGTCATAATTTAGTTTTGTTTGTTGATTGTAAATATATATTATTTGAAAAAAAATGTTCACATAAAATATCCTGCTTTTAAAAAACTTCAACTAGTATTTTAGTTAAAACTATCAGGCAACTAATACAAAAGATTATGCTATTTCTTGATCTTAAAACAATAAACCTCACCATGCTGGATGATGTATGTTTGTGATAAGTTCATCCATCTTCATTTACTATATGAATAATTACAAAATAATAACTGCAAGAACAATAATATATGGAATGAGCCTTAAAAATTACCCTACTTAGTTTCTTTAAGACCTTGAGGCATCAAAGGGTTTTTTTTAGTTTGTTTTGGAAAATGTGCCCTGATATATATATTCAACAACATACTCATGACTTTCATTTTGATAAAACTTGATGTTCATAAATTTTTTAAATAAATTTGGGTAATTTTTTTATTGGTTTATGAATATGTCAAAAATGACAGCTGTGTTTATTTCATTTCTTAAAGAAGAGCTGGTCTATAATAACTTAAAGTTTTTTTCTTCTTTTATTTTTGTTATTTTTTCTAAGTCCTCTTGTTAACATTCCAGTAGTAACATTTATTTTACATAAAAAAATATATGAAAATATTATCTTAATCTGAATTTTTATTCCTATTTTAGAAACAAAAATCACTTCCATTTGCAAATTCAATTCTCATTTTGTTTCTTCACAAAAATAAGATTATTTCTCTAACAAATAGGATGAAATGATTGATGGTCAAAAACAAATAAAAAAACATCCTTCGTTTATATATATATATATATATATATATGCGGGGTAGGGGGGTCAACTTGAAGATGATAGAAGTAAGATAATCTTTAAACTGCCCAACTGCAGGACAAAAGTCTTCTCCAACAAAACCTTGTAGAAGAGCAATGAAGGAAAAGCATTATTTATTATGCTCGTCACTTATTGGGTGATGATGGTTTAAAAAGCTTTATTTATAAAATCCTATTATTTTTTAAAGAAAAATGTTTTCTAGATATCTACATGGACTTTGCTATCTTACCTATCATGAAGCAAGTTTTATAGATCCAAATAAAAATTAAATTTGCTAAATTAACAAAGTGCTTATATAGCTCAGTAGAAAGTGTGTGATTTCAGACCACAAAAGTCCTGCATTGATTCTGAATTGTGAACAGTTTGGAGAGGGGGAAGTATTTATTTAACAATTTGAATATTCTGTTTGTTTTAAACAGTGGTGCTTGAACAGTATTCTACCCTGTGTGATTTAGGTACAAACTCAAATCTCAAAATTCCAGATAACTAAAGTAAAACAAAAAACCACAGTGCAATAAATTAAATAAAACTATTGATTTTAATCAGCCAGCACATCATTCAAACATCATATGAATACCAAGAATATTTTGAACAACAGACCATATGATATTAAATACATTTTAAGTTTCCAATTTCTTATTTTAATTGCACTTTGTTTTTAAAATTAAATTTAGAGAAATTTTTGATGCATTTAACATTTTAAATTTCAGATTAGACTATAACTGTCACAGATCTTATAAGTAAAAGGTTCTTATATTTGTTTAAATAATATAAATGCATACATAAATCAGTATTTATTTATATTTAAATTTATATATATGTGTGTGTATACATAATAAATAGATTTCATCTACATTCAGTTGTAATATTAGCAGACAAATAACCAATTGAAATTAGCATTCAAACTAAAATTATGCCATCAAATAATATTTATTTGATTCAGTTTTGAACTTTTCGAATAAAGATTAATCCAACAAATGCTATTATTAGATAGCATAATTTCAATTTACAATGCCCAATTATCTAGAAAAATATATGGAATTTCTTGAAATAATTTTAATATATATCATCATCATTATTTTCAACCATTGATCCATTGCAGAATGAAGGTATCTCCAAATTCACTTCTCCAATCTGTAACCTCTCTTCTCCATATCACTCTCACATATTTCCTTATTTCATCCATTCATCTTACATATAAGCTCTTTCTAGGTCTTTTACAATCTTTTGAAATCAAGTTTAATATTTCAACTGCCAATCTACTATCATCTCTTCTAGCAATATGTTTAACCCAACTACTAGTTTATTGAATAGATGAAAGCATAAGATAAAACGTTTTTAGAGAAAAAAATGGGCATCTCTCTTTACCTCAATTTCATTTATAGAGGCTTATCTGAAGCTCTTTGGAAAGAAAGCATAAATATCTTTTAAATCAGTCATATTACTTTAAAGCTACATTTTAAATTTTTTTTATTATTTTAATTGTCATTTGTGAAATTTTTCAATTTACACATACTGACTCAAATAATAAAATATGTAAATATTAAATCAGCAGTTGGAGTACTAATCTCAAGGTATTACGTAATATTAATTACTGGGAATATTTGCATTATATATATACAAACACATACAGAAAAAGAGCAAAACTGTATATTATGTATATCGATCTATAAATCAATCTGTAAATAAGTATAGCACTTTTAAATTTTAAATAATAATAACTTTTAAGTTTTAGAATGAAATGATATATTACATAGAACTTATTTATAAAATAGAAGGTATTCATACATTTTTCACTTTTTAATTAACACATAATGTGTAATTATATCGTTATTAGTAAATGGAGCATATATGAAAAAGTTATTATTTTTTATTTTAAAAAATGAATTAGAAAAACTACTTTCAATTAGCATTTGTAAGAATCACATTGATCACCCTCTCATACTAGCACATAATTGTATTTTTGTAAGAATATTATAGAATAGTGTTTCTTAATTTGGAACCTTTTGTTTGTTTAATTGTTGTCATTCTATTAAGATCTTTTACTATTCATATTTTTTAAAAAATATTTTCTATATAATTTTAAATTCCCATAAAAATAATTGTTACTAAAATTTGTTTCCAAGTTTCTAATTTTACATATTCTATTTAAAGTACATGAGAAAAAATGCACATCTTGAAATTTTTGCATCTACCAGGACTTAGAGACTATTAAAATTATTTTATATATATCATTACTGGTAAACATTTATTTTATAATAGACTGAAAAATAAACAAAATCTTTGAATATTTTAATTAGAGAACTAAAGATTCCTGGATTATAGTTTATTCTGTCACTTGCAAAAGTTTGGAGATGTTCTCTTGAGCTCCAAACCTTTATTTACTTTTAATTACATACAGCAACTATATATATATATGCATAAAATGAGCATAAAATACACCTATTTAGAACCATTTATAAAGTATCCAGTGATTAAAACAGAAGCAAATCTTTTAAAATAAATACTCTTCTAAGAATTTCCAAAGTGATTGTTTATTGTCATAATTAAAAATCATTAGTGAAAAATGTAATGCTACAAATAATAAAATCAAGTTGAAATATCTTTTCAGAATGCAATAAACTCAGTCTACACTGGCATCTTGTGGAAGAGGAAAACAGTAACCATCAGTTTAGCTAAGCTGCAGAGACCAAAAGACCTGAATGGGCTTGGGTTGCATGATCTTAACACATTTTTTATTCAGAAATCCCTATCAATGTTTAAGGCAATGAATGCAAGATTGCCAGTGGACTCATTACAGGATGAGATTGAATCTACATACATGCCACCACCCATACAAAATAAGTGGGCCATGGAGCTGCTAGCATATGCCAACAAATTTTTCAAAGTTATGGCATCAATTATTGACAATACTAACACTTACTGGCAAGTTTACAAATACATGCATGCAAAAATTACTGAATTAACTACTGAGCTTGATTTATCTACCAGATTACTAATCAGGAAATTAAAATTTTGCTACTTGGAAGCCAAACATATTGACTTTGTCATAAAATTTAATTTGAAAGCCTTCAACGAATCATTTTTTGGTAAATCATAGAAATTTCTCTAAAATAGAACCACTATGTAGCTTATGTAAAGTAGCAGATGAAAATATTGTACATATTTTTACTGCTTGCCCAATTTTTAGTCCTGCTAGACAAAATATTATAACCAGAGTACTGCCAGCTAACATGAAAATTCTAAGAATCAAGGACACTATAACAAGTGGTATTTTTGCTGTGATTAGAATGGGAATACCTGCTTTATGCCGTATGATTAACTAGAAATTATTTTGTTTTTAAGCAAGGAAGTAAGGAACCATGGAGATATATAAAAAATTTATTCGAAGGACTATGTTCAGGGATTGCTTGTTAATGCTGGAAAAGCTTTTTGGGGACACTTGGGTGCAACTTAGATCACTGGATGAAGAGCCTATCCTCAGGCATGCTAATTAAATATTAATTCAAGGTTAAAAAATAAATGGTCCAGTTAGATGGAGAATGACAAAGAATCACTGCCAATCAAAATATTGACTTCCTAATGATCACTGGCTAAGTCACTAAATGAAGGGCCAGTTGTTGTGATATAAAACTAGTTACATAATAATTATAGACTAAGTTTGAATGATGAGTTTCTTTCTTTGATCATGAAATTAATTTGTCATAATAATAACTAATGTATCAAACAGATATATTTTCTAATTTGGAAAATTATTTACTAATGATTGTTATAATAAGTGTAACAAATCTAAGCAAATGTATACCAACAAGATTTATATTGTACTTGTATGTGTATTTTCCTTAATAATAAAATTTAAAAAAAAAAATCTTTTGCAGTGTTAATTGACATAAATGGACTATGAATGCAAATATTTATACAAAAAATTATATTCTGCTTCTATTCTAGAGTGGCATTAAATCGATACCATGAACAGACCTCATTAATCATGTCTTTATTCAACAAGGTCACAAAATAAAACTCTCATTATGCATAAGTTTTTGAAAAAAGTTTTTCAGTATTACATTATATATTACGTATTGTATATATACTTTATAATTACAATATATTATAATACCTTCCAAACCTTAAAGAAAATGTAATATTAAATTTATACTTCATTCGTATTTGTAATTTGATTGTGAAACATTTTTCATGTTTGCGACATGAAATGGTTTTATTTATAATTTAAATGTGAAATTATACGTTATTACAGGTGAATGAAATCAGACACTACATTTAAAAATATATAGTTTTAAGAAAGAAAAAAAAGCATAATGCAAATAAAAATTTAATGAAAGTTTATCCAAGTAAAATAAGGTTTTGATTAGTGAAGATGATTGTATTACAAAACAAAATTTAATTTTGATAAGACAAAATAAAACTATACTTCCAGTATTAATTTTAATTTTAAAAAAAAGTTTTTCATTTTAACACCATCATGACAATTTGCTGAGCGTACAGCAAAAAAAAAATTAATTTATTAAGTAGAAATTCTGAAAACTTTTGCCAAAAATTTATTAATTAATAAACACCAACATTTCTGTTGTTATTTAGCAGAGATAATTAATACGTACATACATTTAAAATAATTGCCAACTACTTTCAACACTAACGTGTCCTTATCAAGGCAAACTGTTAAACACAACTCTTTCCAGACTTAAAAAATCACTTTAACAATCAGATATTATTAGTTGGAAAACTAATTTGTTTAGCATTAATTGCATCCTGGGATTTCTTAATTAAATATGATACCTTAATCTTTCGTTTCTTGTTATGTGGCTCATACATCAATATATTAAATTTTTGTGGATCAAACTATGACCTGTTGCACATTGATGAATATAAAATGCAATATACCATACTATTTTCTATCGCTTTTTTTATATGAATAATTATGTTGTTGAAAACGACATTTCATATTCGTCCTCATTTCACCAATATAAATAGCACAATATCCTGGAACTTTGCAAATGATAGAATATATAATTTGACATTTATCAATATCAGCCGGTTTACTTTTGATATTACTTAATTTCTTATTAAGATTAGGCCGTGAAACACCAAGCTATTCTATAATCATTATTCATAATTGATGCTAACTTATCCTGTATATTAGTTATATATGCCATAGACACCCATTTTCTATGGTCAATTTATTAATATAACATTTAGATCTTTTCTGATAATGTTCAATTACAACAACACCTACTAAATCTTGAATATATTTCTCTATGTTATCCTTTCTATCTGATTCATGTAAACATGACAACTGGTTACAATGTAAAAATGACATAAACCCACACATCTTATATGAAATAGGTGCATACAATGTAGGACGTATAAAACCCAAACATTTAACTGTTTGATTATCATTTTTTATATAAAAAATTATCATTATATGATATCATTAAATCCAAAAACTTAATTATTGAATTCATTTCCTTTTCTATCATCCATCTTAAACCACCAACATTTTGTAAGCTATTAATTTTTGCAATAACTTCCTGCTGTCCATATATTAGCACATTGTCAACATATCTACAATATATCATATTACTATTTGATCATATTACTATTTGATCTAGGAAAGACAACTTTAAAAAATGATTTTCTTTCTAAACATGTTTTTAAATTTGAAGGTTAATAAATTTCTAATGACAAAATTATGATGAAAAAAATCAAATTGACTTTTGATTATACTTTAACTGTTTTTATTACAATTCCAGTAATTAACTTTGCTTGTTTACTTCAAAAATAGTAATTCTTTCACTTTAGACCATTCTTCTATAGTTATTTTAACTAATATTAATGTAGTTGTTTATTTTTAAATGTTACATTTGTGGTCTAGTAATTATTGATTTATTAATTATAAAAAAATATGAAAAGATCAGTATCTTCCAGTTAATTGGAAAACTTCAAAGGATTTTGTTGTTTTGTTCATAAAAAAAGTTTAGTCTCCAAGGCATTGACAATTTTATTTCTTTGGAATCTGGTTTCCATGTATTTGTGAGATTAGTAAAAGAATATTTTGGAATTAAAAAAAAGATTTTTTTTGTTAATTTATTAAATATTTTTGATCATATTTATGCAATAATTTTTAATAATTATTGAAAATTAAAAAAAATACACATTATATACCTTGATTTAGTCATATGTGTTTCATTTTTAAAAATAGAAGTTAATAAATTTGAGAATAATGTTAATAAGAAAAAAAGATTTTAAAGCAGAATTTGATGGATTTATCAGAGATTAACATTTATTAGTTCATGTTTTAAAAATAAATTTAAAATAAAAATGTTATTCTTCATTTTCTAAATAATGTTTTCCTTCAGATCATTGAATGAAATTTTATTTTCCATTGTTCTTATTTCAACTCATTTATCCCTATATTTATGATTTTTTTAAATGTTTTTCATTTGTAAAATTAAATTAAAAAGAAATCAAACCCAATTTATTGAGTTTTAGTAAAAAATAAAGATTTTATACAAAAATGAAAGACTGAGTATTGATAAAAATTAACATCTGGTTTATCAATAAAAAATACCAGCTTTCGAAAAAGTTAAACTGAAATGAAAAGAAAAAGTAAATGTTTATTTTATTAAAAAAAATTTTAATCCAGACATTCAAGCTCTCTTTAGTTATTCACTCCATCTTATACAACTGATATGCATGACCACATACATACAAAAAAGATATATGATCTCTAATATACCAATTTCTTTTTGAACCAGCACTCATCAGTTGGTCCAGATCATCTCACAGACACATATATAATCCATGCTTGGTTTATATTAAGATAGAAAATCTTCAAAATTTAATGGACATGCTTTAATCTTCTCCACTCTCTAACATTTCAACCATCCAGATCATTGAAAATCTGATGATGACATGTTCAAAACTCTTGTTTGCCAATTTTTTTGGATCATACCCATGTTGACTATAAATCAATCTGATCCCTCATATGTAGGATCTTAATCCCATTTAAATACAAGGAATAGGGCCAACATGGGTATGACACAACAAAATTGCAAACAAGGGTTTTGAACATGTTTGAAGAGTTGGAAAGTGGAGAGGATTGAAGCCTGTCCATTAACATTTGCTTTCCTAATGTAAACTGAGTACTGATTATATATGTGTGTGGGAGATGTTGATCCAGACCAACTGATGAGTGCTAGTTCAGCACGAAATATGTATATTGGAGATCACTTACCTTTTTTGAATGTATATGGTTATGTATATCAGTTGTATAAGATGAAGTGAATGATTAAAGAGAGCTTGAAAGTCTGGGTTCAAATCCCTTCTAATTACATCTAGCTTAAAGTATATATACTATACATGTATTTAAATATTAAATGTTTATTTTGTACTTTTTAATTCATAATTTATAATGGTGGTGTTGTTGTTATTATTATTAATGTTCTAATTAAATATATTTATAATTCAACTCAATACTACTACTTATATATAAAAGTTTATTGAACTATAGATCCAATTAAATGGTATTAACATTATGCCTATGGAAATTTAGTCTTCATTCACCATGATTTGTTTTTCATAGTATTTTCCCAGAATCAATCAATCATTGTGAATGAAGATTCTCTTTATATTCTTCATTTTATTCACCATTTTGAAATCTAGTTGTAAAACATTTGTTCTTCAATCAACACAAACATTTGTAATAATGTACATGATTGTATTTTATTCTTTATGACTGCTAAATTAAGAACATAAATGCGAAAAATATTTTTTTGACATTTTTCTAATAAATAAAATCCTAGAAGTTAAAATGAAGTGAATAAGATGGCCATGCTAATAGAAATGAACACACAATCACTTTATTTTTTATAATAAAATAATAGAATCTATTGGGAATTTGTTTGAGGTGAGAAGGTACTTAAAACATACTGTATTCAGTATGTTTAAATATTTTGGAAAATAAAAAAGCAGTTCCTGTTTGTAATAAATCTATATCAAATGATAGCTTAGTGCATAGAATTTATTAGAATTTATGATTTTCTTCAGCTCTATTATAGTAAATATTCATGCTGGTAGTTCTATTTAGATAACAATGTTCAAATATCCATAAGATTTTCTTCTACTCCACACTATTCACTTTATGTGAAAATTACATTTAAACTACTCATCATTTTTCCTTTCTTTTGCGTAACATATTTAAATGTCTTAATCATTTATCTGCATTACTATTGAATAATAATTTATTGTATTCAGTCATTGTTAAGATATCTTGCAGTGTCTTCTTGATTTCTGTTGAAGACTTCTAGAAAATATGTATTCTAATTGCATAAATAGACCAACTTTCTATAATTTTTTCTCATTGGAATTCTGAAAGTTAAATGCCATTCTATGATTTTCATAATAAACTTCACATGCAAAGTGTGGCCAAAAAGAATGAGAATAGTACTATTTTTCACTATCTTCAAAAATAGGTTGAAATTACTCATATTTTTTACAAGCATTTATTATCTATCTATAGATGTGGACAGCTTATATTAATTTTTGGATAATCATATTTTTTAGCTCTTATTAAAAATTTGTAAGTTTAATATTTTTTTGTAAATTGTTATAACTTTTACTATATATGTATGTGTACATATATAATATCAGAAATATGTGGCATAAAGTATTATGCACATTTATTGAAGGTAAACATCTTTCCAATTTTTGTATAAATAGTGTTAAAGTTCTCACAGAAACTCACATGTCTAACTTCCAAAAAAACAAAATAAATCTCACTTTATCCAAAATCCCAAAATTTATATGGAAGACAAATTTAGACAATGCTAGTTGTGAGAATAAAATTTTCCCCATGTTAATAAAAGTTTGAAAATGGCCCATCTTAATATTTCCCAGGCAGAATCACAAAGTATTTATTTTCAAAATCCTTGAGAATGTAAATGTTTTCATAATTTGCAAGTTATAAAAAATAAATATTTAGTGTTTTTTCATTAGGAATATGAACTTAAGCATTTAAATTTACAATGTCTAGATTATACAATTAGATTATCTAACCTTGTCTTCCATTGATGTTCTCGAGATCTTAGATAAAATGACTCATTTTGTTTGATTGGCAGTTAGAAATATGAGCTTCTGTTATGTTGGAGAGATATTAACCTTCAACAAATTTATATATAATAGAGATAAAATATACTCTAAATGGTTCAGTGCAAAATAATGACTCCTCCATTATTTCTCACAAAAGAACAATGAAGACATTAATCTCAGGCTAGTCAATTGCCTGATAGTGAAGATATTTACGGTTTTCCTTTCTAGTTGTATCCTCTACCTAAAAGTAACTAGAAATCCATTTACAAGTCAATATTGAAGGCTGACTAGAATGATTATGGATGCCTGAAAAAATCTGAGATTGTTTGGAAATTTTCAGCATGTCAAAGCATTTTCTGTTACAAACATAGTATTTTTAATTGCTTTAATGTTTTGAAAATCTCTTAATTTCAACTGCAATGGGAAGTTTGTTCATCTATCCAATTTTCAAAACTTCATTTACATGGTCTTTATTTTGAAATCTCATTTCCTAACAACTTATTCATTGTTCTATAGAAATCACAACTACATTGTGATTGATAAAGTACATCTAATTCACTTTCATTAGTTTTCATTTTTTAAAACTTTTCTTTGGTATAAAAGTATGCAGTATTTTAAGGAGAGCAGACCTAATCCTACATTATTCTATTTTTTCAATATTGAACTTTTTATTTCTTTATTTATTTTTTTTAGGTGAGAAAAAGCTTGGTAAAATATCAGAAAAAAAAAAGTTTCTTCTTAAAACATTTAATGATTATACACTACACAACGTTGCTGTTATTTCTAATTCTAGTGTGTTGATTGTACCTGATGAGTGAAGGAATTAACTGGTCTAATAAATTGAGGTTAAAAATATTTTAATATAGTATTTATTATGATAAAATGGATAGCATATTTTTCAGCTGTATCCATAATCTGGGTTTCAGAAAGTTTTTTTTTCCATATAGGTGGCATATGCGAATGTAAATCTATTAAATTATTGATCAACAAATTGATATCTATCAAACTATTATTAACCAGATGGTAAAGGCTTCATATTAATCTAAATTGGTCAGAGGAGAATTAGAGTGTTGTCTATAAAACAATATGAATGTAATATAATACATAACTCACTCATGTAGGCAATGACTGAATCCATAATATATTTATTTTCAGCTTAAAAAAAAAAAAACATGTTTATACAAATTTGATTTGGGCTTGTCAAAAGGGAAGTTTTTTTTATTGTATATTGCATAGGTTGTTGAAAGCAAAATATCTTTTAATTCAAATTACATTTCATTTATGTGACATGTACAGATAATTTTTTGATTTCATTTTACCATTTGAAGTGAATTTTTTTTATTTATTTCTTAAAACTGCTTGACTTTTTTTCCATCAATTAATTGCTCAATTTAACTTAAGGAAATTGTTTTAATGAATATGCACTGATATGATGCTTATTATTACTGAAAAGTTTGGAAGTCATTTTTTTCTTTCTCAAAATATATGACCTGTTTTTCCTTTTAAATTAGTTTTTAAAATAAATCCAAAATAGTTTTCTCTCTATTCTTTTCCTATTTTTTACTATTATATACAGATATATTCATACTGTTTTATTATTATTAAAATTCGTCATATATACAATATATGATTTTTTTTTGTTTTGGGAGAGTAGACAAAACAGTTTAGGCAGTAAACTTTAAAAGGCCCTAAGTCTGATGTCAATAAAATTAAGTTGAAAAATAAATAAAACAATTCAAATTAATTACTAATAATAACATTAACGAAAAAAAATTAAATAAAACTATTTAAATATTTATTTTAAAACTGGAATACAGTATACAATTTTTTAAATTATGAATTGCTTTATAAACTAATAAAAGAAAATAAAAATAACGATTGCCTCGTTTTTAACAAATTGGAGAGTTTTTCCTTAAATAGTCCTGTATATTTCTGATTTGTTTGAAGAATAAATTGACAAAATAATTATATCTAAACACTCCACTACCTAAGTTAAAGCTTCAATTAAGTAAAGTATTAGGTGTAAATATCATTGTTGACCTACCCTTCTCGGATATTGAATATTCCCTTGCTGATAAATACACACATTAATGCATGTGCATATAGATGTATGTATAATAAAATGAGTATTTTAAAATCCTCAGCAGAAATAAGTTTCACTCTTTTATAGAAAAATAGTGAAGGAAAAGACTAAATTAATCAGGCTTTCCAATAGCCAAAAGGAGAGGATATAATTATTTTCCCCTTTTTATTATACTTTCTAACTAAGGGTAATTAGTTATCTATTTCCCAAGTGTATTTTGATCTGGGTTAGCCATGGGCCAGCTATTTGGAAAAAAATCAAGTTTTTTATTTATTTAGGATTTGAACTCAGATTTATGGCATATATAAAATCAAGATAGATAGTAGTAATGGTATTTAAAAGATAAATGAACTGATTTTGATTATTAATGAAATTACAAGTACTTTTTATTCAAATGTGCATATATATGATAATATTATTGAATATTTAATAAAAGAAATACACTTATTACAAACATTTAATACTGTATCAAGTTTTTTTTTCAAGTTTTGGACCCATAAAAGATGGGTATATCTTAAATTGAGAAAATTTTTTTTTAATATTTTATTTCTGCAGATACGTGCATATTATGATCATTGATATCCCCTTGTAGAACAGTATGTTAAATCTTTTTTAATCAAAAGAAAAGATTTAACATTAAATGTCAATATTTCTTGGATTAATTTTGTAAACATCTTTAATCTCTCAAACTGCTACTTTTAACATAATTTTGCTATTCTTATCATTATTTTATCAAGAAAACCATACTGAATAACCTTTAGAATTTTTTTATAACTAATAAATTAATATGACTTAAATTAAAGTTATAACAATGAGATAATAAATTGTCTTCCTGGGCACTGATTGGTTATTTCTTGTTTTCTACACAAGAGAGCCTCTGTCAACAATTTTAACAGTTTCAATATTTCTGTTGTGATTTTCAAAGTGAAAATTATATTTTACAATCTTTTCATACATTTATAATTTTTTTCAGAAAACATTTGTGAAAATATTAATTATTTTAGAAGAAGAATTCAAATTTTAATAGAAAAATTTTACTTTTACATGAAAGCATAATGTCCAGCTGCAATTTATAATTGGATAACTAATGTATGTTTTATATTTGTTGCTATAGATTATTTTCATCAATTATAAATAAAATATAATTTTTAACAAAAAACTTTTGTTTACTTTAATAATCTGACAAATTATTAATTTGCATTTTAGAAAAGAGTTTTAATAAAAAAAAAAGATTTACCAGTAATAATAAATGTCAATATCATATTTTAACTTTATAATGCAAACAAGATATATATAATAAAAATATAACATTAACAGATATTATTAATTAAATGTATTTGTGTGTATCACCACAAGCAGGTCTAATACAAATATTTTAACATCTTATTTCTGCTGAAGCCATATTTCTCATAGTATTATGAGCAGTTAATATCTGCTGTGTAGAATTGCATGGCAATTTTAATTTTGAGTGGGGTTTGCAGTTTTGGAAAGATATCCCTGAAAAAATTATTTAAAAAATATTTCTTCAAAAGTTGCATTTCTAACAATTTAAATGGCACTAAAGATGATGTACACTGGTGGAATAATGAAAGTAAAAATTCAAATTCTGAAAGTGAAGATGTAGAAAATGAAAGTATGTCTGAAGAAGATTCACAATAAATTAGGTGCACTTATTGTATTTATATTATAGTTCCTATTTAAGTAAATAAAAATGTTTTTTATTTTTTAATAAAATCATTTAAAAATATTTCCCCCCAATTTTCCAAGCTTAAAATCCTACTGCATTTTAAACTTCAGGATTATCTTATATTCAAAGCAGTACAGTAATAATAATAAAAGAAACACTTGGAAAAATATATAATATTAAGGAATAACAAGTTAGATTTATTATTTATTTGAAAAGATTCATAAATATTTGATAATTTGTATGAAAGTATTTTGTTTATTTTCAAAATATATGTTTAAAAGCAGTTGATTATTACAATTTAATAAAATAGTTTCTATGCTATTGGTTTGTTAATGCCATATAATACTCAATTGTCCAAGCATTTTTCTACTTTTACAATGCTTTATTTTCCACCTTTTTTTTAACAGTTTACAGTTTCGATTGCCCCAGAAATCATCTTCAGAACATAAAGGGTGAAAAATAAAGTATTGTAAAAGTAGTAAAGTGCTTGGACAATTGAGCATTATATGGTATACATTTGGCAATGCAATAGGAAAGAGTAGTTATTATACTTCTTGTGTGTTAATATATATTTTTATCTTCATAATTTATATATTAAATATATTAAAAATAAAATTTTCTAGCTAACAAAAAAAAATATTGAAACAATATTTTTATTTTTTAAAAGTACAGTTGGAGTTGTGTTCTTAATACAAGATATGCTCATTAATAAGATGCTTCAAATATTCTATAACCAGATTTTGATTAATTGACTATTATGATGGAAGTATCTCTAAATTATATTTAACTACTGGATAATTTATTCTTATTCTGAAATTCATATGAATGACATGGCAGCATTAACAAGATTTTAAATTCAAGTCCAATATGCTCAATTGGAACTAGTTCAGAAACTATATTGGTTGTCGTCGATGAGCCACCATATCCCACTGGATGGAGCTGTTTTCGCGCTAAAACACATAAAATGCCGTTTCCGCGGCTGACACGTTCGAACTCGCGTTTTCTATAATATAACTTTTTTTGTTGTACTACAGATTGCAGGCTGCTATGTCGCGTCGCAGTACAACATGTATGTTTACACAGCAAATACATTTTCCCAATTTGCACAGTTTATAAAATGGTTACAGCTTGGGGAGAGGGTGTGTTTTTTTGAATTGAATGGAAATGTTATTTTCATTGGATTTTTTTTTATTTTAAAGTATTGAAATGTTCAGATTTTGTAAAGTAATAATTAACAGACTTTTTACACCATAGTGTATTGAAGTTTTAAGTAGTAAATGTTGATGAGATATATGTATAAAGTGAATTGGAATTAGGTAACGCGTCAAGTAATGTACTGTTCGTAACATTTCCACGAAACATTTTAAGATTGTACCGTGTGTATATTTTTGAAATAAAAAAGAGCGTTAACACAAAAATATCCAGTAAAAAAAGTACAATTGTACACTGTTTTTTTAAATGTCATAAAAAGCATATATTATAAACATTATATATATATATTTGTCGTTGTTTAAAAAAGTTTTAGTTTCTTTCTTTTCTCTGACTACTGTTATACTTTGTTGAATATAGTTTACATTTATTGTTATCATTTATTTTATAGATGTTAGTAAAAAAAAATATTTATAAAAATACGATTTTGATATTTTTTATTTTAACCGTAAACTTAACCCTAAAACTAACCCTAAACTAACCCTAAAACTAATCTTAAAACTAACCCTAAACCTAACCCTAAACTAACCCTAAAACTAACCCTAAATTAACCCTAAAGCTAACCCTAAACCTAACCGTAACAACTTTTACTTTTAGTTATCATTCTATTTGAAATAAAAAAATAGTGGTAAACAACAAAAAAAAAAAGCCGTAACCCCAGTAAAAAAATCTCCGATAGAAAATTGATTTTTCTAATAAAAAGAAAACTAAAAAAGATGAATCAAATTGTAATTTGTTTATTTTATTTTACATTTATTATTATCATTTAATTTGTATACGTTAATAAAAAATAATATTTAAAATTAAATAATATTTAAAAAAGACGATTTTCTTTTGTTTTTATTTTCACATTACAAAAAACACATCAAAATGATTATAATTAATGGCCCGTGAATGATCATATTTTATAGTTTAAGCATGATAACTGCGCCATCCAGTGGGATATGGTTGCTCATCAACAACAACCACTATATTATAGTCAAAGCTGAAAGTGATTGATTTCTTGAGAGAATGATAGTGACTTCTCAATTCAATTTTTGGCATTAATATAAGTATTTGTTATAATAAACTAATACTTGTTTTATTAAATATGTATATACCATTAAGTTTGCAAATTTAAATGTCATAAGATAAATTAAAGCTTAAAAACTTAAAATAATATTTCCCAATTACCACAATCTATATAATGTATACTTAATAGTGCTTCAGCAATAATCTATGGTTGTTTATTGAAACACGTTTGAGTTTTAATACTTTGTCATGCAGTCCTGTAATTTTCTTAAAATCTTACATACAAAACACTCCAATCTATATTTATACCAACTAGTTAGACAATTAAGAAATGAGGAAAGTAAATAATGATCATTTACAAGTATCTTCTAATAAATGAATTTTAAAAAAGTGTATGAAATATGAGATTGATAGTATAATAAATCTAATATTATTATTAATAAAAATATTGCTTAAAGTTATAAAATTCTAATCAAATTGAATCACACTTTATCTGAGAAAAGATCAAATTGCCCTGTACAGTTTGGCACAGTAGTAGAGTGTCCAGTTTGAGATCAGGTCCCATAATTGATTCTGGCATTTACAGATCTCATGGTCAAACTTCTTATGAACTCCTGAGAAATATGCCTCATATGTTGAGATAAAATTATTATTAGACATAATATACTAAGAATATATTTATTGAAATATAAAATAATTACGGAACAGTATTAGAATGATGTGGTTTCAGAATAGAGAATTAGGTATTTAAAAACAAAACAGAAAAATAATAATAATGGTAGTGGTGGTGGTAGTAGCAGCAGTAGCAATATATTTTGTTTAATAAACATATAGAAGAAATATGAAATGATTATTGTTTATAAAAAAAAAAAAAGCAATTAGCATTCAGTGCAATAGATTTGCTAATGATATAGTTCATTTAGTAATATAAAACTTTAAAAAAGTTTGTGTTGACATTGAATGCCAAAACAAAGTCTTTGGGTAGACACAAGTGCAGAAATGAAATTTTAGAAGCAATTAGGCAGAAAATTATGGGGCAGGTTTATTGCTTTTAAATGCTTGGGAAGTTGTAGATTGGTGATAGAAGAAATGATAAATAAATTGAAAATGAAAATTATAATGATTAAACGGATTTTTATTAAGAATAATTTACTTACACTATGGCTTTTAGCAGAAATTAGATCTATAAAATTGCTTATTTAATGCTTTGAATGCACATTCATATGGAGCAAAGATTTGGACTACTGCATTAGAAAAAAGTGAAGAATGGGTTGAAGTTTTAGTATTGCAAATAAAAAGATAGTTTGGAATGAAATATGTTTAGAAAAAAAAAGTTTTTTGTTTTTAATTAAGAAGTAAAAGTGTTATTGGATTAGGATCTGTGTTTGAAAATAGAAGAAAAAAAATAGAATATAACAGAAAAAACTGTGTAGACAAGAAGAGATATAAAAAAAGAATAAGGTTTGGAGATGGTGGTATGTATGTTTGAATCATCATCATCAACAACAACCATTATCAATCCACTGCAGGATGAAGGTCTCTCCAAGTCCAATCCATCTTCTCCAATCTTTAGCTTCTCTTCTCCACATCATCCCTGCACACTTTCTTATTTCATCCATCCATCTCACATGTTTGATGAATACTCATGAATTAATAGAATACCTACTAGGAATATATGCAAAAATTTTAAAAATAAATAATGATACTAAAAAGGTAATACATTAATTGGAGATGAAATAATTCTCAGGATAACTTTACATATTCAAGTAATTAGATGATACATGGTGTATAAGATTAAAATTAGAATAAGCTTCAATTAAAAATAGAATATATATACCTTCTTGGGACAGTGAGATTAATTTAGAATATATAAGCGAATGATATTTTTTTAACTAATAGAATCATAATCTGTTCTTTGTTTTACCTGCAGATATAAATACTAGGTAGTATTTACAAATAATTATTGAACAGTTGGGGTAAATCCTAAAATTGTATAGAAATTATTGATTATATAAAAATATGTATAAAGTTTTACCTGAATTTGAACCTCAGGTTATAAGCATGATGGGAAATGCATTAATCACTATTACTATTTTTGGTCCACTATGCACCTGAAATACAGTTAATAAATATATATGGATATATTCCATAGAAAAAGTGGAAAGCATAAACTGTGGCCACCTGACCAAATTCACGTAGTTAAAAATTGGAAATTTTTTGAAGAATTAAAAACAAAAAATGGATTATTTCTTATTTTGAGAGGCTAATGATATATTCAAAAACATATTAACAATCTTCGGTAAAGAAAGAAGAAAAAAAAAAGAAAAAAACGATGTTATGATTTTAAAGAAGATAGAGATATATAAAATAAAGATCTAGAACATAGAGGTTGAGAAAGTGTTTTTTCAGGAATGTGTAATACTTATACCCACAATATTGTATTTAAAATTACTTTTTTAAATTTAAATATGGAATATCTGATAATACGGAGAGGGGAATGAAAAAAGAGAGAAAATAAATAAGCGCAATCGAAATTTTAAAAAGATTGGGTGTTTAAAAACCTATACATTAATTGCATGCAACAGATTTAATTTCAAAATGTGTTTTTTTTTTATTATTAAAAAGATTAATACCTGTTCTCCCCCTTTAATTCGTGTCGATTCGTCCATTACCCAGATTCTGTAGTGGTTTATTGTGCTCTGCTAAATAATGCACGTGTAGTTTCTAGGAGAAGAATGTAGAACAAATAATCTATCAATGAATAATATCATTTATAGGTTTGAAAAAATGACCTTTTGGAGGTCAGATGTTTACCCATATTTAGAAAATGCCATAAGACGCTGTAAGTAGTAATTTTAATTCTTGCTTCTCGTATGCACCTCATTTAAGAACTCGCTTTATTAAATTAGTTGTTCATTTTGTAGAAGGGAAGAGTGGTATAATTTTTAGCTATCACAAATATAGAATTACTATAATAATTGAAATCATATTGTTGCATTAATTTTGTTTCATTAAATTTTAAGGTAAATTGTTGCTAATAGATACTTTATCCTATACGAAATACACAATACATTTATAAATCATTGATGAAGGCACACATGCATGTGTGTGCATAAAAATGCATGAACATATATATATATATACGAACATGGATATAGTTATTTTCATAGTAAAATAGGTCTAGTTTTTTTTAGCAAGGTTTTTTTTTCTGCCATGTGTGCGCACAACTGTATGTATTCATATTTTTTGCTTTGTTAATAAGTATGTTTTTATATAAAATTCGACTTGTTTTTTTTCATTTAATGTATAACTTCATATCATGCATCTACACTTTTCTACCTTTTATATATGCATTTGCTATCTATTTAGTATATATTAATAAACATAATTAATTAAAAATAAAATAATTCAAATATGTTGTTCAATAATAAATATTGAATAGGTTTATAAATCAATTCCAAAATGTAATGTGAGTTCATTGGGTCTTTGAATTAATGCATTCTTATCTAATTAAGATTGTGGTCTTTCTTTAATTCCAAATGTTTACTAATTCATAGTTTAGTTTTATATTTGTTTATATACTTATGTATGTATATATACATGCAATTATACATACGTATATATATATCCATTTTTTCATTATATATATATTTACATATAAATCTTCTATCTTCATTAATGAAGTATTTATTCTATATTACTTTACTTCCTTACCAGAAATTTCCATCTCCAACCAAAAATTACATGAATATAGGGTGCACACATAATTTTAAAAAAACCTTGTTAAGCAAAACAATATTTAGCACATTTATTATGAAAAATACTAATCACTTGAAGATTTTTTTATAGATAAAACTAGTTTAACTATCTAGTTAATTTTTTTGTTATCATATACTTTACTTTTTAAAAAAAAAACAGAACTTTCTTGAATATCTCATTTAAAATGTTCTTATAGTTGCTGCCTTTTTAATTAAGAGTACATTGGTTACAAAATTTGTATAATAATCTTTAAGCTTTTTTTGTTCATATACTCTCAGATTCAATTTTAATTACATTCAATTCCAATTCCAAGCATTCAATTTACCTATACATAAATAAAATTTTAGATTAATATTTTTAATAAGTAAACAAATTTTAATTTTAACTATGCATATTACTAATTTCTTTCAAATAAAAATTCATAAATATATACCTAAATTGTAATGCCCAGATAAGTAAAAATTATTTTAACAAATCAAATATTTTATCAATTTATTATAAGAGACATTAATTAAAAATGAAGAGGGATAAAATAGAATTAAGATATATGTCAAAATAAAGAAGTGAATTATTGTTTCAAAATAAAATAAGAGAAATAAAATGGAAATATACATTAAAAATTATTTGCATCAACAGATCCCCCCCCCCCCAAATAAAAAAGTTTTTATTGTAGTAATTTTTTAAAAATAATGAAAAATAAAATTCCAACAGTGTATTGATGGATTTATCATGTACTTTTAATGGCCTGTTGCCTAACATGAATGTTCAGCTATGTTTACCCAAGCATAGATCAATAATTTTTAACAAGTATTCATAAATTGTTTACTAAAAAATAAATATCAATTTTTTTTTAATATGTGGAGTTTATGCATTAAACTTTGAAATTTATCATATAGCATAATTTGTTATAAAGAATGTACATGTGGATTGCTTCCATATAATTGAGAATATTACCTTACTGTTAATATTATTTTGTAAATTGTTTTTTGCGGAATTTTGATTATTTGTCTCCTTATGGCTTAAAAAATAATAATTATAGAGTGTACTAATTTACCATACTTATATCACTGAGTTTAGATCTAGTCTCCTACTTAGATACTTTTTTAATTAGCTATGGAATTTTAAAACAAGCTTAGTATTTATGCAATAGCTACCTCATAACCAACCAGATAGACATCAGACACTGATCAGTAAATAGGTATCTAGCTATTTATAGTATAGAGATTGATGTATTTGTGGCATAAGGTTAAGATGTGGGCTATTACTTAGACTTTTTCCAATTAGCTAAAGAATTCTTAAACATGCTTATATTATTTATTCATATATATATACTCCAAAACCAATTAGACTCATAAAAAGTAGCGTGGTTAATAAATTATCAAATTATTTTTAGCTAAAAAAAAAACCTATATGATTTTATAAATATTGTTACAGTGACTACAAAATATCACACACTTTTCAGCAACACTCACTTGTTTCATCTTTGTCTTTATCAGTAAATAGAAATGGATACCCATTATCAATAAATAAAGAATTAGATTGATGTGTAGTTACTAAAAGATATGCTTGAATAGATATGGATTTATATAAATAAAGTGTTTTGTATAATTATACATTAAAATATATTTTTATCACAATAAAATATATTTTACAATCAACAATTGTTATTATATAAAAGTGGTGATAACTATTTTCATGATAAAAGTCGTATTAGTGGAAGATCATATTCGAATATAGTTATTAATCCAATTAGAATAAGTGATTTTACAAAATTGGAAAAAAAAGTAAGAAAAAATAAATAAACTGGGTTGCATTGTTATTTTTCATAATTATGTTAATCTTTTTCCAACTTATGGCCAAATTGATTTAGTAGATCATAGGGCATTATAAGTTGGCAATGCTGTTTTATTATAGTTGGTAATTTGATATTTTTTGCCATGGATGTTAACACAATTAATTAGAACATTTTAATTTTATAACTGTAATTAGGTTTAATTCACTCATTTCTTTTACTTTCATCCTATGTTTTAAAAGCTTTTATTTAATTTCACTGATAATATTCAATGTGTTTTTAAGTAAGAGCTTGTTTTGATGGAGGAAATTAAGTTGGCCAGATGAATTTTAGAAATTTTTTTCTCTTAAAATCTGCAGCCTTTTTTGTAAGAATAAGCCATTTATTCTAAATAAGATCGTGGCATATGAGTAAAAGAGTTGTTAATATTTTAAAAATGGATGTTGTCATGCACTTATACAAAATTTTTCTGATACATTTAAATTTTATTAAATTAAAAATCAATATCTAAAATTTCATTGAAATGTAATAATAATACTAATCCTATTCAATAATTTGTGTATTTATTAGACATGATTAATGTGAATAAGTGGTTACTAATATATATATATGCAATTATAAAATGAATTTATAAGCCAATAAGCTAATGCACATGCGCTTTGTAGATGTCACTATATAAACAAATACTCCCACTTTTTCAAACGCAAGATAAAATCTTTGGGAAAAGATAGAATGAATTCATCTACCTTTTCGACCCAAACGTATATGTATGGGAAAATCTTAAGTGTTCAAAAATGAGAGCATGAAGATGTTAATTGATCACTTTAAATTACCTTTTTACTATGAATGGATTCATTCTATCTTTTCCCAAAGACTTTATCTTGGGTTTGAAAAAGTGGGAGTATTCATTTATATAGTGACATCTACAAAGCACATGTGCATTAGCTTATTGGCTTATTGGTATTACAGTTTATAAAAACACCGGCTATATAAAATAAACACCTTGTTTAAAATGAATTTATGTAATATATATAAAAAGAATTAATGTGGAGCATTTGGACAGCTGAATTTAGCCCAGTTGAGATTTATTTGGCCAAACTACAGCTTAGATGGCACTATTGTCATTTCCCCCCACTACTTGCAACTATAGGTTTCAAATTTAAAAGTGAGATGTTAATTGTATCTTATCAATATATAATAATCACAGGTTATTACATGTTACAAGATATAATAAAAAGAACTAAAATAACCATTTCATAATTCTGATATTTTTTTTTTGTTTAATGAGCTTTAATATAAGCATTGTATATTAAAAATAAACATTGATTATTGCTCTGTGGCTTAGTGCAGTCAAAAACTAAAAATCTTACTATCAGTTCCTGAGGAAAATTAAAAAAATACATAAATATTTTTCAGTTGAATTAAAAAAAATTGTTGCACTCAGTCCATGAGTTTGATGCATGAATGTTCTTTGATTACCCATGCAACCAATCATTTAGTTATTTTTTATTTATGCAGATAATAAAATGTACATCATAGGGGGTTTCCTATTTTTTAAAGCTTTAAAAGTTTTGGTGTGAAGTATTTTTTTTATTTATTTCATATTTGGTTCCTTAAAAGAGTTTATAAATTCTTATATATCCATATAAGACAAAATATATATGTAAGTCTTGGAGATTTATGTTTTTAAAGTCCCTTTGATTACTGAATTCAGTTTATGCATTAAGTAATAATTGAAGAAGTAAATGTGTATATGTTATGACAGAATAATAAATGATGGCATAATTCTAGGAACACATGTTATCTTCTAATGCTATTTTTTATTGAATGTTGTTAACTATCTCATATTACATCAATATTCAAACATCTATATCAGACAAAAATTCTAACTGCTGTTTGAATTCTCCCCCTCTCTCTTTATATATATATATGGGATGGGGGTTGTGAAAATATTCATTAAATAATGGGAATTAACCTATATATGATTTATCTTAGTCTTCAAATGATTTTTATTTGTGTGTTTATGAGGGAAATCCAAAAATAACTGGCATTGTTCTCTGGGTTGTGCACCTGTTGTAGTATATACTTTTGCTGTTACATACATTCTGTAAAAACCCTTCTGCATCAATCTACTACATGACATTACTGTGTGAAGTCATGGAGCCATGTAACTCATTGTTCTATAAAGTTCATTTTGCATTTTTGTCATTTTTTAATAATAGCTGAAAAGTTTGACAATGTGAAATTCTGTTTTTGTTTACAGAAAACAAGGAAAAAAAATTGTAATGCTTGAAACAGATTACAAGAAAGTTGATCTCATAAAAACACAAGTTTATGAATAGTTTAATCGAAAGGTGAAATTTATCACACCCATAAAAAGCATCGCAAGTGAAGTCCAAAGTCAAAACAATGCTGATTTTTTTTTATGCAAACAACATTTTTCTCTCAAATTTAATTTGTAACAATCAGGATTTTATCTGCAAGTTATCAAACATTTACATGATGCAGTCAAATGTAAACATCTTGTTTTGTGATAATAAAAAAAGAGAGAGAGCGCAAGCTCCACCCCTACAAAGTGCCATCTCTCAAAACTTTGAGTGTGAAACACTTTTTTAATTAAATTCAGCATGATTCAGCTTATCTATCAGCCATATTTGCTTGATCTGGCTTTGTGTGATTTTTTTAATCTCTTGAATAAAAAAATGTCTCAATTTTTTTTTTTTTTTTTTTTTGGGGGGGGGGGAATGATAGAAGCATTAAAGGTCATCATTTTGGAAGTATTTCCGGACTACTTTGAAAAATGAAAAACATGTTTAAACCAGTGTATTGCATCAAATAGATATTAATTTGAAAGAGATTAAATTTATAATACTGTACTTAAAAGTAAATAAACACCTTTTTATTATAAAATTCCTGTTATTTTTAGGTACAACTGTGTATATTACATGACTTTGGATATTACAGTCAGAAAAAATAATTGTTTTATTGATTGATATCAATCTTGTGAAAGTCTTTTAATATTCTTAATATTTTTATGTTGAATTTTCTGCCAAAAATGCTAATTATCCAATTATGATGATAGGATATTATTTTTTTTTATCTATTGATTGATCATCTTATACACAAACCTATACTAATTTAAATTTTTTATCCTGTAACAATTTTCATAACAAGGGTCTCTGTATCTTTTTAAAAAAATCTTATTTACCATTCTTCACTTTCTCTTGCTTTTTTCTATTATTATTTTTTTTGTTATTTCTTATATTTATATTTAGCAACAACGATGTAGAATTGTAATAATTTGTCTAATTTCCAAAAGTTGATAGCGATTTAACTAGATATTACAATAAAATCATTTGATCATCCTTTGGAATAGTTTTTTATCTCTTTAACACTTTATCCTTATATATATATTATATGTCAAAGTGTTGACTGGGAAGCGAACCCGGTCCAGCTGCATGGAAGGCAGCTATGCTAACCACTAGGCCACCAACGCTTGACTATCCTTATATTTTTAGAGCTGCATGATTAATTAAAAATATCTTTTAAACTTTAAATTAAACATAGATCAATATATGTGTAAACAAAAGAAGTAAATCACTTTACTCCAGGTTATGATTTAAAAGCACTCCAAATGTTGAACAAAGAGTCAAGAATAGAGTGGTTCCACCTATTCTTGGTAACTCTGATAATTATAAGTATCTTTTATTTATTTTGGTAGTTTTCACACATTTAATAGCTATAAAACCACATTTCCTCAAATTTTAAAATTATAATTTATGTTTAAATTTCTTTTTTTTTCTTTTCATTTTACTGTATTTGTATGAAATATTAAAGTTTAGAAATAAAATTTATTTTAAAAAATTAATGATTCTTCTAATGGGTGATAATAAAGAACAGTTTTTATACTGGATTTTTCTTTTCTTTTCCAGCTTCTTAAATTGTTTTCCCTTTTGTATTTGTTTCCCGTTTACTTGCTCATAGAAACAATACTCATATCAATTGGATATATTAACAATGTTTAAAAAGCTTTATATTAACAAAATGTTTTTTTCTTTAACTGTTGTTTTTTTAAATACTTAATTTACATTTCCATGTTATTTAAATATTAATATTCTTCATGAATTTTTATATATATACGAGTATGTTTTGAGTATAATAATCACGTAGTTTAGCATAGAGATGAGATTCCACAGCTAAAGATTCTTTGGATCGATTCCCAGCTAAGAAAAAATAATCTGTTTGTTAAATGGAACTATGATCTCCAACTTTGTTGTTCAAACATTACTTTTTTTATATAGTGGGGTGAATGACCTGGTGATTAGTGCAATAGTTTCTCAAACCAAAAATCTAATTTAAATCTGGATAAATCTTGGAAATATTTTCAAATTACTGAGGATTAGTCAAACATCATCAGAATTTTTTTTAGATAGCTGATATATCAACGCAACTTGCCATCAAATGTTTGATAATGGTTGTTTAGCTATTATTAGCTGGAGGTTAAAGCTTACAAGCTAATGCTTGGGCATAAAATAAACAAGTGATTATAATATAATGAAACTGTTATCTCTGATATAGATGACAAACAACTATAATTATTGGAATGATAGTTTACTTTTAATATAATAAATGATTATTATGAGAGAACCAAATTTTTTTCTATAATAAGTCCAGTGATAGATAAAAGATTGCAGGCTTTTTGTTTATAATTTTCTTATTTTTTATGCATATACATTATTTATTTTAATTCAATGTATATGCATATATGATTAATAAAGAGAAATATCAAATGCTTTAATGAATTCAAATACATTTTTATCCCAGATATTGAGGTAACTATAATGATTTTTTATGTTAAAAAATTTAACCTATCACAGACTCACAATATTTTACAAACTTTGAATATCTGATTTAGTAATAATAACAAGTCAGATGTCACATGACTTATATATAGCTTGCACTTACAAATATGTAAAATTAAGAGCGTGCTAATAGCTCTAAACAAGCTTTTTTTTTTATTTATGATAAATGCTACTACAAGAGAAGACATTCAAATCATTTTTATCTTGGATTGTCCCCATCCCCAGACCGGTTTCGACCTATGGTTCTCTTCAGTGAGGAGTTGGGACATTAGATTTAAAAAACCAAAAAGCGATAATTAATAAATAAATTTTTTACTGCTGACTACATAGGAAATTAAAGCCAATAAACATAACATAATCACCATAGGAAATTCTATGATTCAGATTTTTTTTAAATTCATATGCTTTTCAGAATTATTATAGCATTATATTTGTTACGATTTTAAAGTTACTAAATGGTTAAATCTTATTAAATTATAATGATAAAATGTTTATTAGTTTTTGGCGATACAAATAGAATGTAAACCAGGGTATCATCAAGCAAGAAATGATCATAAAAATTTGAAGCATACTAAAAATTCATCTGTTTTCCTGAAGGGTTTGTGATGATGGTATTTTAGTTGTATTTATATATTGGACTATTTCCATCATCTAATATAGGTATTGAATGTCTTTAGAAAAATTTAACTTTATTTAAATATTCTAACTACGTTCAACTGTTGATAATAGGACACAGGTTAGTATCTATTACTAACAATTGAACGTATTTAGAATATTTAAATAAAGTTAAATTTTTCTAAAGACATTCAATACTCATGTTAGATGATGGAAATAGTCCAATAAATAAGTATAAACTAAAAATTCAACTTTTTCTTTTTTAAAACATTAATAATTTAAAAGGGTTTGCTACTTTAAATTGTTTAACACATGAAATGATAGAATTTTATGGAGAAGACAAATAATGGCAATGTGATTACTAATGATGATGAAATATTGTCACTTGTCTGCTATTAGTGCTATATCTTATTGTATCTATTGCTTAAGTTACATTATAAAATAAATAAAAACCATTCAAAATGACTAACTCAAAAAAATTAGTTACATATATTATCAAAAAATAAAATAAAAAGGTAAATATTATTATTTTGAGATTGTACCAAATATATCATATAATTATTCTTTCAACCTACTTCTAAAACACTTAAATGCATATAAATGTTGTTCTGTATTCTATGTAAAAGATGTGGAGAGAGAGCTCACCTGCCATTAAATAAATTCACTGTTAAGCAAATTAAATATTTTTTATTCAAGAATATTTACAATATCAAATCTACATATTGTATCATTGTTACATTAGTTGGTCTAAACATAACTTTAATATGAATTTACTAACATGGTTATATTTATTAATTATTCATAGTTTTATTAATTAAACATACATAAACAAAATTAAAAAGGCAATGATGATTGCTGGTGTGAAAATTAAAAAAGCAATAATTTTATTTAATAATATATAATGTTTTTTTTTTTTTAGTTAGGTTTTTTTAAGCATATTATTATAGTATTTTTTCAAATTTAAAGAACCAATCCTTAACTAGCTTTGAAATTTATCTCTTTTCTACTAGTTTTCATTAACTTTAAATAAACTTGTTTAAAATGTTATAACTGGTTTGATTTTCAAGTTTTTACATTCCCACAATAAGGCTATTATGCATTCTAAGTATCCTGGTCATCATAGGAATAGCACTTTTAAAAAAAAAAAAAAAAACTTATCATTATTTATAATATTTTGTCTGAGAAATCAATCCTAGATTACAACTTATATCCATCATTTAAGATATTTATGCCTAGAAAGATGATGCTTTCTAGATTTTTGGATATGATGTAATGCAACCATATATTTAATAATTAGTAAAACAAACTAAATTGGTCCACTAAATTTAACAATGCACCATAATTCATATATATGTACTTAAATATATTGGAATTTTGTTAATCAATTTATAATCTTAAAAATAATAATATCCAATCTGTGAATGAATATACCACTATCAATAATAAATTAAGTGAAGACATATTTATGGCAAGAATACATGTCAAAAAAGGCTTTAATAGCAATTGGAAATAATATAAACTCTGTTAGGGATAAAGAAAATTATTTCTAATTTTATAATTATAAAATCAAATCAAATAAAAACTTTATGATTATCTTAAATAAAAATTTCACATTTATTTATTTTAATACAGTGAAGCTGTGATTTACTTTTGTTATATACCCCCCCCCCCATTAATGTAAATAAAAATATTAAAATTCATTAATTTAGTAAATTTTATGAATCTGCATCACAAAGAAGGCGGCAACCATTTTTCACCTTGGAATGTCTTCTCTAAATCTAACACAGTTTCATTTATTATTTTCTTCATGTTAAATAAGTTGAAAGTATGGTTATTTTTTTCCACAGCCCTCTCTCCCCCAAAAGTTTGATACAATATTTCATTTAATATAACGGTTTTAAAGCATAATTTGTAAAGAACTTTCCTTTATAATTGATAAAATAAAAGTTAATGTAATGAAAAATAAAACTTCATTGAAAGTGGGCTATATATTCAAAAAGAATGAATTGTCTATTAATAAAAGAAGTAATGAGAGAAATACACATCCAAGCACTGTTGTTTGTGCTTCTGAAACAGCCATTGCTGTAATATAATCATGTTAAAAGATTTTTTTGTTGTTGTTGAATCATTGAATTTATGGGTAGAAGATATGAACAAGGAAAAGGTTTCTAAAAATATTATATTGTGTTAGAAAGTTTAGTCTGTATGAAGGGTGAGATATTTTATTGTCCATTTTATTTACAAAAAAATATATATGAAAATATAATAAATTGTTTATTGTTATTTTTCGAGAGAATGAGTGAACACACACTTAATAAATATATATGTGTATTCTCTCAATTTACTATTAATAATTTCATTATTATTATTTTTTATATTTATTTATACACTAATCTTGATTTGTATATGCATAGTATACATGTAACAAATGCATCTTATGTATGTTCAATTTTATCTCAGCAGTAACAATTGGTTCCCAAAAATGCCTCATAAAGTAAAATCTCACATTAAAAATAAGCAATTAGAAATGAGTTTTTATGGGGGAAAAATTCATTCATTACTTATAAATTCAAAACATAAAAAAAAAAAAATTGATTAAAAAAGTAAAGCTTAAATTGGAAAAAATGTTAATTAATGAGTAAACATTTTTACTTATCATATATATATTAACCTGTGGGGTAAATATAATATTTAAAAACATTTTGATAGTTATAATTTTAAAAGAGAAAAATTATAATTTTTCCATTGCTGATTATCATTTTGCTTCTTATGTAGCCACAGAATATTTTCTGAATTATAATTTGTTCAATTAAAATAAAGCATTAAGAAAAAAAATTTTAAGAAAAAAAAATAACTACAATGCACATTTTAAAATTAAATTTAAAAAAATAATTTAAAGTAATGTACATTTTAAAATTTACTTTTCATGCACTTTATATTCAATTGTTATTGTTTTTTTTTTGTAATTTCTAACAAGTAAAGACTTTGAATTTAAAGCGCTTTTAATTTTTTTTTTTTAAATCATATATTTTTTTATTTTACATAGACGTAATAAAATTAAACCAAAATGCAAGTAAAAAAATGTTACGTATTATTAATCATTATAGTTTTAATAATATCGGTAAATGATTAAATCTTTTTTTTTTTTGATGATGATTTATGTTTACGATAAAATTGACCATTATTTTGAATAAGTCACAAACAAATTATGAGATTATCGATTTAAAATTGTAAAATAAATAGTATTTATTATCTGCACAATGTATAAAATCTTTTTTTTTTCTCAAAATAACTTACAATTATGATGACTATTATGATTGTCATATTTTTGTCGCAGGCAAAATAATGTTCATAAGAAATTTAATCCATAAAACTGACTGAAAAAATATAGATTAAGTAATATACATGTTTTATATTAAATATTAATACATTTTGTTGCTATATATGATCAAATATGTGTTGAATGAACTGGCATTTTTTTGATTTTGTAATTGTTCAAGATGAAAATCTTCTTTATTTTGGATATATCATAAATGAAAGCACTGAATATTTTGTAAAGTCAGTGGATGAAAATTAAATAAAATGTATTAATTGTATTTTAATTTTATAATGAAAGCAATATTATATACAATATAATGAATAAACTCTCGACATTTTTAGCATGAATGTTGCCATTTTATTTTTGGAAGGTATAGCTTTAATGAAGTTATAATCCTTTGACATCATTGATCACCATCTTAAAAAGATCATTTATACTTTTAAAAAAAAGTTTCAATTTTTTTTTTCAAAGATTCTAATAGCAAATAATCTATTGTGAATCAAAATAGTGTATACAAATTGAAGATGATTGCTATGGAAAATCCCTGCATAAAGATCCGCCACTTAGTCAAGTATTGGTAGCCTAGTGGTTAGCATTTCTGCCTTCCAAGCAACTGGCCCAGGTTCACTTCCCAGTCAACACATTTGACATATAAAAAAAAATCCATCACTTACTAGGGTAAAGGTGTATCTGAAATCTACAGAGCAGCAAATAATATGTGTTGTATTGTATTCAAAGCTTGTAATCAAATTGTGAGTTATTATCTACTATACTGTAAGTGATGTGTACTAGGAGAACTTGGAACAAAATATAGTGAATACCATGGCTCAACTGTATTCTTTTCATGTTAAATCTACATTAGCCAGCAAGCAAATTTTTTTGATGCTTTTTTTTTTTTTTTTTTTGAAGAGCTATTTTCAGCTATTTTGCAGATAGATTTTGAATGATATTGTCCCTGTTAATGGCTTCTATTTTTATTACATTTTCTACATATAGTATAATTACCATTTAACTAACCAAAAATATTAAAATTTATCTTTAATGATCTTATATAGTTTGAAAAAAAGGCAACTTATATATATGAATACTATAAACAGTTGACACTTGATGGTGCTAGTGTGCATTATTAAAAAGCGCATGCTTCCATAATCTAAAAACATCATCATTACAATAAAAAGCCATTATTTGAGATCCAATATTATGAAGTGTTACTGCACCTACATTAGTATATAAATTATTAAAAGGTATAGTTAGTTTTAGTATAATAAGGCTGTTGGATGTGCATGATTTTTATCTTAAAAGTGCTTCTACCTACTATCATGATTACCAGGTTTGATTATTTCCTATCTTAAATCATCTCATTCCAAATAAATATTGCTAGCATGTAATGTGAAAAAAGAGATATTGAAAATAGTTTCTGAAATTATTACAAAAGTGCAGAAATTATATATTATAATTAAAATTTACAAATAGAATTTCATTCCATCAGCCTATAACAGACTTATCACTCAGATTGCTTTAAATACTCTAAACCAAGAGTGGGAAACTGCCAGCTCATGGACCATATTTAGCCCATGATGATGTCAATTCCAGCCCACCCCATAAATGCCTAAATATAGAAAATCCATACCTGACTACACTCACTATAAACCGAATCTCAAGATCTATCACTCACATGTTCATATAACATTAACTGTATCCTAATGCCATGAAAAATATAAAATTCTAATTATAAAAATTAAAAATTTATCACAACTTGTGTAAATTTAATTATAACTTCTAAAATATCAATTTTATATTACAAAATATAAAAATATGGGAGGAATCACATCGCAAATAATGTTAATTTCTGTTTTTAAAGAATACTTCTACCCAATGTAGAGTATTATTTTCAAATTATTATTGTAGCATCAATCAAATGAAGTTACTTTGGGTTTAACTTCTTATTGAAAAAAGTAACATTGGTGCATGATATTTTATAAATAAGTTTATGCCTTTTCTAATTATTACAATTTTTAATTTAATATAATTTATAGCCTATAAAATGAACAAATTAAAAAAAAAAGAAAAATTGTTGCTGAATGCCATATTTTCAATGATAATTGGAAATTCAGATATTTATTTGCAAATATAGACAATAAAGCTGTTTGCTTGATTTGTAACGAATCTATTTCCATTTTTAAAAAATATAATCTAAAAAGGTATTTTTCAACAAAACATTTCATAAAATATACACTATCTATTTCTATTTAAGTCATTAAATATTGTATTTAATTTTTTTAAAATTACATTGATAATTTGGTAATTCAAGTAATATAACAAACATTTTTTAGGTTCTGATTTTTTTTTGCTAAATTGTTCAATCTATTCCAGCCCGCATTATATCAAAATTTTATTCAACCCACTGATGAAAAAAGTTGCCCACCCCTGCTCTAACCAGTAATAAATACTAGTAATATATAGGTATTGAATATGTTCTGTATAGTAATATCATTTTCAAGCACAATTGCTTTTGCTTTGATTGTTTATTTTCTATTTCTCATGTGATTTTGAACAGATCAATATAACTACAATAAGCAGATATTGAAAAGAATTGAGTAATATATAATTATTATGCCTACATAATATTGTGTATTAAATAGAACAGTTAAGGAATTTATGTTTTTTTTACTTAGTACACATTTACAATATTTCAAAATTTGGCATTTAAGAACATGAAAAAAAAGTTAGTATGATAAATCAAGTAATTGACATTTGATTTGTTATCTCATTCAATAAGAAGTTAGGGTTTGAGCTATGTAGTAAAAATGGCACAATTTCACTGCAAAATATTTGATCATTTACCACAGAATAGTATATTGAGATCTCTGATGTTTTACTGTATATGAGTAATTATGATAATAAAATTGTAAAAATACACAGTCATATATGAGATAATTATTTGTTGAAATTTTGTGAGTCTTTCAAGGTCAAACTACCTGCAATGACAATCAAATATTATTATTTGGTTGTAGTTTTTTATTACCCAGTTAACTCAATTTGCCTTCAAGCAGAGAATTTAACCTAGTTAAATCCCCACTGATTATTTATGAAATGAAATAAAAAGAAAATGTATGAAAGCATTAGTTTATGTATTTTATGATTAAGCTTCTACATGTTCTCTAATAATGTTTTTGTACAGTTTGAATCTTTCTACATTTTCAAACTGTGATTTACTCTCATATAATTTACAGATTCTTAGATGTCATTTGATAAACTCTACAGCATCTTGGTTCACCATATCTAAATCTCATGGAGTTATAATTTATATTGTCCCTACATCTGTTTGATACATTGCTTGCCCCCTCCTCCCCATATTGGCTCCAAAAAAATAAGTTTCCGTAATATGTTAGAAGTAACTAAATATATAACAAACTAATATATAGGGTATATGAGCACAGACTTTCACATAACCCACCACTCTCCACACTATCTTGTAACACTGATACACTTGAACACATGTATGTTGAAAAGATAAATAATCACCAATATCCGTATTTCATGCTAAACCAGCAATCATCAGTTGGTCCAGATTACCATCTCTACACATATATGCTATAAGTGCTCAGATATATATTAAGATAGCCAAACCTCATACTTTAATGGACAGGCTTCAATCTACTTCATACTCCAACTCTTCAACTGTCCATCCAATTGAAAATCTGATGATGGAATGCTCGAAGGCCATCCTGAGGCTGAGATGAGTAGATTGAAATCTGTCCATTAAAGTATGAGGTTTGGCTATCTTAATATATATCTGAGCACTTATAGCATATATGTGTAGAGATGGTAATCTGGACCAACTGATGATTGCTGGTTTAGCATGAAATACGGATATTGGTGATTATTTATCTTTTCAACATATATGTGTTCAAGTGTCTCAGTGTTATGAGATAGTGTGGAGAGTGGTAAGTCATGTGAAAATCTGTGCTCATATACCCTATATATTACATATATAGACACAGGTATATAATAAGCTTGTGTGTTTCAGTTATAACAAACTAATATATATGATATAATCTTATTATAGTGTATTTGCCCAAAGATTCTATTGAGCTAATACATCTGATTTGCCGATAAAAATAAAAAAGTACAACACATTCAATATGAATGCACACACTTATATGTACTACTACTATATATTTACATACACAGTATCACATAATTATGAAAGGGGTGAAAACACATTTACCTATTAAAAAAATTGCTGCAATATGATTATTTCTTTATTATTAGAAATTACCTTATTTATTTTATACTAAAATCTTTTTATTTATTATAAAGAAAATGATATTCACCTCAAGCTGATTTTTTTTGATTACATGTTTGAACATGCACATACACCAAAGTACATGCGCATTTAATTTTCTTATAGATATGATAGGTGAAATTAGAATATTTTATAATGGTTTGTTATATGATCATTTAATTTTATGTTTCCCATTCTATTTCTTTCATTTAATTTTTAAAAATATTTACAGTATATTATCTATAATGGAATAAAAAAAAAAAGATGCTAAATCAAGTTATTCTCTACTTTAATTGAACATCTTCAGAATTAGATTTAAGCGAGAGCTTTGTTTCATGAAATTCAGGTTATTGAAAGACTAATGCACTTCGAGTCACATGACTATCTTTATTCGGAAATGGACTACCTTTATTTGATAACTGGCAGAGGTTATATCCGAATATTCACTTTGATCTTTTTTTTTCAGTCTCAGTTATCTTTTTTTTTGTTTTACAAAATTAGTTTGATGAACATTATTATTTTAAAAAAAATATAATTTCTAATCGTACTATACTGACATTTAAAATTGTGTTCAAAATGGGATCAAACTAGAACACATCTTTTATAATTATATTTATTGAAGTAAAAAGATATTTAAAATTTTACGTTCCACTAAATACAAAAAATATTAAACTTAATAGTGTTGCTTAGAATGAAATAATTTTTATTTAATCAAACACTGAAAGGAGCGAGTGAAGCCGGGAGGGGGTATATTGAAAATGCAAAGGAGTTTCATCTACAGTTGTGTAGCTATTGGACCTATTCCAATCTTTCTTTATTTAATCTCTTGTTGGAGGAGACAAAGATTAGCTTTCAGTTTACATTAGTATTGTAAGCTGCCCTGCAAAGAGAATTGGAAAAATATTTTACTTAAATACTTCATTAAAATTTTATGCAAGTGTCTTCTATTAAAAATTGTATTTTATTATGTAAACTTTTTAAAATAAAATCTTTCATTTTCAGAATAATTTTTTATTTACATGTACAAAAGATTCTTTAAAACACGTCTAATTATTTTTAATCAGAACTTAGAAAGTAAGATAATAGAATGATAATTTATTTAGGATTATTGAATTTATCATTTCATTTATTATTCTGCAGCTGTTTTTGTCCCCTTTCTGATAAAAACCTTCTTTCATTGTTTGCTATTCGTAATAAAGATTTTATTTAAAAACCAAGTAATATTTTTTAATAACCCTTTCAGGAGCACATTTATTTAAAAAAACAACAACATTATTTCATTACATAATAATGATTGTTATTGTAGTATTGGTTTTTGGAAAATAATTTAATACAAATAAATTACTACTCAAAAGATATCACAATAATAAAGCTATTTACTAAAATAAAAGAGAAAGAGACTGGAATTGGAACAGCAAATAGAAATTCAAAATAAAATAAAAAGATTATTAGATAGGTTATATAGTGCTTTCTCTATCGAGAGAAAATAATACAAAAACACTGGTTGAAATAAAAGGAGGAAATATTATAAATAAAATAGGAATAAAAATGCAAGGCGTGTAGATGATATAGTAGTAATTCTGTATAAAAATGAAAATTTTTAATGCTTCATTAAATTTAATTATTTAGAAAAATGCAATTACATAACCAACAAAAACCAGAAAGGATTGAAAACTGCTGTGTTTGATCTGTTGGACTATATGTATTTATTCAAAAATTGCATGTAAAAGTACTAAAATAATGGAAATAAATAACTACACTGCATATAATTGCACAATTTCATGATCAATGTATGTCCACACAAACTTATACACACAAAAAAGATCATCATTTTCAAGCATTATTAAACCACTCCAGGATGAGGGGCTTACCAAATTTAATTTAACTATGCTGATCTTTAGTTTCTCTTCTTCATAATACACCAGCAAAATTTCTTATTACATCAATCTATCTTGCATATGATCTCTTTCTAGGTTTTTTGCTAAAACTCCGTCTATTATCATCTCTTCTAGAAATATGTTCAGTCCAGCTCTATTTTAGGCCCTTCATTATTTCAATGATTTCAGTTATACTTCTTTATTATCTCAATCATGTATTTTATTTTCAGTCTCTTCTTGTTACTCCTAACACACATCTCTCCATATTTTGTTGAGTAGTCTGAAGTATTTGAATTGTTCTTCTCGTATGTTCGAGCCTTAGATCCATAAATAAGAATTGATAAAATGTCTACAAAAAGTTTCTTTTTGCAAACACATAGGCATATTTCTTTTTAATATTATTTATAGCAAAAGCCTTTCATCCAGATTTAATTTCATCTATTATATTTCTGTCTGTGTTAATAATCTAACCAAGGTATTTAGAGATGGTAACTTCTTCTAATTCATGATTTTTTTATTTTCTTCTGAGAAAAACCAATAAATATTATTTTAATCTTTTTTAGCATTTATCTTTGATGCTTTTTTTTTTTTTACTTTCATATGATAATTTTTGCAACATTTTCTGAAGCTCTTAAGCATTATTTACAAAAACAACTACATTATCTGCAAAATCTAAGCTATTTGAATAATCTTTATTTATTTTTATACCCTTTAATTCCTGTTTTAATCCACAAAATACTTTTTATAAAACTACTTACAATTTTTCAATATTAAGCTTTTTCGTATCAACTTATAATCTAGTTGTCGCTGTTGCATTTTGATAAATATTCTTGAGATATGATAATATCCTGATTCTATGTTTTAATGATCCAATGCTTCTAATTATTGTACAAATGTTAAAAAATCAAACGTTTTTTTTTTTATAATCTACAAATCCAGAGTAAAATAGCAACTCATATTTGTTAAATCTTTCTGTAACTTCTTTTGATACTTGGATGTGATCCACTATGCCAAAACTTTTTAAATCTATCTTTTTTTTCTACTTGATTAAAAGCAGATGAAGAAATAGAAAAATGTTGGCAAAAATATGTACTAAATGTCTAAATGAAAAAGATGTATCAGATGATTGGAAGAATGCAGTATTGATATTAATATATTTTAAAAAGGTGATAAAGAAAATATTAGAAATTATAGACCTATCAGTCTTATATCAGTTCTATACAATTTTTTCAGCAAGATAATTACAAGTCATGTACAGTCAACTTTGAACTTTAATCAATAAAAAAACATATAGTGATATATTCTTATGAATGAAAAATGATGGTATATAATATTCCAATTGGTCCAGCTTGTGGATCTACAAAAAATTATTGGTTCACTTCAAGGTTCGCTTCAGACACTTTTCATCTGAGATGTTGCTGGTATAATATTCAAAGGCAACTTAAATAGTTTTTTTTAAAAAACAGTAGAAAATGTTAACATCAGATTAATATATTCAATTTTAGCCTAAAGAATATGACTTCAAAAATGATTACAGTGATAATTATGTTGTGAAAACTGGATTGGGAAAAAAGAAGGCAACCAAAGATGGCATTACAAAGCTTGAGACAGATACTAAAATGATAAATATTGTTAATAAACAATGCAAAACAAATTATTTTTACTTATTTGAATAATTAAAATAACATTAATAATAATAATAAAAAAACTTGATACTTTTTGACAACTTTAAAATATGTATGTCCAAAATATTTAAAGAGGATTTCTGGTTAATTTTCTAATTTAGATAAGTAATACTTTTTTTTTTTATAGTACTACTATCAAAAAAAAATGTATTACTTTTAATGAATTGAGAGTATTAAATCTTTTTGAAATATAGAACGGAGATGTGAATAATTAAGAAAAATTATGAGAAAAGATTAAATATATAAATTTTAAGACTGAAAAATATAAGGAGAAAAAAAATAAGATTACCAATGTATATTTTATCAAAAAAATATAGAAACAAAATTAAGTATTGATAATTGAAAAAAATTGAATTATACATGTAGTTTTAAATATATTGGAAAAGATTAAAGAGGGTAAAAGGAAGAAAGGTTTGAAAAAACATTTGATGATCTTGTTTAAAATGAAGTATACATATGAAATATTTAGAAATAGATTTTTGATATAGGTGCAGTATAATTAAATTGATAGTTTTTAATCTGCCAGAATTATGAGCAGCGTTTCAAATTTTCATGATTGACAGATTTTATTAATTTAGTGAATTATGAATAAGTAACATTCTTTTACTTAATGTTGGATATACACAAATTTGGGCTGCAGAAAGGAAATTGTTGTTAACTGAAAGGAGACTCTTTGATCTCTCTTAGAGGCTTTAAGGGAACTGAACAGGGCAAATTCCTAATGTCCACTCAATACATTCTTCTTGTTGTAGCTGTTAATACTATGAAATATATTTTAACAACTCTTGATTTGATATATTTAGTGATGTGTAATTAACCTTTAGGACTTAATCTTATACCATCATCATTTTTAATTATTAACAATCCACTACAGGATGAAGATACTTCCAAGTCTAATCCAGTTTCTCTGATTTCTAATTCCTCTTTTCTTCATCACACCAGTAATTTTTTTCATTTATCCATCTCATATGTTGTCTCTTTGCAATCTGTTGGGATTCAGTTTAAAATTTTAACAATTCATCTACTATCATCTCTTTTTGCAATATATTCAGCCCTGCTTCATTTAAGTCTCTTAATTCTTTCAATGATATCAGTAACATATGTTTTTCTTTCACCATGTATTTCAGTTTTGATACCTTCTGGTTACTACTAACATATTTCTCTCCATATTTCATTGAGTATATTAAGGCTGTGTCTTGCTCTTCTATTACATGTCCAAATCTCAGATTCATAAGTAAGAACTGATAAACACATTTATTAAAAACTTTCTTTTCCAAATACATAAACACATTTCCTTTTAATATGAAGCTATTTCTATCATAATCACTCCGGGCAAGTTTAGTCCTATGATTAATTTTATTCATTATGTTTTCATATGTATTAATAATTTGCCTAAGATATTTGTAGTTGTTAACTTCTAATTCATCTTGCACAGTTTTGCTTAATTATCTCTCCACAAATCTTTTAAATATATTGTAAATGAATTTTCATCTTTTGAATTTATGCTAATAGAAACCTACTTTTGATATAGTTAATTGAATTTCTGTTTAATAAATTTTTACCATAGAATATCCATTAACATTTTCATCACAATTGTGTAATCAATTATAATTAAGTTGATCATAGTATCTTAGTACTTGTTTATGAACCTGCATTCTGGCAGAAAGAGAGATTTTCAATTTATATATACACAGGTTTTCAAAATAAAAGAAAAATATTAGTAAAAATAAATAAATTAAATATTTATTTCACAAATAATGCAGGAAGTTAGAATAAAATGTTTAAGAATTCTACAATAATATTTTATAGCTATAATATGTATGTATATACTAATACATATATAATTAAATACTTGTAGGACATTGATTACGCCGACCATCAATTACCTACCTTTATATTAATTGTTAATGCATTGACTATACCAAGTAATATTCCCACTATTTAATATATTCTTGCTGTTTATTTATTCTAAGATATAAGCACTAAAACTTAATTTGATAATACATTTGTTGTAAGAAATGTGATTGTTTTAAAAATGTTTAAGTATTTTAAATTTTAAGAATGCACTTTATTTATTAAATAAATAAATGATTTGTATAATTTATTACTCAGGAGTTTATAAAAAAATTTGACTACCAAGAAATGGCAGGGCCGCAGTCTAGTAGCTTTAAACTTGAGAGTCAGCCACTCTAATAATACACCTAACCACACTAGTCAATTTAATCATTAATAAGGCTGAATTTTAAATACAAATTTTTATTACTGATATAGTAGATATCGTATATGATAGTTATGAGCTTTATATACCAGATGGATCCATTAAAGTCTACTGAAGATGCTACTGATTAAGTCATTTTCAAATCAAACAATTTATTTTTTTTTAAAAAGAAAAGATTGTGTATATGAATTAAAATTGATAATTTCCCTTCATAATGAACATTTACACTTAATAGAGAGATTTATCATTTTCGAAACAAACTATGTATTTTTTTAACAAAAAGGTTTTTCGAAACAATATATTTATTTTCACAGAAGGGAATAATCCAATACTGTGTGACTTACTGGAAAAAAGATCTCATGGTGTTAAAATAAAATTTTGTAAACAATTTCCATCATTTGTGATTTATAATAATAATAATAAAAAAAGGCAATTCAATCGGTCAAATTTCTGCGTTTATCATTTTCTGTACAAACAATTTATTTTAAAAATAGACCATCTCAATATGAATTAAAATTGACAATTTCTATTCAAAAAGAATGCTTATAACTAATATTTAAATAAGAAAACACTATTTACACAAATTTTGACAATTATATCATTCATTAAAAAAAAAAAACCTAGTGATGTCATATGAACATTTTTTTATCCCTTGCCATTTGCATGTGCTTATTAAATAAATGTTTTTCTTGCAATACATTTTCTCTGCTATTTTGTCACATATTTGCAAGTCTTCATGCTTTTTAACGAATTCGATAACCAACTAATTGCAAGTAAATATACTGTGTTGACATTTTTACTGCTGCACAATCTGCTGAATAAAATAAAGTATGAAATACAGTACTTTGTTCCAGTTTGCAGATTACTTATGCAACAGAAATTAAAAAAGAATGATAAGGGTGAAAGGGTTCCCATTTTGGATTGTCCACATTGATGCTATCAATCCATTTGATCAGTGAGAAGTGATACTGACATGAACAGTAGAGTAACTAGCGGACTAAGTCTATATGACCTTTTGAAACTGCTGTTCTTTCTTTTCATCACGGACCTGCTTATAAGTTTACTGGAAATTTTTTTTAATACAGTAGTGGATTTGTTTAATTTCTGTAGAGAAGTTTGCTAATGCATTATAACCATCAAAACAAGTGATGAATACTAATAAAGCCCAATGAAACAAAATTTGCTGATCATTAAAAATATAGCCACAGAAGGATGCTACAAGGCAACAAACCATCTTCATTTCAGATCAAACCATGCTTGCCATTAGCCATACAAATCGTGGAGCGCAAATTGACAAACCCTGGTGTTCATCTTGATAAGAGGATCAGATTGTCATGCATATAATAATATCCAGTAATAATATTTGATTTTGTTGGGTTTTTTTTTTTTACAAAAAATAACTCTTTATTAATTTATTTAAATGGGTACTCTTTAAATGTTTAATAAATTATACTAATTTTGTATTATTATTTAAGAAATTACAGAAAATAATGCAATTTTGCATTATTCTTCATTGTACTATTTTTTTCATATCAAATTACTCAACTTTTTTATTATGAAAGTACATATAAAATTCTACAGTTAAGATTTTTAATAAATTATGACAATTTGTTTTATTATTGAAAAAGTTATTACAAAAAATAATTGTAGTTTGGATTATTCCTCAAATACTATTTTTTGTGACAAATTTTTTACTTTCTTTTTATAGTTTTTTTTTGTTTAAAAAAAGAAATATATTTTGCATTACATACATTAGTTTATAGATTCGCATCTTCAGGATGGATTTAGTAGTTTCATCTGATATAGTATTACAACACTCGAACTTGTTGTGTAGTATGTCTACTAACTATATCAATACCAAATTTTCTATATGTAAATAATGCTATTTTTTTAAGAGAAATAAATAAAAACTAATCGATGAATAATAAGAAAGGGCTTTCATTTGATTAACGGATCAGTTTTAATCAATGACCCAATAAATATATTAAGATTGCTTTAATAATGCTTAATGGTAACTGATTTGTTTACTGTAAATAATCTATGATATATTTCATATAATTTTCATTCTTACATATTATATGAAAATTTGCTTTGAAGTAATTTTTATCAATGTAATCCCTATATTGGATTGGCTAACCTCCTACAAGTAAAGTATATGGTTTTATATATGGCTCATAATGATTAATCTCTTGATATTTAAAATGTTAAATTAATACACACAGAAACCTTGGAAATGCTCTTCACTTGATAAGATAAAGCTCTATAGACTAAATGGCTAAATATGGTTTTAATCATTGTCCACATGCTCATAAATTAAACAAACTTATATGTGTTTGAATTGACTAACACCATCACATATGTGATATACATGATCAGATTAATGTAAATGGGCCACTACTATGATTTCTGGAATGGGAAGTTATATGTCTTCAATTTCTGGTGATAACTAATGTCTTAATGTAATTGATATGAAATTAATTGTTTTTTTGTTTATATATACAAATGTAACCTCTGATTTTGTTGACTGGTCTCCTTTGAGATTGATATGTAAATGTTCTTCTTTTTGTAAATGTTTCTTATGGTTTGTGAATAAAATTTCCTTTGAAAGATAAATAAAAACTATATTATTATGAGTCCACTAGAGGGAGCCAAGGACTACAACTAACTCTGTTTCTGGCTCCCCATTTTAGTCCTTTTTTTCTTAGTTTAGGGAATTATTTTTTTCTAAAACTATTCCTAGTTAAAAGAGAGGTTTCTAGGCTCTCTTTTCATATACAAATTATGTCAACACATTATCACAAATAAGAATAAATTCAACCTTTATAAAAAAAACGCTGTGCAAATTATATGGCAGCCATTGAAATTTCAAAAGATTTCTACAGAGATATTGCCTTTTAATGAAAATTCTTTGTTTCACTCAGTTTTTCTGAGTGGATGAGGGGTCCAATTGTCAGGAGGGGTCCCAGGAGCCTAAATCCTAGTTTGGTTGAGTATGAAAGCTGGGATGAGGGTGCTGTGGGGATTGTTTCCGACATTGAACCTCTCATTTATAGGAAAGGAAAAATAACATTATTTTTAGTGGGTTGTTAGCGTTATTCATATAAATGATTTTATCCATGTATTATTGCAAAGTAAGCTGCAGTTTGGCCTAATGGTTTTCTATTGTTTCCAATATGGGTATTGATAGGCTTGGTCCTTTGCTGTTCATATGGTTTTTCATGGAGGATTGGAATGGTTTTCAGCAGAGACATTTTAAAGCTTTTTTTTTTCTTGTTCTCCATAGTCCTTCCAATGTATACTGGATTTCTCTCTTCTGGGGATATTTGAAGCCATTTTGGAAAACTAAACAGTAGATTGACTTAGCCTGTATTTTATATTATCTCACGACTTTTCCTATTCCTCAACTTATCTACTGCAAATTGGAATTTTCAATATTGTACTCCTTAAATGCTATACATATTTGAACTCTAGACTTTACAAATAATTCCTAATTATAACCTAGGTTTACTCTTAATAATTAATCACCTCATGGACTGATGCTTTGAACATTCACAGACTGATCAATTTTTTGAAATGCTATAGATGAAAATATGATGTATCATTTTAGATCTCCATATACACTATTACATCAAAGTTTACCTTGTAAAACATGTTGTACCAATAAAGTTTAATCCTATTTTTTTAAAAAACTATATTATTATGAATATATTAAAAAACTTTTTTTAAAAAAAAATGATGGTTTTTATAAAGCAGCTATTGATTAGAACAATCATTCTTTTATCTAATGCAAAATGACATGTGGTCCAGCATTTTTCTAAAATTATCTATAATTTTTAAAAATTATTTATATATTTATAAAAGTCTTATAGTTGAATGATAAATTCACTTTAATAAAATCTCATTACTATTTTATTTTTTTATATGCTATATATGTTTTCATGTAGAAAAGTTTGCATACAGTAGTCTTCTACTATATTCAATTTTGTTCATTTTAAAATATATGAATGTCTATTGGAAACATACTATAATACTTTACATTTCAAAACTGACGTATTATTATTATGATGATGATGATGATGATGATGATGTAACTCCTCATATATAATCTAAAGCTTCAGAAATTTTTTAACATAGAGCTCAAGTTTCTATCATCTGTTTAATCTCAGCCTATGACTTTCCTAGTTTCTAGATCTTTTCTATAGTTTATGCCAGTTATTCCAGATCTGTTTTTATATTGTTGTCAGAATAATAGCCAAACATGAGCTTCCTGTTTAATACTTTTTTAATATTGTATAACTGATCCGATGACATCTTTGAAGAATTATCTTCATGAGATAGGCTTTTGAATAATTGCATATCAGTTTATATATATTGGACAATAATAATGTTAGTTTGTTTTAGTCATTCGATTTGATTATTAAATTACTTTTAATTTCAATCATGATAGAAAATTAAAGTTGAAATTAAAATTTTGAATTTTTTCCCTGATATTTAATTCATTATTGTATATTCTTAAAATTGGATGGTTAATTACTATAATAAAAGATATATTGAATATCAAATTTGGTTTTATAAATCTACCACATAGCATTCAGTAATGTTATTGCTGTGACTTCAGTAGCAAAGTTCTCAAAGCATCATAGTGATTATTTTTCTATTCCATAAGTTTTGATTAATACGGTCTGACAGTTAGCTTGCTATTATGCAAATGTTTCAGTTTGGATTCTAAAATGAGGGAATAATAATATGTCCCAGTAAGGGGAATTGATGCACTCCATCTATTAAGGGGTTTAACTATGGCTTGCTTGTTGATAACTTACTATATAATTAATTAATATAAATAATTAAGAGGGTTATTGATTTATCTTATATATACTAAATAGAAAGAAACTTTGATTCTTTCAAAAAAAGGAAATGATTATAGATCATTTAGATAGAATAGAATGTAAACATACGAGTTAAATAATTAAGAGGTTGGAAAGCTATCATACAACAATGAGATATTAATTGCTTAACCACAGTATTTTATTGTCTATTTTGTCTTCAGTCAATGAATTTAATATATAGACATACTGGTAAATTTAGAAATAAAAGATAGAACATGAAAGCAGTAATCACCAAGATTGCCAATTTCTGGGTAATTAGGATTTGAGTGTTTTCCATCATTTTTTTACTTTTAGATAAAAATTACTAAATATCTATTTATTGACCAATGTTAGATGATTGTTAGATTGGCTGTGGGTTAGCTATTGAGAAAAAAATTCTAAGCCTTTGAAAAGAATTTCACCCAGCTTCAATTTAAATCTAATTCATGGGCATGGCAGACAGATGTGCCACCTCACCATTATGAAACTATTAAGTTTAAAAAAAAACATGCTGGATATAATAGAGTATTGAGAAAATTAAAAAAAAAAAGTGAAGTGAGTGTATTCTTAAAGATGGAAACATGAAAATAAGAATTGTAAATGCAAAAGACAAAATGGAGTAACATAATAAATATTATTAAAGCTATTTTCAAAAACATGTTAAGAGTATTTTTAAAAATATATTTAGATAGTGATTGTTGAAAGATTATTAAAACCAATGTTTGGAACTATTTTAATAGATGACTAATGATGATGATAAATATATATGTTTAGAATGAAAGACAAACTGAGAATATGATCAGAAATAACTTTAGCAGAGGCTTTTAAAATTAGGTGAATAAATATCAGGAGTTAGTATTCATTATTTATCATAACTTCTTGATCTTATCTGATCCATGAATATGAAGACTTTGCCTTATTCATATCTCATTCTCTCAATTTTTTTTTTTTTTAAATAAAATAAAAATACTATGCCCCAATACATTTTTTGTAATCAGGCTGCATTTCATTAACTTCCAGATAAGTATAATTAGAGCTACATGTGCTCATTAATATATTGGGTAATTATTGTTATTAATTGTTATTGGCAATGAATGTTGACTTCTGTTAATCATATGAATGGCTTTCTGATAAAAAATGTCAATATAGTATAATTGCTTTCTTTGTACAATTTGAAATATTTGTTAATGATGTGACTAATATCAATTGTCACAGGTAGCAATCTGTATCAGCTCTTGCTATCAGGAAGATTAATAATACAAAAAAAAAAAGAGGCAAAAATATATCTACAATTATTAGAGTTAAACAATTACATTTAGTTAAGTTATTCAAATTTCCATTCACTAGTTATGTGCTCATGTGAAATAATTTTAGAACAAAAAAAAAAAAATTATTGAAAATTCTTGCCTGATTTCCCCCCAAAATTGCATTTCAGATTATAGGTATAGCAAGCTTTCACGTTAGTCATTACAGTACTTTGTATAAATATATATGTTCTATTATCTAAAACGACTCATTTACACTTTATTGTTGTATTATAAAATAATAATAACATTATTATAAATATATATTTTATTATGATTAAATGAAATAACGTTTAAAATTAATTGGTTTTTAACATTGTCACTAGAAGATAAATTAATAATAAGTTTACTTCTACAATTCTAATCTGTTTTCTTATTCGTTGCTGACAAATTTAGCTGTAGACTGATAAACTTTTGATTCTTAAGTATTTCTCTGTCATTCTTAAGTATTTCTGTCATTCTTCTCTCCAAGAGTGCTTTAGTTTGACAGAAGCAGAGATGTAGAGCGTTAAATATTTCAAATTAATGATATATATTTACCATTGTGCATCTTGAGACATAAAAGATTAGATTGCAACTAATGTTGTTTAAACTCATAGTTGATCGCTGATTTGGACAGTTTGGGCAACTGTATGAAGGATTGCAGTTTGAAGGACTTTCATTAAAAAGAAAAATTGAAGAAAGAAAAATAGCGATTAATACATTATTTTAAAATGGTTATATATATAGTATATAAAAGATTTCTTTTGATTATTTTCTAAATTTGCTTTTTTTTTTTTTTTTAACTGAACTAAATATTATAAGTACATTATTTTAATATGAATACAAGTTTAGAAATCACCTACAAAGAATGTTTTATATAACATTAATAATTGTTTTATAAATAAAAACTTATAAGTAAAGTTTAATAAAGAAGTAATAAATAATTATAATACAAACAAGCTGGACGTTTTCGGGGATCCATGTCTCATAATCATAGCCTTCTTAAAAATATATAAATCTAACTCATCTGCATCGCACAAATTTGCTGCTTTAAATACTTTCTTATTTAGAAATTTGCATTTCTGCAAATATGAAGCAGATAGGAAAGAAAATATAAATAATTTCATTAAAGATTTAATGGCAGCAGATTGTAAATTTAAATCTATTAAAAATAAAATTACAAAATTCTATAATAAAATAAACAATACTGTACCATGTATTGATCTTCCTAGAATTACTATTCCTTACATTTCTAAAATATCTAACAAACTAACTAAAGCATTAATTAATGAATTTAAAATAGGATTTAGAACTCCAACTAATTCTAACAGATTGATCAGCAACTCAAAAGATCATATTGATCGATCATTCAACCCACATGTAGTATATTCCATATCATGCCTTCAAGGAGGATCCCAAGCTGTTTGTTATGGTGAAACCAAAGCCACTATCAATACTAGACATGCTCAACACCTATATGCTTACAATAGAGCTCAGAAAAACAACAACATATCTTCTGTATTTTTGAGCATAGCATGAAATCTAGACTTTACACCTACAAATCCTTTAATTTTATGCACAGAATCTAATGATCATAAGAGAAAAAAGAAGCATTCTATATTAATGGAAATATTAATACTATAAATAGAAAAGACACTTGCTTTGATATATCGAAGAAATTGGCCACATAACATGTGCTATTTAAATATCTTTGCATATATTTTATTATATATTTTTAAGAAGGCTATGATTATGAGGCATGGATCCTCGAAAATGTTCAGCCTATTTGAATCATAATTATTTATTACTAATATATAAAACTTTACTTATAAGTTTTTATTTATTAATAATTGTTGAAACTGGAATAAGTTTGGAAGGAAAAAGAAGAAACAATATTTGAAATTACAAAAAAATATATTTAAAAATAAAATTATAGTATGTTCTATGTTATATTTTCTTATAAAAACATGTAGTTAGTTATTAAGCATACCAGTGGCAATTTGCAATTGCTTCCTACCCCCCCCCATAAACTATTTATATCTGCTATTATATTTAGTTGAATGCATGTAAATATTTTTTTTTGTTTTTACATAAACAATTAATTTGAATGCATAAGTGGTAATAATATTAATAAATACTTATATAAAATGAATGTTATTTTTATTTTCCCAAAGACACATATTAAATGTATACATAATATCATAATATAACTATTTATAGAATGTCAAGAGCTATTTTCACTTAGAGTAACATATGATAATGATATAATATACACCTCATGTACTCTCACAACTGTTTTCTGGTTAATTAATCCTTTTTATTCTGGTGAGAGAAACCACTTGGCAGATAACTACATCAATCACAGCCTCTTGGGTTACTGAAGCCAGAGAATTTAAACTATTTATTTACTTGTCCATCTATATAGATCTGAAAATTATGTGAAAAGTCATTTGAGTGATAATTGAATATGATAACAATGTATATGCGGATTTTAACATGAATTCAAATTTACTAACAAGAGAAGAGGCTCAGAAACATCACATGTACAAAGAGTGGTAAGGCACTGGATCTTGGAGGGGGAGGGGCCTTCCAAAATGTCTCTAAAAATAAATATCTATGTTTCAGGAATATTGTAACTACTGCTATTAATTAATGTCTGGAATTAATAAAAAAGTACCTTCTTATCAGCAGAATTATTATAATCAGACTTCCAAAAAATATGATTTGTCAGAGTAATTTTAATTGTTTATACTTGTGACATAGAACTTTTGTCACAGTGGTGGCATTATAGAGCAAGTCTATGAATATTATGTGTGTTTTTTATTAATTTTGAAAAAGCAAATAGAAGGATTAAAAAATGAATTATTGTAATTGACAGGCTTAAAAAATTGATTTGATTAAGGATATTGCTAAACCTTTTTGGAGTATCATCAGAGATGAGACTGTGTTGCTTACTTTCATCTTTTTTAGAATTGTTTATAATAGCTTTGAATCTTGCTGTTTATAAAGCTATGAAAAACAAAAAAAGTGTATTTGATGGTCTTCTATTAATTATTTTAAGGATCTGGGCTATGGAAATGATCAAGGTCTGCTTAAACAAATTTAGAATAAAATAATGCTTGTTTATTCAGTTTGTGAAGAATAGTAGATTAGCCATAAAATAAATACCAAGATGAAAAAATAATAAATGTTTACATCATTGCTACTATTTAATTTAAATTCAAATAAGCAGAATATCAAGTAGATAGTCAGATTTTAACATAGAGATATAGAAAAAGATTTAAGTATAAATAAGACTATTTTTATTATTTTGCAGCAGTTACAGAAGTCTGCTTTAAAAGTATTATGAATATGTTCTACTATAAGGAAAAAAGTTTAAATAATAAATCCATAACCAACTCATAAACTACTAACATAATATCAAAAGATTTATTTATGCTATGTTGAACATGCAATGATGACAGTAGCATTGGAATAAAGCCATGTGAAATACTTACTTAACTGACATTAGATGGCTATTGGAAGAATTTCTACTGAATATCAGATTGATGCCAATATTGATGCATATATACGTTGGAACAATGATTGAACATGTAATGAAATGAGATTAAATGGATGGAGAAAAATAAACTATATGGAGAACATTGCAATGTTTTGTTCCACATGAAGTGTTTAAATAATAGTAGATTGACATTGCTATGTATTAGGAGCCATATTGGAAACATGTTTAAATAAAGATGTATGAAGCACAACTCGAAGCTTATTAATCTTTATATATGCTTAAAGCAGTAACCAAAATTCTTATATATTCAGAAAATATTTTTGCATTTTTTTTAAATATCAAATATTGATTTGTTATTCTGCATGATATTAATTATTCATCATGTAATTTACAGGTAAAATACACAAGAATATCAAATGATATTGTACCTCAATACCTTTGAAAGGGTAAATAGTTTAATATTTTTATTTCTAGGCCTCAATATCTAATGTCATGTTATATATATATATACAAATTTATTTTCTTCTGCTGCAATCTTGAGAAAACTTTTTTTTTCACCCTCCCATCTCTAAATTGTATATCTTAGGGTTATTATTATTTTTTTAAACTGATAATGTATAACATTAATTATGTATAAATAAATGGTTATCTGATATTTTTAGTTCAATCTTCTAAATGAAATGTCCAAGTGAGAGCTAAATTAAACCTGTTTACCATATGTCCAAGAATAAATTAAGGAATATAATAATACAAGGGTCATAGCCTTTATAAGGCTAGCAATATTGTGTCCAGAAATCTGAAAGGTTCAGACTAAATCTTGCATCTGTGACATTGGATAAACGCCAACAACAGGATGGGCATGGATGAATGAAAATATTTTCTCGAGATTAATAGTAATGTATACGTGTATGCATATATATATATGTAGTATCATTTATTATTTATCGTTTTTACTAATACTGTAACATAGGTATGTGGCGAATTATTTTATAATATACCGTCTTTCCATTCCATCTTCTCATAACTTTATGCACAATTATAAAATTATACTTAAATGTTTTGTAAACTGCTTTTAATATTAAGAATGATAACAATTTTATGTTTAATATTTGTAAGTTTAGTTGTCTAGCCAACAAAATACTGTGACCAAATATTATCATTCACTTGATCCTCCTATGTGGTAATTTGTCATTGCTCCCCCCCCCCCCACAATTTATTTTAGCGTCTTTTTTTATTATGTAAAGAGCATGTTAAAACTAGCTTACATTCTTAATTAATATAATATTAGCCTCTTACATCACTAATGAAGATCATCTAATTAAAATCTTTACTTGGTGAGATCTTTCTTTTTGCAAATAAATTATATGATGATATTTGATTCTACTTAAAATAGATCGTGAAACAATTTTTATTCATTCCAAGAAAAAAAGTACTATACGTATATTTTTTTTTAAAAAAAATGTTTAAAGTTCAAGACAGTAGGGGATGGTCAGCCTTATCGGAGTAGATGTAAATGTCAAAAAAAATCTTAGCAACATTCTAAAAGTCATTGTTTTTGAAATGAAAGATCATATGTCATTCATACGGAGACAGTTATAGAGATGTATATCTTGTTAAAAAGATATGAAGGTTAAAGAACTTGTGGGAGAGGGAGTAAATTTATAGAAAAAAATTAAATAAAATTCTCTTTAATATAGTTTTTATATGCATATTAAAGTCGTTAGGGTCATGCCCGTGATCTAATTTCAAACCTGGATTTGAATTTTTTTTTCATGCTGGCCAATTTTTTCTCCAATTAATTAACCAAATATAATCTAGTTAACCGTCTAATTATTGAATAAGAAATGCGCATTTAGTTATTATTAAGTCCCTGGTAAAGGCAAGTTTGTATGAGTTTATCAGGTGATCTGTCACCTCCCTGGTGTTGAGCTCATAAGTAAAGCTTTAATTTCAATATTAATTAAATGAATTGAATTTTTACACGAGCAGCTTCCCTCCTTAGTATAGTAACACTAATAATATATTATGTGAAAGCTGATCCACAATTACTTTATTGCAATTCCTCTCCCCGTATTTGAATGAGATATCGTATAGTTTATTATTGATTGCCATCCTTTAATAAAATTTATTCCAGAACTTCAATTTTAAAGTTATATCGTAAACTGAATTTTTGTAGATATGTTTAATAAGGTTTGATAAAGAATAAACTATGAATGACAGGTGGGAGTGCAAATGTATGGTTTTGCTGTTTTGTTTTTTTTAAAAGGGAAAAAAAAACCACACTTTTAAAATAAAACATTTGTCATTCTTATAATGACGAGATTGTGAAAAATATGATTAAAAAAAAATAATCAGAACTTGTATTAGATTTTTACCCACCCACCCCTTTTCCGTCTGTTTTTTTGTTCTCCAGGAATTTATTATTGCTTTGTAGTAAGCCTTTAATTTTTTATTTTTACATTTTCTGAAATATATAATAACCTTTTTGTGTAAATATTTGAATAATATAATTTATAACACTTGCCATTTTAAAGTGTATTTAAAACATTTATATATATAAAATGAACTATAAAAGAAATAGTGACGCTGGGGAAGAAGAGGGAATATCTGATAGTATTTGAAATAAATATAATCAGCTTTAAATTTTTAGAAATAAGAAGTTTTTGTAAAGTACTTACTTTACAAACTTATTAATAATTTTACAAAGAAGATTAAAAGTTAATAGATGTGTTATTTATTGTTTTGGGTATTATCTTTGTACTGTGAAAACTGAATATAAAATATTAGTCATTTAACTTTTTTCTAAGCTTCTTCAACCATAACTTTTGATTAATAATTACTGTATTAAGCAATTAAAATTTTTAATATTATTTTCAACTATTATCGATCCACGGCAGAATGAAGGTTTCTCCAAGTTTAATCCAGATTTTGCAATTCCTATTTTTTCTTGAGACTCTATAGTACATCAGCAAACTTTCTTATTTCATTCATCCACTTCCCAATTGGTCTCCGTCTAGATCATTTACAATCTTTTGGAATTCAGTTTTTAATTTTTCAGTGATGTCAGTGATGTTTGTTTTCTCACCCCTGAATTTTTGTTTTTATGATATTTCTTAATTAATGGTAACTAAAACAAGAATGTAAAATATTAGATACTATTAAATTACTAATTAACAAATATTGTAAATAAATATCAAAAATAACGAAGATGAATTCATCCGTGGAACCTTTAGCTCTCAAATCCATCACACTGCAATTGCTAGATATGGGAAAAAATCTCATGATTAATGTAAATGTATTGTTAATTAAATGATAAACAATTCAAAGCTTAGTATATAATTTTAAGTCATTTTTAAAGAGAAGTTTTCATTGGCATATAGATGTAAGCTATTTATTATTTTATCCTGCATAATTTCAAATCTTCTTTCTTTTTTCGAAGCACTTTTAAATTAGCAAACATGATATCACAAAAATATATACAAAGATTACAATTATCATAGCATATTTATCAATGACAAAGTTAAATAGTTAAATCATGTTGAAATATGATCAATAGTATGCTAAGTGAATACTAGTAATAAACTTTGATTCTCAATTGTCCATGACATTTAAAAACAAAATATTTGCACTTTTATACTAAAAGTTTATTTTCAAAGCAAAAAAAAAAAAAATAGAAAAAATATGGTGATAGTTTTAATGACGAAATCCTTTCTATATTGCATTAGTCTAGACGTAAATAGAAAAAGAAAGGAAAATTTGTAACTGAAAAGTATAATCATTATAATATGCTCTTTTATGAAACAAATTAATTTATTCAAATATCCGTCGACTTAGGATAGAATACAATAGAAAACTTATTAATTGTCAAAGTATTTCAAAACAAAAAGTATAACAGAAGTTAAAGTTAGCACCTCAAAATATCAAATAAACAAAATATGGACAAGCATATTTTATGTGTGAATTTATTTATTTTATAAATTGATTGTTTTACATAGTTATTATCATCATTATTATTAATATTATTTGTTTTGTCTTTATACTGTTTTTTTTTTTTTGGAATTCGAATGAATTATATTCATTTGTGAATGATTGCTGCTACTGATAATGATACCTGATAAAAAAATCATCATCAACCATTATCAATCCACTGTAGGATGAAGGTCTCTCCAAGTTCAATCCATCTTTTCTGATCTTTAGCTTCTCTTCTCCACATCACCCCTGCACACTTTCTTATTTCATTCATCCACCTCACATGTGGTCTCTTTCTGGGCCTTTTACAATCTCTTGGAATGCAGTTTAAGATTTCAATTGTCCAACTATTGTCATCTCTTCTAGCAATATGTCCAGCTCAATTCCACTTCAGTCTTTTAAATTTTTTCAATGAGGTCAGTAACACCTGTTTGTTCTCAGACCCATATATTACATTTTCGATCTCTTCTTGTTACTCCCAACATGCATATCTTCATACTTTGAGTGGTCTGAAATCTTTGTATTGCTTTCCTATTAAGTGTTCAAGTCTCAGATCCATAAGTAAGAACTGGTAAAACATATTTATTAAACACTTTCTTTTTCAAACACATAAGCATATTTCCTTTTAGTATCAAGTTATTTCTTCCAAAAGCATTTCAACCAAGTTTAATTCTATAATTAATTTCATGCATTATGTTTCAATGTGTATTAATAATCTGACCAGGGTATTTGCAGTTGTTAACTTTTTCTAACTCATCATAATCAATCTTTATTTTTATATTTTGAGAAAATCCATTAAACATTACTTTAGTCTTTTTAACATTTATCTTTAGTCCTACTTTCCTACTTTTATCTGATAATTCCTGCTATGTTTCCTGCAGCTCTAAAGCATTATTTGCAGAAATAATTACATCATCTGAAAAATCTAAATGACTTAAATAATCTCCATTTACTTTCACTGCTTTAGCTTCCCATTTTAATCCACAAAATACTTCTTGCAGCACTGCTGTAAAAGATTTTGGAGATATGAAGTCACCCTGTCTTACGCCCTTCTCAATGCTGATTTTTTTTAGTATCATTATGTAATGTAATTGTTGCTATTGTATTTTTATGATATTCTGTAAAATATGATAATATCCTGGATCTATACCTTGATGATCCAATGCTTTAATCACTGAAGAAATGTTTATAGAATCAAATGCCTTTTTATAATCTACAAATCCAAAGCATAATGGCAATTCATATTCATTTGTTCTTTCTATAACTTCTCTCAATACCTGGATATGATCTACTGTACTAAAACCACTTAAATCCAGCTTGTTCTCTTGGTTGGTGGAAATCCAATGTTCTCTGTAGACGAATTGTAATTATCTTGGTAAAAATTTTGTATAAAACTGATAAAAGGCTGATAGGTCTTTAATTTTTAATATCTTCTTTATCACCTTTTTAAATATTAATATTTATACTGCATTTTTCCAATCATCTGACACATCTTTATCATTTAGAAATTTGGTATATAACTTTGCTAAAAAAAATTCTATGTCTTCACCTGCTTCTTTTAATATATCAATTATAATTCCATCATTACCTGGAGCTTTTCCTTTCTTAATAAATTTAATTGCATGTCTCACTTTTTCATTTAAAATTCTGGGCAATTTGGAAAATATAATAGATATATGAAGTACTTGTTCTTTATTACTATATAATTCTTGATAGAAGTCTTCTACCCATTTCATGATATCATCTCTCTTTTTAGTAATAATTCCTTTTTTTTTTCTTATTGCTGATATAAATTTCCTACTAATACCAAAATGTTGTTTTACACTCTTGAGACTTTTCTTCTCTTCTACAGCTTTCCTTGCTAGTTTACAGTTGTATTTTCTAATATCATGTTTTACTCTTTTCCACACCATTTTACAAAATTTGAGATATTCAATCCTTTTTAATGCATCATTTTTATACACCTTCATATTCATTCTTTTCTTCATAAATTCTCTAGTCTCAGTAGAAATTTTATTGTTTAATTGCTGCATTTTTCTACCAGCTATCTTTGTTGCAGTTTTTAAAAGTGTATCATTTATTTTCATATTAATAAAGAATTTTTTTATCTATATCCAATAATAGAATTCAATTTTTTATCTTTTCAATACTTATTAGTTTATAAAATAATAGTTTATCTTTAATGATGCACTTGAGAGTTCTCATTATTCTTGCCTTTAATCAATATAATTGAATAATTGCAAATGTTAAAAGTTTTTTGTACATTCATGAAATGGAATTTATAGAGAATGGAATTTCACAAAATAACCCCCCCCCCTTCACACACATGTGCAGGCATAAATGTGTGATTTAAAATTACTGTATCCATATTCAATTTCATACTACATATTTATAAGTAGAATTGAACTAAACAAGACAAAACTCTCTCCATACAGTAGTGCCACCCTGTGCCAATCAGAGTAATCAATGGATGCCAGAAGGCTTGTGCATAAAATCCCTATCTAATGCCTACTCATCCAATATCCCCAGACTAGTTTCTGGCTTGTGGCCATCATCAGTGAGGAGCCTTGGATCTGAGAGCACTGCACCTAGATCTTAGGGTCTAATGCAACCCTCCAGCAACCACCTTTTATCTCCACTTAACTACAAAACTATGAGAATGAATGAAAACACAGTAATATTTTCAATCTAAGCTCAATAACTTATATAGTCATATGAGTCTGAACTCAATTCAGTACCCATACATTTTGGTGGCACAGGGTGGCACTACTGCATGGAGAGAGTTTTGTCTTATTTAATAACAATTATGTGTTAGTATGAGATAGTGATCATATGATGTTTAGTAGAATTGAACTATTTAGTACAAATAGTGAAACAATTAAATCTCCACCAATCACAAAGCTTTTTTTCCAAATAAACAGTACATATAAAATGATCAATAGACTTGGAAAATCTGATAATTTTATATATAATATTAATTTGATAAGAGGGCTAGCGCTTACCACAAGCAGAGATTTGTCATTTCAGTATATATATATATGGTAGTACATTTTTGTATTTACAGTATATCGTTATCTGTCAAACTCTGAAAATATATCGTAATGGTAAATAAATACTGAAGTAGTGGAATAAACCAATTATATAGAAATTATTTATCCAACATTCATTTTTATTGTGACGTTTTATTTATTTAAATACCATGCACTCTAGTAGTAACAACAGAGAGCGTGCGTTATTGCTTTCTTTTATTAATAAGTGTTATATGTAAGCTAAAATAGTGTAGCAGTACACTAACTTAAGTGTGTATTTTCAGGAAATAATAAAATATTTTATTTCATTAATACTGCAATGTGTCTGTGAAATAATCATTAATAAATTTTATGAATAAGGAATAATTTATTAATGAGGAAAATAAAATAATTAAATTAATAAATAATGAAATGAGTCATTATAATCTTCGAAAATTTTCTTTCTTGAGTACTTTTCACTTGAGAGACCATAATAAAAGTTCAAATATCTTCTTTTATTTTAGCTTTGACATAATGTTTCCCATACAAAATAATTTAACTCCAATTATTTCTATATGGCTTTTTAGAAATAATTATAAATACTTTGTTATTAGGATATTACACAGTTTAGATTTCAAATAGTTCAAGTTTCAATATCATACTTCTATCCTTCATTTATGAATAAAAAAATATTATTTTAATAAATAAATTTGAAAATAATTTTCCATTTTTTAATATTGTTTTAAAAGAGTTTCAGAATATTTGTAAATTACAAAACAATAGCAAAACATTAAAGTTTCTGACTTTGAAATTGTCTTACCATGTGAGTTTGAAAAGCAAACAAACTTCTCTTCAGTATTTTGAAGTAAGATGTTAATCTTTATTGAAGGTGTGCATATTCTTGTTCTTCTTTAGTGGTCCATATTTAGAGCTCCATTCACTAATAGTAGTCAAAAAAGAATGTAGATTAAACAGTTGCACTAGAATGGAAATTAATGAGTGGCTTACTTTATCTTAGCACTTCATTTTTGTGTAAACCATAGTATAAGGAGTCATTTCATTCTTTTTAATAAATTATAAAATAATTTCAACCTTGTATATGTAGAAAAGGGATTATTTAAAAGCAAATTTATTTTGCTTTTCTTCTTACTTTGAAGAAGAGCAAGGGAGGGAGAGAAAACAAAGAATGAGAAAACATTTACAATATTTTTTTCACTTAATTTATATATTAATGTTTTAAATCTCTCTTCATAAATCTTTTGGGAATATCTTCATAATAAATTTAATATATTTATTTGTAAGAAAAAGAGAAATTACTAAAATAAATATCTTACATTATATTTTTGGAGTTACGATAATGTAATGTTGTCATGGCCAATATTATTGCTACAATATATATATATCCATTAGGAACCAGACAACACTTAGATAATCCCAATAAAGATAACAATCAACAATCTCAAACTGTTGTCAAGGTGACCTTTTAATAATAAAGATGGAATCCTTTATGTATATATATTTTATTTAGATCTTAAGTGTAAAATTAGAAGCTATTAAAAAATGGAAAAAAATATAGATAACTTCTGACATTTTAAAATACTATGCAGCATTTGAATTCATAATTAGGAGTTTTTTAAATAAATAATGATCCTTTAAAAACAGTAGCTATATTTAAAAATGCTTAGATTTACTAATAAGATTACTTATTGGTAGAATAAGTTTCTATTTACTATTTCAATAAGATTAGATAAAAATTATTCTGCACTTGAGATTTTTGAAAAGAAACTTAAAAGTGTTTCCACATTTTTAAGAATTAAATTTTACATAGCTTTAGTTACGTGCACATATAGTGATGACAAAATTTGAAGCTGTTACTTAGTTTCTGAATAAATAAAAAAGTTATTCTATAAAATACTGTAAAAATTTTTATTATTAATTAATTGCTACTTTAATTTAAAAAAAAAAATAGTTATTTTAAAGAAAATGATTCATTTTCTAAATGTATTTTCAAATTTGAATAAAAAATTGCTATTAGCAAGTTTTATTTGAAAAATAAATAATAAGATGTACTTGGTTGTTATTTTTAAATTAATATTTCATGAACAAATAATTGTAATTTTATTTTAAATTCATGACATTTTATTATAAATAATATTTATATGGTCAGTTTTTTGAGAAGTTCATGAGCACCTGAATAGGATAAAAGTTGTATTTCTCAGCCTAAAATTAATCCATTAACTTTTGCTTCAACTTCCTATTACTGCCTTAAGTTATGAAAGCTGATTATTACTATTTTATTTTTACAAGCAAAAAAAAAAAGAAGACACGAATCACAAGGGTGATTATGCAGGAATTTTTATAATATTTCTTCCTTGTTTTGTTCTTTAACTAAGAATATCCAAATACCAATTTTATGTTTAATAATTGAATAATTCAATGAAGTAAATATCTAAAAAGGGAGAGAATTTGTTTGGAAATCCTCAGTTTCCCAAAATTTTTCTAAATTTTACCCAGATTCAAACTATTGTTCATGAGCTTGATAGAAGATTTAATAACTGCTACATTAATGAATTTATAGTATTTGTTGTTATTGTTAAAATATCATTCAATAAGAAAATATATTTTTAATCGAATTAATAGTTTGTAAATAAATCCTATTTGCTCTTTTTTATATGTTATTTTTACTGAATTTCATATGTTTCAATTTTTTTTTTTTAAATAGAGAAAATGATTTTATATTTTTTAAAATCAATTTAAAATTGAATATCTATCTGACTGCACTTTTAAAAAATATATATTAAATTTTATATTGATTGCTGATTTTTTTAATTTTATTATCTTCAATTATGATGTTCAGAATTTAGTTTTAAATAACTTTTATTGATTAAAAAAAATTTTTAAAAAAAAAAAAATAATTGTTAAATTTTAAATGTCATTCCTTCCACTGTAATTGTTAAAATGTTTCTTAAAAGTCAAATTTTAAAAGGCTAAAAATAAAATCATTTTTACTATTACATAAACCATTTTAATATATATTCTTATTTTTAAAAGGTTATATAGAATTCGGTGCAACTACTTCTAGAATAGCAAGCCATATTTAAAAAAAAAAAAACCAAAAAAGAAAAATGGCTTACTGTTCTGTAAATAGGAATATTTTTTTTTTTACATTAACTAAATCATAAAGTGTCATTATAGATGCTCTCTTTATATTGGAGATACATTTGTTTTATCAATTTATTAAGATTTTTATTTCAAACTATAATAAATTTAAAAAGACTAAAGACATACAGTATATTCAAAAAGATTTATCAAATGATATTTTTTAGCTTTTGTATATTATATACAGTAGTGATACCAATGTCAATTTCCCAAATTTTGGGACTTTTTATTATTATCTATAGTTCTTCATCAATGTTTTCTATAGCTACCAGTTATATTCTGTCTAGAGTCTGTCTTGCAATATTTTCTATTAATTATATAGCTCATTCACTGCCCTGTTCAATGTCTATTGAGTTGTCAATGACCAGCTAACAATCCAATCAATGCTATATAGAATTCCAAAATTAATTTTGACTAATTGCCTTTCATCAAGGTAAGAAGAGGTAGACAAAGATTTACTATTAGGAAACACTTTTTATTCTTCTTAAGCAATCGAAGTTAATGGTTTAACAGTTGTAGCACAGTCTGACAACCTGAAACTGATCAATAAAATTATATTAATCTTGTGTATGAGATTAAATAGAATATTATTAATATTTATGCTCTTTTAGACAATAGGTATTATAATTTCAGACATAACCCCTCTAAAAATTCCAGGGATAATTTTTTATGTGTTTTAGTCAAATATCCAAAACTTCATATATCCTTATGATTTAGTATGAATTGTTTGCTTAGTGGTAGTTATTCAGAATAATAGAATTTATAAATCTGTGATGCAATTTTATTTAAACTGAACTTTTAATTAATAATAATTCATAAGGCACAGAAATCTGCAACCATGATTATTTGCTAGATAATTCTTATATCAGTTTTGTGGAAATGTATATTTTTCAATCATCATATACCTTTTAAAATGATGCTATGATTTTATAGCATTGCAGTCATATAAACTTTTTTTAGTCTAAGGCATATTGTGCCTTCATGCAAATTTTTAATTGTGTTCTTTCTAGATATAAAAAGTGATTATATATATATAGTTTAAAGTATATATATATATGTCATGTGTTTTGGGAATATGTACCATCTTATATACTACTTTATTAGTAATTTCTACAGTCTGCATGCTTTGATATAATGGTAAAGTAGCAGATTCTAGAATTGCAAGATCTCTGATCATAATCCAGCTTTGTTACTTTCAGAGAACAAACTTTTTATACTGAGTAATAAGCCATTTGATTATTTTAAATAATTTTTACATCAATGTCTTTCTGCATTCCACAGGTTCATCTCTATTTTGATATTAATTTTTGTTAAATTTTATTATTATATGCACTTTTTATGCATTTGTGTTATTAACATTATCTTTTTTTTTTCATTTATTATTTACTTTTCACATGTCAACCTATTTATACATGGATCATTTTTAAGATATTTTGTATATATGCACACAAACTTATAATGATATACATAAATAGATTGTCATGTTTTATATACATTGGCATGTACGTGTGTAACATATAAAATGAAAGTAAGCAATGAGAGAATATGAAACAAGTAGTGATTAATTCTTATATCAAATATTATTATTAAACAGATGAAAAAATATTACAGATGCAAAAAAAAAATTGTATATGCAGCAATTTTGAAATACAGTACTATTAAAGAAATAATAAAATAAAAACATTAAGTTTATTTAAAAAAGTTAAATATAAAATTAAAAGTTAAGAAAATGGTAATACAAAAGAATTACACCAAACTTTACAAAGCCTAACAAAATTTTTCATTACAATAAATATGTAGGAAAATATCAATAAACAATATAAGAAAATATATATATTCTTAATAAAATTAAAGATAATTGCAAAATATTGTACTAAACTCAATTCACATGAAATAGGGGATGGGTATTCATTTATAGGAAGAAAAAATAAATTGATATCAATACACAACAAAAGTAAAAAAATAAAATGGAAAATTATAATCATAAAAAAATCCCATTAAAAAACAAAAACCTAAATAACAAGAATAATTTAATTAAAATCACAATATATTTATAAACATAAAAATAATGCATATATATATAAAATTTATACTAAATGTTACTAAAAAAGAATTTTAAAAAAAATGAATAAAAATATTAAATAATGGTTAAATTGTATTTTTATATATTAAAAAATATAAATAAAAAATGCAGTTAAAAATATAATATCAACAAAGTACAATTTAAAGATTAAATTTTAATCAATAGATTTAAAAATGAAATAGATATAATAATTCACCAACAATATTTAAATATATATATATAAAGAAAAGGTAATAATTTACTAAAGAAAAATATAGAGATAATAAATATTATTAAAAATACAAGGAACAAATTATTATTACAGAAAAAATCATAAGTATGATTCTAATGAATAAATACATATATAATGAAAAAATAAACCAACAGTGAATATATATATAATGGATATAAAATTATTAATATTAAAGAATACCCAAAAATTCATAAGCATAATATAGTATGAAAACATATTTTTACAAAATATCCAAATGAGTGTATAGCAATATTTTAAAAAAAAATTATTCAAGTAAACAATAGTTACAAAATAAAACATAATTTGGAATTTGTATTTGAATTTAAAAATATTCATTGATAATGATAACCATAAGGACTTTGGTGGACTTTGTAAAGTTTGACATTAGTAATGTGTATATAAACAAATAAAACTGATGTAATACATTGGAAGTATGGAAAAATACAAATTAAATAAAAATAAAAGTAGATATAAAAGATTTTGAACATTTGGAAAAAATATGATAAGAGTTAAAGCATTGTTGACAATTTAAATAAATGTCTAGTAGATATTTATATGAGAAAAAATTACAATATATATATAGTTTGAAAATATAAATATAAATTTTACAAAAGTTATATACATAATTATTTATGATATGTAATGGAAATAAAAACACTTCAATTATTCTACAATAAAGTAAACAAAAAATTGAAAAGATAAAATCCACAATGAAATAAAAAGAAAATAATTATATTAACTTTACAGATAAAAATATGTTTAAACAAGAAATTAAATATGTACAATTTTATATATATATTGTGATTAGTTTTATAAATAGGAAATTCAGTTATCCATGTTATTCACAAAAAAAATATAATAAAGCAATTAGAACAATAAATTTATGAGTTACTAATATTTAATATGATGTAAGAATGGAAGTGAAATGGAAATAGAGAATATATGATGAGTTTGTATGCCTGAGAGGAGAGAAAAGATCGCTCATTTCTCAAATAAGGAGCAGAAGGTTGAATTTGATGGACTATATACTGAGATATTTCAACTTATTCAGAGCTAGCAGAGGAAAAAATACTTGGGAAATGTCCAACTAAGAAAGATCTCATTACATATTTGTAGATCATTTATGTAGAGATGTTTGTACTCAGTACTATAGTGAATTAAAACAAGCATTTAAAAATTGGAAATTGAGAAATCTCATTAGAAGTTTTAATCAATCTGTGGAGTAAAAACTAATGATGATAATAAATATTTATTTAAAAAAAAATATTGCTTAACCCTTAAAGACCTGAACGGCCATTTTGAATGTCAAAAAAAAGTTACAGGACATATAATTTTAAATGAAATTTCTAATTTATTACAATAAATATAAATATATATATATATACATTTTTAGAAAGCATAAATATGAAAGAATGTAATAAAGCTGATAAAATAGTCATTACCAAAAAAAAAAAAAATTAAAAAAGGAGATTTTTTACATTTTTAAACATATTTATTTTTACATTGGTTCACAAATTCCCAATTTTGAAAGGTATAACTTAAAATTACAATTTCATAGACAGTTTCATCACATGTGTCTCAAAATGCTGAAAAAAATGATATGTAATATGTCTTACCTGAGATAATTTTTCTATGCAAAAATTACAAAAACAGTGTGATTGGTAAGTTCCATTTTTACTATCCGCCCTACATGTTCTACTTTTATAACAGAGTATATGCTAGAAATGTTTGGTTGTCCTTAACATGCAGGTATCTGTTAGAAATATGTTTGGTTTTTAGTGGTGGAAAAAATAAATAATTTACAAGATGTTGAGGACTTTAGTATATTATAAAAAGAATATAAAAAAATAAAATAAAATATTAAATATAAACAAAGGCAAATGTAATGGTGATAATAATAATAAAAACAATATATATATTAGTTTAAAAATAAACAAACATACATATAAAAAATGAATATAATTATCAAAAAATAAAAAATACAAACAATTTATACAGAAAATAAAATCTAATAAAAATAATTTATTGAATGTAAACAAACTATGAAAATACAAAAAATCTATATATTCTAAACTTAGAGCGATGGATTTAAACTACAGTTGATATTCTCTCTAAAATTACTGAAATTAAAATGTTGAAGAAATAGACACATAGATTATTATGACAGCAAACAAGCCTGAGATTATTGCAAATTTATTGTCTGCGATGAAAAGATTAGATACTGTAGAATTGAAAGGTCAAGTGTATTGGATTTTGAAAATAAAATAAACAAGCATAAATCTTTAGCATTTTTAATGATAAAAGTAGATATAATGACATAGAAAAAAGTTTTATAATTGGTACAGCAATAAATGATTGATAATAGTAAGCATTTTCAAAATATCTGCTATATATCTCAATCAGTAATTATGATAATGATTAAGCAGAAAACATTTATGAAGAAAATTGACATGTTATTAGAAAAGAACTATAAAAATAGTTTGTCTAACTGTAATGGGAGATTAGTGTACATAATAGATCAGAGAAAATATAAAATTGTTGTGAAATATGTGTGTCTTTAAGATGGAAAAGAGATAAAAGATTGGTAAATTTTATAGTGAAAATAAGGTAGTTGATTAGCCCATACAAGTCATTTGATGGCATTGTTTATGCGCAAAACACATAAAAAATGCCATTTACTCAGCCCAACTTATGTCTAATCGAACAGTTCTGTTCAGATTACACATTGCAGGCTGCCTAATATGACCCCTGCCCACTATGTGCTTCACAATAATTTATGCAAATACACACACTTCACAGATCATTACTGCATCATGTGAGGATGTTTGGAATTAACTGGACCTAGCTCTTAAAATCTTCATGCCAAGTAATGATATTACACCCTATCTGATATAATATTACATACTAATAATTGTAAGTCTGGCGCTGGAGTTTTCTATACAGATTGGAAGATGAAAACAAATTCAAAACAGTATGCCCAAGCATGATTTCATATAACTCATAGGAAAAGTCATGTTTGCATGAGAACAGTTGTGAGACAAATCAAATGCCTGAGGTTGCAGCTCATTTTGGAAATTGTAAGGTTGGTTTGCTTAGACTAGTGCATCTTCTGGGTGATCTTTTGGGTTGGTAAAACCATTGGAAAAAAACCCTGCACATTCCAGCACTATGTACTGACATATTCCCTCTCCCTGAGACCCTATCATGCTTTTCAATGCTGTCTTTGACAAGTTGTCAAAATTACTACTTTGTTTCCAATCAAAAATAATTCATTAATACAAGTTTTTTTATATATATAAAAATAATACCAGAAATCGAACAATAAAGAAAAAAAGTTTCTTAAAAGCAGATAAAAAGAAGAAAGTACTTTTTTTCAGAATCAAAAATAATTAGACCATCCTCCTCCCCCCTCCCCGCACATTGCTGCACTTTGCGTGTTGGATTTGGACAAGTTGTTTGAAATAAATGCATGTTATTAAAACAAAATCAAAAAAAAAAAACTAGTTTGTTTTACAATCCAAAATAATTAATTAATGCATGTATTTTATATATATAAATAAAATCAGAAATTGAATAAATAAAAAAAAAAAAACAGAAATGGGATAAACCAAAAAAAGGTCGACTCAATAATGTTATGGCACTGTCGTATTTGGACAAGTTGTTGTTTGAAAGAAATGCATGTTGTTAAAACAAAATAAAATAAAAAAACTAGTTTGTTTACAATCCAAAATAATTAATTAATACATGTATTTTTTATATATAAATAAAAATAAAAACAAAAATTGGATAAATAATAAAAAAAAACAGAAATTGGATAAATAAAAAAAAAGTCAGAGCGTCATATTTATGTGTTTTTGCACATAAACAACGCCATCGAGCGGCTTGTATCAGCTAAACAACTAGTACCAAAAATAATATAGTAGAGATAAGAAAAGATTTCAGATAGATTATATTTTGATTCATAATAAGTTTAGAAACAATATTAAAAATGTATGCATACATTCTAGGGCTGATATAGATTCAAGTAACAATTTAATAAAGTTAGAATAAATATTATCTTTTAAAAGAATGATAAAAAACCAGCCTAGAGATAATGAAAAACTGATAAATAAAAAGAGACTACATAAATTTTTTTAGAGTTGATGGATAAGAAAATGTAAATAATAATAGTCTAATTTCTAAGTAGATTCAAATAAAAGATAAAAGGAAAATGTAGAAAAGTAGATGGACATCAACATAGATTTGATTTCATTTATAGTAGAATAAAGCATTTGAATACTTAAATGTAGAGTAGCAAGAATAAAGTAATAATTAAAAATACTAATGACAAATTATTAATATATTATTGATTTTTTAAATTTTTGCTTAACTAGAATATTTTGAATATGGTCTTACAGTACTTATGTAAAAAAGAACACAATAATTATTAATTTCATATAGTAAATAACATCTTGTTTATAAATATGTATATATATATTAATGTTCTATTTTTAAAAAAATGGGATTAAAATAACTCTTTTGAGAATATAATTGTATGGATGATTATTGACAATAAAGATCATAATACTCAATAATGATATTTCATCTTTCACATTTTAAAATAAAGCAAAAAAAAAAGTGCTTATTTTGATTTATGATTAGTGATGATTAGAGTTGACCCAGTGAGAAATTTTTTTTTTAAAATTGCTTCAGATTGCCATAGCTTACAATTCAGAATTTGATTATTACATAATACAGTAAAGTCGGTTATAATAAATGTAATTGATTCCAGACATTCACTCTTTATAAGCTTCATTCATTTTAGTATACATTGAAATGCATGTATTTGGTGTTATTCATTTTAGTTCCAGAGCATAGTTACCATAAAAACACAACCATTTAAATAAATAAAAAATATATAAAAAATTACAAATCTAAAAATAATATAAAATTAATTTAATTTTTATGCTGTACAGATAAATTTGAAAAGCATTTTCTTTTTCCCTAGTGAAAATTATAATCAAATTTTCCTGAATAAAAGTATAAAAAAATGTATATAAAAAATTAAAACACTCTTTCCTAATGTAAAGGAGAATTTTGATATTTTTTAAATCACAGTACTAGAAAGCATTATTCATTTGGTCGCTAACATTGTGAGAAAAAAAAAATTAAAACAGTATAAGATTTCTCACTAACTTTGCAAGTAAACTTGAAAACCATTAACAACTTCCTTAATACTTAAATACAAACAAATTAAAAGTGATGTAACTTCCAATCACAATGCTAAAATGAAAGTATTATAAAATATCTTATGCAAATGTGTGCTACGTCAGTCAAAGGTGTTCATTGTAATATTTGTATTCATTGATTTAGCCATTCCATGTTCAGCATTTAGATTACTGATTGTGTCATTTTGAAATTATTTTATTTTGAAGTCAATGGTCAGTTTTAAACATGCTTCTTAAGCTTATGACTAAAATTATTATATATTATAATAAAAAATAATATGTAATATTTTCACTGCTAAAAGTGTAAACAAACAGGTAAGCAAACTAAATTGATAACTAAGCTTTCAAATGTGGGAGCAATATCTGCTGTTCTGTTCATTTTTTAATAAAAAAGTGTTCATTGGATATAGACCTCATTGCAATTTATAATTATATGTGTTTTTGTCTTAAATAAAATTATAATTCTAATTTGAGATTAATAATATCTAGGAGCTTGATACAGATTAAGAGATTTTTTTAAAAACCAATAATGAAAGTTTGATAGTGTGGTTAAACAATTCAGAAGTTGGTTATTATGAGGGTCACACTGAAATTATTGAAATACAGAGAAATGATGTAAGCTAAATATGTAAAACTTTATCAATGGTTAAAATAATCTTCTCCAGCATCAATACATTTTTTAAGATGAATTTTCTGTACATTGTCATACCACTTGGTTTTTCATAATGGGTTCAAACATATAGTGGTGTTAATGTTGTCTTTTGAAGTATTATTTTTGAAGTTAAAAAATAACTGAAGTTGCACATTATGAGATCAGGGGAGTATGGTGGATGCTTAATAAGTGTGATATTATTTTTCTTTGGAAAGTTTCAAATTTTTACAGCTTTATGAAAAAGCATGTTGTGATGGAGCATAAACTCCCTTTTTTTAGATCATTGAGAACATCAGTTAAACAATGTTATGTATGACAATATGTTGTGACAGCTTTTTTAAAAGTTCAAATTCTACTTTCTTGACAAGTCAAAACAATCTAAAAAGGAATGCAACTTTCATAATGTTAGAAGTGAGCTGGGGACCACCATCATTATGTAACTGCAAAATTTGTTGACTGATTCTCATACACTCAGATTTTTGCTTCTCCATCACAATTTTTTTAACTTTCAACTCTTTGTGAAGGAGTTTATATATTTCTGTAAATGTTATATCAAAAATAATATCTATCATTTTATAGGTATTCTGGTTGTCACTTAATATAGTTTTACTGACATAGTACATTTTGAGAATGGCTGTTGAAGCAGACCTTCCCATATGTTTGTCATCATGAAGTGAATTATACCCCTTGCTAAATTCCCTAAACCACTTAAAGAGGGTTTCTTGTGATATGTGCTTCATCACTAAATGCCAAATGTAACTGCTGTATACATTCTATTTCATATAATCCAACTTTAATATCATAAAAAATAACAACATAATAGTTCACTCATTCCAACTCTATGTCTTATAATGCAAAAGTGTACCTCACAGCTATGAAAATACTAATGTCAGAGTTTGTCTGTGCTCATGTATTTATAATTTATTGAACCCAATGCATGTGCAATTAACAATTCATACAATCAGTGGTTTTGCCATATCTCAATAAATTCAGTGTGACTTTCTTATATGTTTTATGGCTCTATTATGCGAAACTTATGAAAAAATTATTTCAATTATTTTTTTTATATTACGGTATTTAATTTTAATTATATTTACAATCAACAAATATAGTCCTTGACTAAATCAGTATAAATATTGTTCAATAATTTGTGAGTTACTAAAGAAATCACCATAGTGTGCTATTAGAAATAATAAATTTATTTTATTATGTTTATATATTTATCATTTGCATAATTAGTTAAAAAATCATAAACATTTACAATATGTGTTGGGGTTTTAAAAGCTATGATTAATATTCATTGATTTAATTGTCTAAACACTTCAGTAGTGACTTAGAAATGATAACATTATTAAAAGTTGATTGGATGTTGCTGTTTCTTTTGATTTATTTTATTAAATGTATGTTAATGATTTAAATGCTGAATTAAAGTTTATGATATAACTTTAAATATTGAAATGCTGGATTGAATCATGTTAAAAGAAGGTTAAGTTTTACATAATTTAGGGCTGTCATAGTCTGAAAAACTCAGAGCTAAAATTCCTGGCTAGAATTTTGAGTAATGTAAAAAAAGCTCTGTTTGATCTAATGAATCACATGATTTCCTGAGCAACTGATTATAATTATATATAATAAATAATGATTCCACAACACAATTGAAATAAAACAACTATTTAAAAAATAAATATTTCCTTTATTATTGAACTGGTTTTCACCCTATATTAGGGCCTTTTCAAAATACACTTTTCTAATTAAAAAAAAAAAAGTGTATTTTGAAAAGGCCCTAATATAGGGCAAAAATCAGTTCAATAGTAAAGAAAATATTTATTTTTTATATAGTTGTTTTATTTCAATTGTATTGAAATCATTATTAATTATTTGAAAACAACATTATGAACAAATTTGTTTGACCATTGTTAAGTATAATTATATATATATGAGGAATAAATTATAACCAGTTAAGTTCAAAATCTATTACTTTTTTCACCTAGTTATCTCAACTTACCTTTCAAAAAATTTAATCTACACATAGGTAGTCTTCTAATTACACAAATCCAACTTAGAAAAATTTGGATTCACTTAAACAATTTTCAGTATGTGTATAATGTGGAAAAAATTCTAAAAATGTAAATTCCATGTTTACACAATCCTAATTTTTTGTCTCATATTGATAGAATATCACTTGTGATAATTTTCATATCTTAAAAAAATATTCTTATATTATGAGGCACGACGACTAGTTAAATATGCATCTGAAGGAAAAGTCTTGTTTACATAAAATTTAAATTTATGCAAAAAAAATCATAGAATGAATCAGTTATAAGCTATATGAGAACTGCTTGTATATATATAAATTTAGAACTAATAATACATTTAAAGTAGACTTTTTTTTATATCAAACATATTTTCTTTAAATCATTTACAATCACAAATTAAATTTTTATGTTATATTTTTTATTTGAAATGTTATACTTGGAGGAAAAGATTTTCAAATTCAACAGTTTTTTTTATTCCAGTTTTATAGATGTACCATTTTCTTAATTAGGCCTATTCATGTCGCATTTCTAAGTTGTTGTTTTTTAGTAAACTATATTATTCTGTTAATGCAATTTATTTCAAAATGAAAGAATATATTAATCACACCAAAACTTTTGAAGTGAAATCAAAATATTTACTATTTGTAGTTAACTGTTTGAGGATTTTCAATCGTAAATCTCTGCTGTAAAGTGTTTTCACAGTTTTATGATTTAAATAAGAAATGATCAAGAGTTTTTGTTAATGGAAAACTTTTATCAAATTTATATTATTTCAAATATCAAGGATTAAAATAATCGCCCCTCTTCGCTCCGTTTCTTCTTTTCCTAATATTCGATAGTAAAACACTTTATATATTATTTCTAAGCGTTTTTTACATTTTTAGAATATGAAAATAATATCGTAATTTCATTAATAAAGTTTTGTCATTTTAAAATTATTTTACAGTCTAATATTTTTATATTACGTAGCTATTTTTTTTTATAATTCAATGTGATAATAATGTTGTTAATTAATTATTATTTATCTAAATATGAGATGCTTAAACAGATTGTTCAGAATTAAATAGATAATAACAATCTAACATTTAACATTATATAAAGTCACCTCCCTTTTGAAAGGAATGTTTGACCATCTCACTGCGTATCAATGTTTGTGTGTGAAATAGATAATTCCCAAAGAATTGAGAAAATTTGCAAATAAATAATATAATATTTTTAAAAAACAATTAATAATCTCCCCGATAATATTCATAGAATTTTTTTCTCCGTCTTCTTCTTTAAGTTTCCTAGCAAATCTGACTATAGAAGTTTTGTCTCCTAGTTATCTTTATACCTATAAACATTAGTACTAATCTGAATGGAAAAAAAATTAAACATAAACTGAAAGTAAAGAATTAAAGTTTGTGGGGCACTGCTGAAGCCTTGGAAAATTGGCATTCTTATATAATACACATATCGCATTCAGAATTTGAATAAAAATGTATTTAAGCACAAAATGGTAGAGCAAAAGCTTTATTCATTTGATCAGATCTAAATATTTCCTCCCTTTTTAATACAATCTACTTTAAATGAGTTATCACTGAGTCATTTATTAAAAGATTTGGTTTATTTGTATATCTATTATGTACGATAAATTCTTTGCCTTTAACAAAGAATTTAATGTACATGAAAGATTTTTTTTTTTTTTCCATATGTCAGAGCAACTGATGAAATGAAAATTTATGGTTAATTTGATAATGATTACTATGACTAAATGTTGTGAAAACATCAGCTCATTAGTGATAATTTGTAGTGTTTTTGATCTAATATGTAAATATCATAAAATATATTATTCAAGATTTAATATAGATAAATAGACAGAAAGACAGACAGATAGATAGATGGATAGATAGATCGATTGATGGATGGATGGATGGATGGATGAATAGATATATGGATGAACAAGATTAGATTACATTACTTTCAAATACATACTTTAAAGTTATTATTTATTATCACATTTATTAAACTGATTTTTTATTTTAATATTCAAAACTTAAAATCTAAGAGTCATTTTTTACCCTTGGAATATATCATTGGTGATTTCAGATTATTTAACCTGCACATAAATTAAAATAATAGAGAAAATTTACTCTATAGTTTAAAACTATGTCAAAAACCTAGGTTCTGTAAGAACAGAGTTAAAAGATATATTAGTATAATTCTCTCTTTTAGCAGTTGTTGGTGTTACATACCTCAGTAGGAGATAGTTATTTCCATTACAATTCATCATCGGTATCTTCAACCATTATTGACTCACTGCAGGATGAAGGTCTCTCCAAATTCTATCCATATGGTCTACAATCTGTAGTTTGTCTTCTTCACATTGTCCCAGTACACTTCCTTATTTTATTCATTCATCTCACATGTGATCTTTTCTAGATCTTTTACAATTTCTTTAAATCCAATTTAAGACTTCAACTGTTCCATCTATTATCATCTTTTCTAGCAATACGTAAAGCCCAACTCCACTTCAGTCTCTTATTTTGTCAGTAATACATATTTGTTCTCTCACTCATGTATTTTATTTGTTATATTTTCTTATTATTTCTAATATGCATCTCTTCATACATTATTGAATGGTCTTAAAGTCTTTGTATTGCTTTTCTTTTATGTGTCCAAATCTTCTCAGATCCATAAATAGAACTCGTAAAACACATTTATTAAAAAAACTTCCTTTTCAAATACATAGACATATTTCCTTTTAATATTAAAATATTTCTAGCAAAAGCCCTCCAACCAAGTTTAATTTTATGATTAATTTTATCATCATGTTTTCATCTGTACTAATAATCTGATCAAGTATTTGTTGTTGTTAACTTCTTCTAACTCATCATTATCAATCTTTATTTTTATCTTTTAAAAAAATCCATTGAACATTTTTTTAATCTTTTCTAATATTTATCTTTAGTCCCACTTTCTTATTTTTATCTAATAACTCTTGCAACATTTCCTGAAGCTCTAAAGTATTATTGGCAAAACAACTATATCGTCTGCAAAAATCTAGATAACTTAAATAATCTCCATTTTCTTTTATTCCCTTAGCTTTCCCATTTTAATCCATAAAATATTTTTGCAAAACCGCTGTAAAAAGTTTTGGAAAATAGAGTTACCTGTAATATACCCTTTTCAATGGTAATCTTCCTAGTATCATTATGTAATCTAATTGTTGCTGTTGCATTTTTACAAACATTTTTTAGAATATGACAATATCCTGGGTCTATATCTAGATGTTGAGATACTTTAATTATTGAAGAAATGCTTATAAAATCAAATTACTTTTCATAATCTACAAATCTAAAGCATAATGACAATTCATATTAATTGAACCTTTGTATAACTTCTCTCAATAATTGGATATGTTCCACATTCTAAAACCACTTTTAAATCCAGCTTCTTTTTTATGGTTAAAATCTATTTCAATTACATATATTTAAAGTTATGATTATTTATTATTACATTTATTAAATTGATTTTTCATTCAATATTTAGAGGGTGTTAAAACTAAAACTCATTCTCGCTTGATCCTCTGAATTTAAATATCAGTGGTCATTTCAGATCATTTAGTCAGCATAAAAATTAAAATAATAGACAAAATCCACTCTAGTTTAAAATTATACTAAAAAACAGCTTATATAACAACGGAGCTAAAAGATAGATTAATATAATTCTATCTTTTCATAGTTGTTGATGTTTCATGACTCAATGGGAAGTAGTTGCATTTCAGTTAGATAGATAGATTGACAGATAGACAGATGGATTGATTGATAGATAGATGAGATGGTAGCCTTTAAATCAATTACTATAGATTATAGTATCTCATCTGAGGAAATTGTGAAATTAATAGTGTCCTAGTGAAATACTAGAGAAGTTAATGACAGTTTTTTTTTCTTGTTCTCTTTTCCTATGTAAAACTAGCTAAGCTATACTGTGTGTATGTACATTTTAAAATTTTTAACACAATCTATATGAATTTTGTTTTAGCGATTATTATTAAAAATAAAAACCTCAGATATTTTATCAACTAGTGATAGAAAAAAAAATCAGCAGCAGCTTATAGCTTTTAATGGTTATCAGCCTTAGAATGTGAATCATTTTAAATACTTTGTGACATATATATATATATATAGTACTTCTGCGGATTTAAAGATTGTTTGAATTGTTTATAAACCGTTTAAAAATATTATTTCAATTATAATTACAATATTATTTTTAATTAACGGATATTTTTATTTATTTTACATATATATAATCAAAATTACCCCAAATCCAAAACTCAACCAGACTAGCCAAGAAAATAAAATCTAAAACACTACCAATGGTTTCACTGATATAAGCAGACTTCTCAAATGTAAAGAACTACAAGACATGATATATTTAAATTAAACATTACCCACAATTTCATTTACTTCTCATTCACCCTTAATATTGAAAGAACTTTTAAATAAGTTAATTGCTTCAGAATCATAAATTTTTATATTAATAAAGATTCTTTAATTCTTTTTATTTCATTTCTCTCAAAGAAGACAACCTTAGCTTAATCAAAATCAATAGTGTGGCCTGTATCTTTTTTATGTACATACAAAGCAGAATTAAGATATTTATTTCTAACCCTACTTTTATGTACCTTTATTCTTTTATTTAAGCTCAAACTACTCTGATCTACATAAATCTTCTTACAAAAACAAGGACTAATATACACTACTCCAGAAAGTCTTCCTATCAAAAATTTCTTTTGTATTATTTAATAAATTATTAAAAGTAATATTCTTTTTCCAAGCAATTTTTTTATTTCCAAACAAATTACTATTTTTGCATACAATTTTATAAGAAGACAATTTAAATGGCAAAGAAATAAAATCATTTTTTATCCTTTACATCATTACAAATATTACTATTAAATAAAATACTTTTAACAAATTTATCAGAATAGCCAACACTCAAATAATCTTTATAAAATTGACCTTTCTGAAACAAAACTACCTTACTAGAATTATTTAAACTCTTATTTCTTCAACTAATTTCTTAAAGCAGCTACTTTATGAGATACAGATTGATAGCTATCGGGTTTAATTATAGACCTTAACTCTTTACTTTTAACATAATGACTACATACTAAACAATTAGTCTTTACATTTCTAATCGCCAATAGATATCAAAATTTAAATTTAACAAAATCTAACCCCTCCCCAATCCTTCCACCACATATTTTATAGAAGGATCAAAACAATTACAGTTCAATTCCTATATCTTGGAAAATTTTTTTTAAAATAGTTGACTCATAGCCAACTTAGATAGCCTTTCATTTTTGACTCAATAAAATACTTAACTAAAGAGTACAACAAGGAAGGGAAAAATACTAGCCAACTAAACGTTAACCAACCACCCTTAGCAATTCTAATTACAGAATGCATTAACATGAAATATTCAAAAATATATTAGAAAAACTTTCTTTTGAAATTTTGTTAATCAAAACTTGAATTTGTTTTATTTATCATTTCAAATTTCAATTTTATATATATTGAAAGTCATATCGGATTTTGATTATTGAGTGTATTTTTATTTTGGAAATTGCAATAAATTCACCATATTGAAAATGGACCTTATTAATTTTGTTTGCAATTAAACAATAAAATGTCATGCTTTTTGGAAAAATATTTGTATTACAAATATGGAAATTAAAGACATCATTTGACTTTTTCCATCTTCAAAATTTTCTACTGACTTGAGGAGATTTTGAATTATAATACATAACCTCAGTAGTTGTGATAGCTCTATTTTCTCATGATTATTCAGTGCTTAATCCTGGGTTAATCATACATGTCAGATATCAATATCCTTAGATGCATTGATTGTTTTCCATTTGATTGGTTTTTATTTGGAGAATAAAGTGTGCAGATAAAAACAATGTATTCATTCAATAACTTGGATAATCCCAAATTTAGATGTTTTGAGCCCAAGTCACTTAATACTCATTTTCTATTCAACATATGTTATACTAGTGAAGAAACTATATTTTGATAACCTTTTCCACAAACCAACTTCAGATAGTTTGATTTTAAGAAAAATAATTGTATATATATATCTGGCTATATGTTAACACATTCTCATTCATTAATACTTATGAATATTAATATTTCTAAACTAGTATAACATACTTGACTTATGACTAATATATATATATATATGTTGTGATAAATGTTTTCATGGATAAAAAGTGTTTTGGGGAATAACTGTTTAATAAAATAAAATACTATGTTTCCCTGAAAATAAGACCTAACCAGAAAATAAGCCTTAGCATGATTTTTCAGGATGCTGATAATACAATCCCTACTTTAAATATAAACCCCAGTTAAAATTGTTAGTCTGATGGGTGGATTTTATTCATCCATTGAAACAAACATATGATGAATGTATTGAATTATAAAGTAATGAATACATAAATAAGTATAAATATAGATTTTTGTATTTGAATAAATATCAGAATTATTTGGCAGGAAGAAAATATACTTGCAAATACAATTACTTTTCATTTATCAATCAATTTTCATTCATTCTGTTATAAAAATTTCTCTTTAATCTGACCTCCAATCATATATATTGTAAATAAATCAACATTGGTATCTGAAAAGACAAACTTGTTATTATCAGAGATCTTAATTCACAAATTAATCAAGACAGCTTAACATTTCATATATTATTTTAAATTAAATATTACTTATCTCAACAGCATGGAAACAACTTTTAGTATTCTTGTTTAGAACAAGAATGTTCTATGATATGTTTATAATCCTAAACATTTTATATATCCAAGCAGTAGTTAAAGTTATTTACATGCTATTGAAATTATAGTAGTAATATTGAATAAATGTAGATTTGTGTATTTGAATAAATATTGATTTTTGAATATGGAGGGAAAAAAAAGACATTCCCTGAAAATAAACCCTAAGCCGTCTTTTGGAGCAAAAATTAATAAAAATCCTGGTCTTATTTTCAGGGAAACATGGTAAAAATAAATATACTAACATTTTGATAACACTTATCCTCAACTGGGTGAAAAAAAATAGTAATAATCACATGATTGTAGTAGATAGAATTGTATCACTTGATTATTCTATCATGTAGTTGTTGAATGGTTTGATTTAAATTTGGCAGTATTTTTTATATTCATTTGCATTAACAAACTCTTCCAAATAGTTGGTAATATTGTTTCATCACAATTATTAGATACCCTTTTATCTATTACAACCATGTGATTATTGCTACTTTTTCCACTCAGTTGAGAATGTTATCTTCTCAAAACATCAGTATATTTATTTTAGTTTTATTTTATTAAATACAGTTATTCCCAAAAATGTTTCATAACATGTGTTATATTCTACACGAATAAGTTCTACTCATTAAGAATAGTGTCAGATGTAGTATATATTTTAGACACTTAAAATTCCAATTTTTTTTTATATATTTTATTTTGTCAATGTATATGGTTTAATTAATCTGCTCATTTTGCAAGTCTCATTATTTTAAACAGTTTATAATATTTCCTTGCAAAGTTTTGTTCTGTGGTACTATAACAAATTCTAAAAGTTCAAATAAACTATTTGGTTATCACTATAATGTCAATCTTATAAATGGGATTCTTCAAATGCATGAAATTTTGACTAAAGAATAAGGAATTGTGTTCTGTTATGCAGAAAAACAATGTGTTGCTGTTGTTCTGTGCAGTATGGATGTTGGGAGTAAAACATTTAAAAAATAACAGAACAACTACTAGAAAGCAAGTTAAGAGAAAATTAATAAAGATTTTTTTTAAAAAAAAAAATACAAACTCTCTTTATGAAGAATTGTTAACATGTCCTAACTTGTTTGGGGTACAAGAGATAAACTCACAGATGTTATGTCTTTAGAGGTTCATCAATCTAGAGAAGTAGCAATACATTCTGAGAACCAGCTTAATTTATGCATTTATTATTATATGTTCAGTTGTGTTGAGGCCATGTGATGTCCAAGTGCCAAGTTGGCAGATTGAGCACAAGTTTTATTCATTTGATCAAGTTTTTTTTTTTTACTATCTTCAGTTAGACATTGTATTAGAAATTCTTAGCATTTAAATCTATTACTGGATAATACTGTATTATCAATCACTATCTTATTGTTATCATAGTATGTGGTATAATTGACCTTATTATCATTAGTATTGATGTATACCTTGGTCAGATTATTAATACAGATGGAAACATAATGGATGAAATTAATCATAGAATTAAACTTGGTTGGAGTGCTTTTGGTAGAAATAACTTGATACTAAAAGGAAATATGCCTATGTGTTTGAAAAGAAAGGTTTTTAATAAATGTGTTTTGCCAGTTCTTACTTATGGATCTGAGACTTGGACACTTAATATAAGAGCAATACAGAGACTTCAAACCACTCAAAGAAGTATGGAGAGATGCATGTTGGGAGTAACAAGAAGAGATCGAAAATGCAATGTATGGGTAAGAGAATAAGCAGGTGTTACTGATCTCCTTGAAAAAAATAAAAGACTATAGTGGAGTTAGGCTGGACATATTGCTAGAAGAGATGATAATAGATGGACAATTGAAATTTTAAACTGGATTCCAAGAGATTGTAAAAGACCCAGAAAGCGGCCACATGTGAGATGGATGGATGAAATAAGAAAGTGTGCAGGGGTGATGTGGAGAAGAGCAGCTAAAAATCGGAAAAGATGGATTGAACTTGGAGAGACCTTCATCCTGCAGTGGATTGATAATGGTTGATGATGATGATACTTGTTTGCCACATATATACTATCATTGTTAGTATCGCTTCATCTATAATTGCCTTTCAATAAATAGAAATATACATAATTCAAAAATATTTATATAATAACATTTATCACACTGTGCATGATAAATTCCATCTTTTAACCATTTTATAATATACTAGTGTAAATGTAAATTAACCATATGAAGTACTTGAAAACGCTATGCGTGACTTTGCCTAACTGAAGCGATTTGGCTGGGTAAAAGGCATTTTTTGAATTATGAGCATATTCCCCCCCCCCCCCAAATGTCTACATCCATATGTTAGAAGCTAAGAATACAATTTTTTGATATATATATATTTAAAAAATATTGTTAAAAATAAATTTAAATTTGTAACATTTTGGCATGGATTGCTTTCTTTTTTTTTTCTAGTTTGATGATTGTCAAAATTCTTAGATATTTATAGAGCTGTTTTAAACATAGACTTCTTGTCAGCGGAAACACCAGGGTTAATAATAAACTGTTGGCCAAGATTGGAGTTTTCTTCATAGCTGCAATCACACTATACTGTAACACCATCTTAATTGCAGACTCCCTGCGTTTATTCATTAAGAAAACTCTTTCTAAATGGATTATTTAAACAGATTAATGGCACCTTATAATAATAGCTCATTTGAAAGATGATAAATATTTACTTCTGAGTGCTAGTTTTCTTTTTAAATAAAAACAAAATATTGAACTTAAAATGTTGATATATTTGGATCCTGAAAAACCAGAGTTGAAGCGTGGAGTATCCTCTAATTTTGAGTCAATAAAAGCATTTCTGTTAGTTAAGGTATGTGAGATAATTAAGATAAAACTTTACTTGTCTTATCTGTCATATTTCAAAAACTGACACAGATATTTTTATTATACACTAGGCTTGCTGAAAACCATTAAAGAAATTGACAATAGACAGATTTGATTGGAGAACGAGTAAATTTAATATTAAGAGGGAGTAACTTTTTTTTTTTTTTTTTAGATTATAATTAGTATGTGACATAATATATGTACAAGTATTTTTCTGGATATACATGGATAAATAGACAGTTAAGTAAAAAAAAAAATAAGGTATTAACTGATACTTGGAAAATGTCTGCGGATGTTAGAATATATAAATAGAAAGTCTGAAAGCTGAAAAATTTTTCATCTTTGATATTAGTATGATAAAATTCAACTCATGTATGATTCCAAAAATTTTCTATATAAATGTGTGCGTATGTGTACGCGCGAATGCATATATATATATCAGAATTTAAAGTGCAGAATTTTGCATAAATCTAATGTCGGTTTTTTGTAATGTTTTTTTAAATGTTATATGTACATAAATAGCGTTCTTTCTAAAAAGTAATAAATTATTAAGATTAGCCATTTCTTGCCATCACCATTTTCATCTTTGTTAATCTACTACAAGATCAAGATTTCTTCTGATTATTCCAGTATTCGTAATCAATAAAATTTTTCTTTTCCACATGTCTCCAGTATATAAAAATAAAATTTACAGATTTAACATTTGATTTATTCTATTCTAATTTTTTTTTTATCTTATCTAGTCCAAATATGATCTATTTTTAAGACTTGTAAATTTTTTTGTGATTCAGTTTAAAATGTCATTAACTCGGATAATTTCAGCCCTTAAACTCTGCCAATAGGGTCAAGTGAGTATATTTGTTTTCTCATCCATGAATTTTATTTTCATTTCTTGCTAATACTAACATATACTGGAGTGTTGAAACTTCAGATTCATAAGTAAGTACTGACAACAACACATTTACTAAAAAAAAGTAAACTCTTTCTAGACTCATAGGCATTTCTTTTTAGTATTAACTTATTTTTTCTGAAAGCATTACAACCATGTTTACTTCATTGATTAATTTCGTACATTATGTTTTTATCTACAATTATAATTTGATTGAGATATATATACATTTAGCTTGTAATTCATTACTATCAATCTTCGATTTTTACTGTCTTGAAAAATGACTGAATGTTATTTTAGTATTTATCTTCTTACTTTTCTTTTGATAAGCATTTACTTCTGCAACTTTCAGTCACCTTATAAAACTAGATAACTTAAATAATCTCTACATATTTTTATTTCTATTATCTTTTTATTTTGATCTATAAAATATTTTCAATAAACTATTGTAGAAAATTTTGAGAAAATAGGATTAGTCTACTATTTCCTTTTATTAATTTCAATCTTTTTAATGGCATTATATTGATCAAATATTCTTCAAAATTTGACACTTTCAAGAAGAGTTTATTTCATAATATTTTACAGATCCAATGCATGATGGAAACTCATGCCCATTGGTCTTTCTTTTAACTACCCGGATGTGACCTATTTATTGTTTTCCACAACTTCTTTCAAATCCAGTTTAACTCTTTTAATTGACTTGAATTTAGATTTTTTTAAAAATAATTTGTAATAATTTTGGTAAATGTTTTACAATAATAGAGCTTGTAGTTTTTGATAGCTTTTTATTATTTATTATTAAACACCAAAATGACTATTATGTTTCTCCAGTATATAACATTGTCAACAATTTCTCTATTTCTTTCTGAGTTTCTTTTAAAATATCTTGCCTTTTACTGAAATGTATGACATTTATTTATTTAACAATATTATATGAGATAGTTTATTTTCTTTATTTTTTTTATTTTTATTAGTAAATAGTTTTTCATAATGTTATCTATTTTTAGTAACTACTTTGTTTTCTTACTATTGTTAACATAGGGTTTCTTTCACTACTAAAATGATATTATTTGATATTTATTATTCTCTATGACCGTCTGCCATCTCACAATCACATTTTCTAAAATAATCTTATTTTTTAAGACTATTTTAACGAAATTGTTCATGTTTGATTGTTCTAAATAGGTGATTTTTAAATATTTTTATATTCCTATTTGTATATATTATTAACTTTTGTAGTAAAAAAAAAATCCTACAATTTATTCAAGGTGGGCCTATTACTTATAAAAGTTAAAGTAGAATGCCAGTCAGATTATTTAATTCTGTCAAACTTATTATGTTCAAGTTAATAACTTGAACAGTATAAGTTTGGTAGAATTGTATAAAAAGTGTATATATTATTGACATTTAGATTATTTAATATAAAACTTTCAGGCATAAATTTGTTTCAAAAGATAATATTTTTATTTTAAAAATAAGTACATGATAATCTACTATTTGTATGTATATGTTTCAAATTAGATATTAAGAAAACTAACAATTAAATTATTAAATAATCCTACTGTTGGTTTGCTTTTTGAAAACTAAATCTATTTTTCTCTGCAAAATCATGCAATTTATTGTATATGAATTAGAACACTGAAGAGAAACTAAAATATTAGATTATGTATATAACAAACACCTTCTGAATTGTAAACTATGACAACATTCATAAAACTAATTCTAGGAGAGTTTTCAGCTGTATCAATTTTTTAAATATCACTAATATAAAATAAAATTGATTATAATTTTTGCTTGACCAGAATGTAGTTACAGTATATACATGTTTCTTAGGTATGAAAGTTATCGCAATTAATAATTGTTGACACAGCTAATGAAGAGAATTCCTCTGAAATTATTTCTGTGTCTTATATTGATATAATTTATAATTCAGAATTATGGATATTGTTTTTTTATTAAATGTATTTTATATTTACTTGTTTATGGATTTAATCTGAGATTTTGGCATTACACGGCTATGAATGGAGAGAACAAGCAGATATTACTGACATAATTGAATTGACTAAGGAGCTACATCAGTCATATAACTAGAATAGAGAATAGATGGACAGAAGATATATTAAACCAGATCACAAAAAATGTAAAAGATCTAGAAAGAGACCATGAATGAGATGGATGGATCAGATAAAAAAAGTTTGCTGAAATAATATAGAGAAAACTATAAATGCAACTAAGTTAAACTTTGAGAGATTTTAATCCTGAAGTGGATCAAAAATGTTGATGATAATATATATATATATATATCAGCTAATAATCTTTTTTCACTCTTATAACAAAGGATACATCAGTATCTTTGTCTTACTAATTCATAATAATTAAATTATATGTCTAAAAATTCTACAAAGCAATCATTATTCTTAAAAGGCCCAATAATATAAAGCTTTTTTGTTTATAAATCAGTCGCAATGAGACTGTGACAACTATCAAGTATTAGCTTTGAAAACTTTTAAGTTTGACCTTTTCCTTATTCATGAATTGTTTGTATTTTTCCTGATAGTCATTATTAGTTATTTTATTTACTGATAATTCAGAATTAAATTTTCAGCAAGAATAATGACAGCTTAAAGATGAACTTTTAATAGACTAAAAAACAGATTGAAACTGGCAACTAATAATCATTATGATTCTTTATTTAATATAATTATGGAAGAAAGTGAGACATGTAAAACATTTTTTTTTGCCAATGTATAGATTTGAGTTGATCCTCAACATACATAGAATAATCTATTCCAAATTAAATTTTACATAAATTCATATTTTTTATTCCATAGTAATGTTTATCATTATCCAAGGTACACAATATGAAAATATTTGTTTTAATAAATGAAAATAAGCATTACAGTATATAACAAGAGATTCATTCAAAGTAAGACCTAAGAAATAATATCACATTTTTGCACCTTATGTTTGTGTGCTAGAAATTGACTTCATAAGTCCAGATTGATAAATTTTGGGATCTATGTAAACAAAGAACCCGTGGCATTATTATGATAGAAAAGAAAATATTAATCTTCTCAAAATTAAACTCATGGTTATAAACTTGGTGAAAAACTATCATATTCCAAAATATTTTTGCATTTCTCTTGTAATTGGCAAAGCTGAAAACAATATCATTTTTAAAATGCTTCAGTAGTATCACATCACGTTCTTGCTAATTAAATTATAGTAAGAAAAGAGTTATTTTTTAATTTTAAGCACAGAATTCTATTATTTTAAAAAGATATGCAGTCTTATTAATGTAATGTAATTATTAAATCTTTTTGCTGCCATATGAAATTAATATTCCTAATTACACTGATAATTAAAAAATATATTTAATATTTAAAAAAAAAAAGAACTTTTTCTTTTATTTTATAAATAGTGTACTTTTTGAAATACAATCTGAATTTCAATTATAAGGATCATGTTTCAATGTTATAAAGTAATTTAAAAAGGTGCCATTTTTTATGCTTAAAATAATCAATTTGTTATATCTCATTTGAGCTAAAAAAACATTAAATTTTATTTGTCACCCTGTTTATTCCATCTGTTATGAAATCTGAATATTAATACATTTTTTGTAGAAAATTGATTATTTTAGCATTAAATTGCAAATTACAGTTAGTTTATATTCAAAAGAGATAGATGAAATGCATAGAACAATGCTATACAATGGCATAACTTAATTGTCTGCTTATTTCAACTAATGTGGAGCTAAGTAACTTTTTTAGATAGTCAACTTTTAGGTATTTTAATTAGCCATTCATTACTGATCAATATATGCATATTTAAACATTCTTAACTAAAATAAAAAGTTATGAGACAATCTTCATTAAACAGATAAGTTCAATAATATTGATTATAAAAAAAAAATGCCTACAATATGGAGTAATGCTGAGAGATATCTTACAGTTTTATAAACATAAATTTCAGTTTACCCTTATTAAAATTTTATCAAGTAAATGTCTAAATATATTTAAATTTTAAAAAATGCAATTTTTTTTCTTTTTCAATATTCAAATTATATATGATACCATAACTTTTATTAAACACATTTTTCAGTTGTCTTAAAATGTGTGGCATTCTGAAAAATGATGCCTGGTGAGAGGGATGGTGCCATTTTTTTTCTTCTATTATCTAAAAAGTTTTATTTTAAAAATAAGAATGTAATATTATTGTGTATAAAAATATAATCACATTGATATATGTATGGAGATCTGGCAAATGGATGGATGGATGCATCTTTACATTTATTATTGACAAAATTTAGTTTGTGTATGTTGAATCTATTAAATCATTATGAATTTTGAAATAAGGCTGAACACATATAAAATGAACAGTGATACAACTCTTGATATAGTAATTATCATATCTGTTCGTCATGGCCAAAATCTGAATGGAACATAGAAATTATTTTAAGTGATTTGTTTTTCTTTCAGAAAACCAATCCACAAACAATCCAATAAGTCATTAATCATTGATTAGGGAGTGGTTATCTGACTAATTGTATGCTATATGATAAAATAAGATATGAAAAGCATATGCTAGATTAGTAGGTGGTTAATGTTTCTTCTTTGAAGAAATACCAGAGAGGATTTATTCTGCAGCGGGCTATTTAATACATTTTTATTTTTTGTTATGCTAATATAAATGTGAGTACAGTATAATAGATAATTGAAAGTAAATATATGTATACCTTATATTGCCATAGTTTACTATTCAGAATGTGTCTCTTATAATATTTCACGTCATAGTTAAACAATAAATTAATAGGGAAGCTTGAGTTTGATTCTAGTACTCGTAAGATGCTAAAACATCAAAAAAATGACAGAAAATGACACGTGTCAGGGACCTTATGCTCCAAAATCTATTCCTCTACTACTGCAAATCACACGGGGAATTATTATTTATAATTATATACATCATTAACAGTATTATGTTCCTTATATTTTTTCATAATAATCAGTTTTTTTTACACACACACACAAAAGTTTTTTTGTTTATGTATTTTGCTTAACAGGATCAAAAAATATTCAACTGCAGTTCAATTTATAGTCATTTTTAATGTTTTTAATTTTTTTTTTTTTTATTAATTTCCAAGATTTATATTTATAATTTTCAGGAATGTTTCAAAAGTTTTATCTTTACAATCTCATTAAAAATATTTGAATACGAAAATAAATTTTACTATAAGGAATCAAATACTGTAGTTCATTATTTGAGGAAGTCACATGATAAAGTTGAGTTTTATTCCTCAAAACTTTAACCTTTGAGACCATCCCATTTTATTGATATACTAAGTACAAATTTTAATAATTAACTGATCATTCTGTTTCATTCATAAATCTTTTTTTTTCTTCTAGTTTATCTCTAAGAGTTTGTTTCTTCTCTATTAATTTTAGAAGTCATTATGAGAGTTTTTTAACTTGATTGCTTAGAACACTAATTGATTTTGTAGGCTAATAGCTATCATAAATAAATACAGTTATCATGTAACATAGTGAATTTGGTAAGCCATAATCATGTGAAGCTAAGTTTAGCCTTAGCGAAAAATTTTGAGAATTTATTAGGTGCTCATAAATATCCTATACATTACATAAGTAAATAATTCATTGTGTGTACTTATTTACCAAAGATAATTTTTGAACTTCAAAATACTTTCTTTAATATCTACCTATCATTGTAAAATAGATGAAAGTAACTTTATTTCCCTTGAAGGTTATTGTTTATGTTTTTCGATGTGAAAGAAAGTTGAATCTCATTTGGGGATAAATATTTCCAAGTTAGAATTTTTAAAGTAATTTTAAAATGTGATAGGGCAACAAGAAAACTATTTTACTACAGGGACCACTTCCGTTCTTTTTAAATTGACATCAGAAGATAATGGAATATCTTTGCAGCACAGACTCATAATTTACTTTTAGTTAAGTAATAACTTGTCAACAAAACAACTTTTAAAATGCTAAGATGTATTTAATAATTAGTGAAAAACAATTTACATTTATTATTTTCTTTGCATGATTATTATATTTAAAGTCATGTGTATTCATATATAATTATTACTGTAAACAGACACACACACACCTATACATATGCACTTAACATTATTTTTATAATGGCGTTTAGATTATGGCAGCAGTAATAATTTATTTTCATTCATAGTCTCATTTATGCATTGAATAATTAATGAAAAACAGGCAATACAATTATTTTTTTAGGTTTCCACGATAAGTTGCCCTATGGGTCATTGTATTTTTGTGAATTAGGTTTCTCAGTGCTTATGGAAATGAAATTAAAAAAACAGAAACAATTACAGATGATAGATGGGGAGTTATATGTTTGTTTATCTAATTTAAAGCTGCATTTTGACAAAATTCTTTCTCAAAATCAATTGCATTCTTCTCACTAATAACATTATTATTGTATTATACTGCCTATATATATATATATTATATGTTCATACACAATGTTATTTTACTGTTACTATAATGAGAATTTTTTTATTTAGTATGCCACAAAATAATTTCTCCTCATTCAGTGTGCCATAAAGTAAAAAAGTTTGGCAGATACTGGTATAAAGTTTTTAATTTCTGTGGAAATGCTTATAGAATCAAATGCCTCTTCAAATGACTCTTCATAATCTACAAATCCAAAGCATAATGGCAATTCACATTTACTGGGGGGTGGGTGATAACTTTTTTCACTGTACTAAATTATTTTTGCATCCGTTTTGTTTTGTGTGTGAGTGTGGGGGGGGGGGGGTTTGATTGGTTGGTTTGAATTCAATTTTTTTTTCTATAGATGAGTTTAAATTATCTTGGTAAAGATTAATAGAAGAGTAATGAGTCTTTAATTTTAACATTTGTTTATCTTTTTTTAAATATTTAATACATTCTTCCAATCATCTGTATATCTTTATCATTTAGACATTTTTTATATACGTATAGTTTTGTGCTTTTTTATTTTATTTCTTAAACTGTTTCTTTTAAGATATCAATAATAATTTTGATGTATTAACACTTTGTTTTCTTGTTTTTAAAGCTGTATAATTCTTTATAGAACTTTCCCATATATTTCATGATATTCTCTCTGTTAATAGGAATAGTTTTATCTTTTCTTCTTATTGCTAAAATAATTTTCTTCCAATATCAATATGTTGTTTTATATTTTCAAAATTTTTATTTTTTTCTATAGCTTTCTTTGCCAATTCACAGTTCTTTTTGTACCATTTTACAAATATGTAGATATTCAATTCTTAATGAAACATTTTAAAATACTTTCTTCATACATTTTCTTGCCTCACTTGAAAATTTACTGGCAAATTGTGGCTTTTTTGTAACAACTATCTTTGCATATTTCTTAACAGCATATCAAGTTGTCTTTTTATTGACCTCAATTAAATTTGAATCATCTTCAAAGTCAATCAGTATTTTAAAATGATTAACAAGTTCTAGTTTAAATTTATTGGGGTGTTGATGAAGATTTGGAATATCAATTGTTAATATTGTTTTTCTTATTAATTTTTGTCTCTATTCACATTCACACATATATTACATCTCACACTTGTTTTATATCTATTAAGAACATTATAGTCCTGAAATAAATATTTTCTGTTAGTCAAAATATCCAATTCTGCTTGACCCTTCATTTTGATATTTCCATATCTGTTTTTATTCAGCATTTTTATATATATAAAAAAAAATTATAATACATATTCCCCACCTGAAAATTCCATAAATCTGTATGCTTGCTCATATCTATCACCATAACTATATTTATCCACAATGCTTTGATCCTTCAATCATTTTGAATTGTAGCATTAAAGTCTCCCATGACAATTTTAAAATGTTATTTGGTCTGATTAAAAGTATTTTGTATATCTATATAAAAATCCTCTATTTCTTCATTATCATGAGAAACTGTTAGGGCAAACATCTGAATTACATACATTTGATATCTTCCATTAAGTTGAATAACTAATTTTACCACTCTGTCTGATATTTCTTCAATTTACACAATGTAGTTCTTTCACTTTTTATTTCTAATGAATCCTATTCCATTTGTATTTCCAATACTTGTGACTTTATGATAAAATACATGTCCACTTTTCAAATTAATTGCCTTTTTTTTTTTCTTCTTTCACAAATTCCAACAATATCCCATTTAATATTAAATAGTTTTGTTCCAATTTATGTGCTTTTTTCACTTGAAAATTATCTGCAAGTTCATCTTCAAATGACAATTCATGTTTACACTTGCTTTCTGTCTTGGCTGATAACTTTATAGCCTCCTGGAAATAAGAATCATAATTTAGTTTGTCATGATTGTAATTATTTAATAAAGATCCATTTCCATATATATTCATCCTGCTTTCAAGACAACTCCAATAATATTCCACTTAAGAATGTGTAAAGCAATTAAGAAATTCTATAGTATTTCTTGGTTTTAAACTTGGAGGTAAAAAATTAGTAAACTCATCTGTCCATGTATGAACAATCACAATGTAATAACAAATGCAACAGCAAGACCATATGGAATGGACATGAGAATTTGCCCTACTTAGTTCCTTTAAGGTCTTAAAAAAGAATCAAAGAGTTTCCTTTTGATTAATAAGAAATTATTTTGTGAAACTTAAATTTATCTAATTGCTTGGTAGTAATCTAATTCTCATATTCCAATTCAACTACCCATTTAAATTAGAGTGATCAATAGATATCATCTTATGATACTTAATAAATCTCTACCCAGCACTATCCCTATCCAAATCCCCAGACTAAATTTTTAGCTTATGGCTTTCATCAGTGAGAAGTTTGGGATTTGAATCTCATGCACCTATATTTTTTGGATCCAGCCATCTTTTTTTCTTACTGTAAAGCTACCAACCCAAAATTTAAAAATATATTGTTTGAATCTAAGCCAACTTGCTTACATAATTATATAGACATAATGCTGATACCAGTTCAGTATCTATATATTTTGATGTCCTCAAGTTTTTTTAAAAATATGTATTTCTATTCCTTGAGCAGAATTTGCTACTTGAAAATGTGTAAGTTGAGATCATGTGGTATGTTTTTTTTTGTAATTAAGAAAGAAGAATGTGGTTTTTGTTTGAAGCTTAATTGATCACCATTCCTACATGTTATGCTTCTATTTGCTATCTTAGAAATATATTCCCATGCACACATTGCTTCTTGACTTGAAATTAGAATGAATTGTACTAGACTTGTATCAGCTACAACTCTAAACTTAAATTGAAACAATTGCTTTTTTTTAACTTTAGAAAAGAAATAGCAAAATTTCTTATATCTTCTAACTAATCGGTCTTTTTGTATTACAGCGGTGCATTTGCATTATCTCTGTTTATTTTAGTCTCTGGAATTGGAAGAAAATTTCTCTTATTATTTAATTAATTGTTATAATGTTTTTTGCACATATATTTAGAGTTAATATTAGTTTGCTTAATTAGCAAGTAATATTATTTAAATGCATTTTAATTATGTAAAGGGTTTGTTAAAGGTGATGATGCCACTTCAAAATTCAGATATTAGAATAAATTATGTTAAGGGATAGCAAACAATGAATAAAATATCAAATAATATTGTTTTAATGTAACACTCTATTGCCTACTTGTTTTTAGATTGAAAACTTTCTTATGAACAAGCACGTGTTCTGTGTATTTTTTGTAAAATGTAAATAAATTAATCTAAGATTGTGTGAAGTGTGATTGATCAATTGTAAAAAATTGTTATTCTTAATCACACATATATTAGTTTTATTTATAAATATAATCATATGATTAGTCATTAAAAATATTATGGGATGTTCAAGCACTTTGAATGCAATAGTTCTATTTAATTGACTGAGTTTTTTTTTACTCAGATGATAATTAATCCAATAACCTTTATCTCTGAGATTGTGATTTCTACTGCAGTGAAATTCCCAGAATGGTCTTACTTAGAAACTTTATTTTTTACCTATATAAAACATTTATAACATGTGTAATTTTATAACAACAACATATCCAATATCAGAGTTTGGGATATTATCAATCTCTGGGAAGACTAGTGAGTTGTAACACTGCACCCTATCAAAACATAAGTGAAACTAAAGACAAGAGGCAGTAAGACTTTCTGCATTATTTGTAAGTTGTTTTTCTCAATTTTATATTCTATGTTGAAATTAATATATTTAAAGCCAGACATTTGCTTTTTTGTGTGTGTATTGATATCTGTAAAAGATAGGATCTTTTTCATTAGACATGTATATGTTAAATAACTTTCTAATTTAAGAAGGTTTATTAATTTCATAAGAATGTGCATATAATAATTAAATTATAAATAACATGCACGTAGAAAAATACAAAAAAAAAAACAACAAATTCATTTATCATTAATTTTTATTCTACAGATAGTTGCTTGAGAGACCAAATCAAACCCAGTCTGGGTAAGATGATCACATTAGTTTTATTCAAGTGATTAAAATTACTTTTTTTAAGTTCATCAATCTTATCACAAAGCTATAATTTATCACTGCTGCTTTTTTTTTGTAACATTTTTGAATTATATTCTTTGCATTATACTGACTACTAAAATTCATTTTTACTAAGTGCAATTAAATGATATAAAACATTGTCATAGAATAAACTAAACAAATATGGAAAAAAAAATGAAACAATATTTTAAAATCTTTCATCATGTGCAGAAAGCCTGGTTTAGAACATAGCAGAGATAGCACTGAAGAGAACATTTTCTCATACTTCCGAAGAGATTTGCAACATTATCAGTGTATGTGCCATAGCAGTTTATATAAGTAAACAATAACTTAATCATTGATTGTTGAAGTTTTCCCTTTTATAATCATTCTTTCATTATAGTTTATTATTTCTTCTTCATTATTTTCAATAGATTATTTCCTGGATTTACAGCTAAGAATCCCTTTAAACAACCAAAGAATTATGACATAAGAAATGGTCTTTATTTATGAGGCCCAAAACAAATTTCTTTTTTTTCAAATCCAATAATTAAAAACCAGTAAGATTTAATCCTCCTGATATTGATGGAATGTCATCATTAAATTAAGAATCATTCATTGCTTTACTGCTTCAGATATAACATTTAACAGTCTGAGTTACATAATCAGATATAAACATGATTTATGCTTTATATAAATAAGGATTGGCATATCTATAAAATGAAAAAGATTTGTAGATAATATGACTCTTATAGGTGAGGATGAAAAGTCTCTTCAGAATATGTTGAATAAATTAGTGGAAGAATATACAGAATGAAGATTAATGTTAAGAAGACTTAAGTATTTATGGATAGAGAGGAATGCAAAAAGACTCCAAATTGAAATCCATGACAACATAGTTCAATAGGTAAAGGGATTTCAATATTTGAGTACTTAGTTGAGTGAGGCTGGAAGAAGTGAAGTTAAAGAATAGTATTAGCAAAAGGAGGCATTTATTAAGAGAAATAATTGGGGGGGGGGGCTTTGAAGAGAGAATTGAGAAAAAGGTTAATTAAGTGCTTTGTGTGAAGTGTACTATTATATGATTGTGAAACATGGACAGTGAGTAATACAATTAGGAACAAATTCCGCCTTTGAGATGTGGACATTGGAGAACAATGAGAAAAAATCAATTGGATGAATAAAATAACAATTGAAGAAGTTTTGAAAAGTTAATAAAAAGATTGATTGAGGAAATTAGAAAGAGAAACTGGATTGAACATATATTAAGAAGAAAATATAGTTTAATGAAAGATGTTTTGGAGAAAATGGTGATTGGAAGCAAGAAGAAAAGACAAAAGAGATTGGCATTGTTGGATGATATAAGAAATAAGAAGAATTATGTGGAATTGAAGCACTGGACAATGAAGAGAATGGAGTAGGAAATTGGATGAATTGATGATGTGACTACTCTCTGAACCTGTCTATAGGACAGAATACTATTGATTGATTAATAGATATTTATATGTATAATGTTAAAATTGAAGGGCTTAATAATGGTTGTAGTAAATATATTTTCTGCTTGGAATTTCTACTGATTTGTTTATAATATTTGTTAATAGGTCATTGTCTAAAAAATTTCTAAGGCTAATAAATAATAAATTAGGAAGATAAGTCCTTTATCATTAGTAGCCATCTATTTGAAGATTCAGAAATTTAGTAAATTTTACATTACAATTATTTCTATAAATATATAAAGTTGTGTCAACCTCTTTTTCAAAAAGACTAAATTATAACAAATAGCTGTAATGATACCTCATTTCAAAGCAGAACATTTTTTAGTTGCTTTATTACAAATATAATGTTAGGTTTCTGGTATTTACCTTCATCTTGAAAGTTGGCTTTATTGATTCTGAGATAATAAGTAGAAAGAAATGAATGGTGCCACTTAGAAAGCTTTCTTTTTTTACTGCCATTTGTTTAGGTGAAGAAAATCTCTCGGTATTGATTAAATACGCAGATAAAAACCTTCAAATATTTTTAAAATTTCCATTAAAAGTTTTACATAATGTTTTTAATTTTGTAGTTTTTATGTATATATTTCTAAGAATACATATGTATGTGCATATATATGCGTGTAATATGGCTTCTTAATTAACTTCGGTTTGATTGATTTATCTTCAGATATGCATATACACAAATTATATAGTAAGTATCGAGGTGAAAGCGTGATTAAATATATATGTATTGAATATACATTAGCTTTTTATGTATGATTAACTATCGGACTCTGACAAAGTTATGATATTAATGGGTTTTGGAAATATGAATTATTGTTAGTTTATAATAAAAAAGGAAATCTTTAAAAAATCCCCTCATCAATCAGCAATGAATGAATCGATTGAGTGATGTTTTCTCTTTCTTAGTTCTTCAGTTTTGTAGAAAGATGATAAAGATATTTCTGCATCAATGACTTTTTAAAGCTATTTCACCATTAATGTTATCTACACATCCAGAACAACACTAAAAGGCAAAGTTACCAGTTCTAGTTTAAAGACAAAAATCAAAGCATAAAAAAACTAGTTTATAAGGTCTCCAATGATTGGTAACTGAATGGGGGAAATGGTGCACATTTGGAATATTAATCTTGAACCAGAGAATTGTAATAATAACCATAATTACAACAATATAAACTTCTTTGACCTTCTGCTGTTATCATATGGTAATGATAGTACTGTACATATAATATATAGTACTATAAGCTATAATAAAATGCTTTTGCTATTTATTTACTTTTTTTTAAATTAAAGAAATATTGTTCGCTGTAAAATTAATAATAATAGAATGTTGTAAATTAGTATCACCATTTCAGAATATTAATTCATTATCATATATTTGCTAATTTCTTGTTTTATTAATTACAGTATTAATGCATTCACATATATATAACTTTGTAAGAGAGATTATTTTATTTAGGTATTTCCCAAAGAGCTACTCACTAACTATACAAAATAATTATATATGTATGTTAACTTTTCTTCAAAATACAGGTTTGTTATTAGTTAATAGAGTACTACAGGCAAAACTCTTTTTAAAAAAATAAATTGTAGCATCTCAATGTTTAGTTTTACATTATTAATTTTAATAAGCTTTTTTAAGCAACTTAAACTATTTGTTAATTGTGCTTTCATTGACAAAAGATAATAATCAAAAACTAGTCTGAGAATTGAGTTCATTCTATCATCTGTGTTCACCTATTACTCAGAAACTGATCTAGAATTCTGATACTCTGTGAAGGCACATAGATACCTATTTCAGTTTTTAGATTCATCTATGAATAATTAATTGACACTAGATAATACTGCCAACCAAATCCTCAAACTATTTTGTTTCTTGTTCTTTGTCAATGAAAGCTCGGTTAGTATGTAATTGAGTTCACTGAAATTCATATATATATATAAATAACATTGCTTATTATATAAACAATTTTTTTTTGTGTGTGTAAATGTGTAGCAAGTTGACTTTTGTTCAAAAAATTTAGTATGTTGAACCTTTCTACATTGTTGTTTTAAATGGTATAATGGAAACAAGTATCATTAGTTAGGTACTAGTCTAGGGATTGGATTGAAACTACCATTTGGTATTCAATGATTACTCATGAGTACATTGGGTCTTTAGAAGATAATAATAAAATAGATTACTGTTAATATTGTAATATTAAATATAATATGACAGAGTTTGATATTCAACTACTTTTTTAATACTGTTCTGTGTTACTGCTGCAGCAAAATATGTAGATGAAGTAATTTCTTAAGAAGTTATTTCATAACATATACTAATTCTCTTAGTGTGTGTTGTGTTTAAGCTATCATAATTCATGATCATCTCTGATTTTTTACAACTTTCTAAAGCATTCACATGGAATAATAATTAAGTTATTAAAAGTACTATGTTTAAATCAATGGAATGATGTGATATTTCTAGAATATTAGTAGTAATTTTTAGTTAATTATGAAAATAGAAGAAAATATTAAATTAATGGTAATTAAAAAGGTAAAAGGATAGTCAAAGCAAGTATTAAATGCTCTTGGTTTCACTGATAGCTGGGTTCCAATATTTACAGTATAACTTGTAGAGACATTGCTTTTTTGACACTACAGGGATTCACTTTATAAGAAAAGTTTTATTTAAATTTTTCAGATATCTGCATTGTGCACTAAGACCTGATAAGTCTGTAGTAGCCAACAGGAAAAAATTATAAAAGTTTCATATCTTTAGTATGAGTCATATATGCATGCTTGTATATGCATAAAATTACAGCAATTATGTATAGCATGTATTCTGTATAAAGTGACTTTGTTAAATAAATAATATTTTCCTTAGATATAAGAGAGAGACTTTTGCAATTTTATTAATCAGAGCTGTCTTAGTTGCCTGCTTAGAATCCTGCAGATATAGCTATCCCAAAATTAAAGTTAAATTTAACAGTTTTTAATATTTTTAAAATTTTACTCAAATTAAAACCTTCTTATTTAAGATCACCTTAGATATCAAAAAATATATAGTTTTATCAGTATTTATTCTTTAATTAAATGCCTTTATGAAGAACTTGAATCCAAAGTCAGGGCATAGTCACCTATTATGTTTGCCCTAAAGATTATCATTCTATTCACTAATTTTTTTAAAAAAACCTTTCCATTTAACTTTTTATGTATATAAACATTTATTATATTCATATATAATTACAGGGGATTTGAACCCAGACTTTTCAGCTCTCTCTAGTTATCCACTCTATTTTATACAACTGATACACATGACTACATACGTGTGAAAAAGATAAATGATCTCCAATACACATATTTCATGCTAAACCAGTACTCATCAGTTGATCCAGCATGAAATATGTATATTGGAGATCATTTTTCTTTTTCACAGTATGTGGCCATGTACATCGGTTGTATAAGGTAGAGTGGATGACTGAAGGGAGCTTGAAAGTCTAAGTTCAAATTCCCTCTAATTAAATCTAGCTTAAGTATATATACTATATTTATATGTATAATAATTTTCACACTTAATGCTAAGGTCAATGTAACAAAATGTTGGTGAGATAAATTTTGAATAGCTAAAATTTAAAGCTTTAAAATTTTTATTGTTCAACTTCAAGATTTAGATGGGAAATTTAAAACAGGATATAACATATCCTGGACTTATCAGATGAACTGTACAATAGCAAATTGTGCAAAGGAAAAAAAAATGTAGGGCATAATTAAAACAGGACATCTGGTGTTTAACTATTTCCAAACATATCTTATCAAGCCATAAAACTTACTATCTAACAACATTATTTGTTCTTTAAGTCAAAACTGATAATGTCAACGTATTCATAGGAAGTGGAAGGGTTAGGAATATTTCTAATGGCTGCTCTATTTATTTTATAATAAAAAGCTTTTAGTTTATGTACATTTATATATGTGCGCGCGTGTAAAGTATACTGCCAAAGGCAGAATTCATGATTATACTTTAGTATAACATTTAAAATTATTATAATTTTCACTTGAAAGTTGAAATAAAGTCAATATTTATAGTATGTTTAAGTGTTTATTTTGGAAAAAAGTATAAATTCTTTCATCTCCATTTGCACTCTAAGAGTACTGTGTTTACTATATTAATAAAATAAAATCATTGGTTACTCTAAATGATTTTAATCTATAGTGACAATTTAAATTATTTCTAGTCATTTATATGTCAGTGGACAATTTATTGTTTCTTATTGTTAAAATTAATAATTAATGTAATTTTTTTTTATATTTACATAAATGGTTAATGTTAATTACTTGAATATCAAAGAGACAATAATAATGGTATTTTCACAATCACACAAGGTAGGGACTGGTTTCTATCCACTTTTAACACCCCATGAAGGGGTGTAATCATAAGCATATGACCAAAGTCATGTCCCTACTTTACGTGAGAGTAATGTAGTGAAAATTACACTACAGAAATATATGCTCTAAAAATAATGAAAAATATTTTTGTAGTGTAATTTTCACTATACCACTCTCATGCAAGATGGGGACTGGTATCTATCCACAATTAACATCTTGTGGAGGGATGTAGTCATAAACATATGACCAAAGAAATGAAAAAGATTTATGAGCCAAAATGCACCTTTTGTGCTGAACCAGCACTCATCAGCTGGTCCAGATCATAATCTTTTACACACAACTATATCATTGTTCCTTATATATATATAGTAAATTACTACAGTTTAATTGATAAGTGTCAAACATGCTACCCTTATAACTTTGATGCAAATCACTTAATGAAAATACATTAATAATTTTTATTAGTCATTCATTAGACTATAGATTTTCCAATAATGAATAATATTAACTATAAAAATTATTAATATATTTTTATTAAGTGATTTGTGTCAACATTGTAAGAGTAGCATGTTTGATACATTAATTAAACTGTAGTAATTTGCTATTTATATATATAAACTGAACAATAATAAAGATATGTAAGAGATTGTGCTCTGCGCCAATTGATGAGTGCTGGTTTAGCACAAAATATCCATCTTGTAGGATTATAGATATTTTTCACATGTCTTTGGTCATATGTTTATGATTAAACTCCAGAAATATTATTCATTGCTGGATAATCTCTAGTCTAATGAATGTCTAATTAAAATTATTAATATATCACAAAGACAGTATCATGTTGTATACTAATTGTTTCATGATTTTATAGATCATGATGTATAAATGATATTGCATTTATTTGCTATGCCTATAATTTCTTTAAAGTAAATTATTTATAGCCCACCCATTAATTATACAATATTGAATGGGAAAATGATTATCAAGCTAATTTTTACTTACTGAATAAAACAAGGCTAAAAACTGCTCCACACTTCATCATCTAGAAGATGGCAGGTCTGGTGAATAATGCCTACTTTACTATTCATCTAAGAGGGCCTGTTGAGTATATCTTTGCTCTTCAAAGGGATGTTAGAAATTTTTCACATGCCACATAATCTATATTATTTTTAATTATGTAGATGTGTGCATATTATAATTTTTAACTAAATGCAGAGCATGGTGTCTATGCATTATAAAGTTGACGCGTATGCAATTAAAACTCAAGCATTCCAGATATAACTTGGTGATTGTCAATTTGGCAATGAAAATTTTTATTAAGAAGCATTTTCATTAAATTATTTTTTGAATAATTGACATTTTTTTGTAACAATTAATGTTTGGATATATATTATATCAGAGTGTAATATGTCCATTATTTTAACCCAACTGAAACTTTTTATTTTTATTAATTGAGGAACTTTTAGCTCTTGAGTGCATCATTCTTATACTGTATTACATAAGAGTTTGTTACAAATAGGTGTTATATGAGCACATGTGATATATATGTAAATTGTATATTGTGTGTCAGTGAATCAAAAACATATTCTGACATTTATCTTCCTGAAAGCAGATTGATATATAATACTACGATAAATTCGATCATATGATAATTAGTTATTACTTGTCTTTTCTTCAGCATAATTTATTGCACACAATAATAACCACATATGTTTTAATGAACTTTGATGTTTAATTATATAGTAAAATAATATGTTAAAATGCACATTTTTAATAAATATAATTGTAATTTTTATGGCTATGTTAAAAACAAAAAATTATTGATTCCTATTGTTTAATTTAAATTCTGTTTGTGGGTATTCTATTTTCTGATGGTATAAAAAGGCGTCAGTAAATTAAATCTAATTTTGGGAAAATTTGATGTACAATGAGAAAAAAAGGTTAAGAATTCTGGTCTAAACTATTTAGATACTTTTGATGTTTTGCAGAATAATAATAGCATATAAACAGAATTATCAATAAGTAATAGTAAGAAACAAAACTGAATAGATATATTTGTTAATAAGGACAAAAAAAGTAAAACAGATTTTATCTATTATACTATATGTGAAGAAATTATGTACATTTTTATAGAGAATTACTGTTAAAAAAAACTAAATATTTGTCATGTATAAGCTGCATAAAAGTTATCCTTAATAAAATATAAACAGATCAATGGTTCCTTGTAAAATATTATAATAATAATATCATTGTTATATGATTATATTGTTCATAATCAAACACCAAACAAGTGACAATTGCAAATTTAGAGTATAACAGTTTGCCTGCTTACTTTAAGATAGCATATAATTCACAAGTGCTTGATGGGGTTTTGAACAACATCACATAGGAAGTATTATGGTTCTGTCAGATCTATTCTAACTTACATGGGATATTGAAGATAATAACATATGACATCATATCTATAGATGTTAAGATTGGTGTTACCTCACCATATTTCCATAGTGAAAGGTGTCACTACCTGAATGGCCAGTTGCCTCACTGTTTCATGAATCAGCTTACTAAATTTATAATGATCTTTTTATTTGATTTATCATTTGATGAATTTTTTCTATTGTGCTACATCAAGAATGTTACATTTATTCTATTTTTACTATATGATTGGCTGCTCTGACAGATGTACTTCAATATGACTGCTACTTGCAAGTGATGGGAGTATGTTTAGAAAGCTATGTATGCAGTAAAATACTGTACTCTAATGATCTATGCAAGATGATACATGTAGTTAATGTCCAAGAGTTTTGTCTCTTTTCTGTGAAACTTTCACAATTTTGTATATTATATTTCATGCTAAAGTAAAGTTCACTATTTGTAAAAAATATTCACAATTTTATTTTAATTCCATATAAATAAAACTTAATTATTTTTTAAAGCATTAAAAGAATTCCTATATATATATTATTGATTCTACCTTTGGGCAATGTCAATTAAATAGCAAAGTAATTGGTCTTTTATTAGATATCTCATATAACCAAAACTTCATATCAGTTTTTTCAGTGTGCAAATGTTCAAACACCCCACCTCCATTGCATACATCATGCATAGCATATAATAGTTCATGTATTGTTTATTGAACTTCAGGTATGCACTACTTTTCAACACACATATATATATAACCCAGATGATTGTTAATAAGTATAGTATGCATATTTAAATTAAAATTATAGTATTAACAAAATTTAAAAAAAATAATAATACAGTTATTAATAATAAATTGAGAGTGGGCACATTTGCAGATATTTTTCATTCACTGAAGAAATAAGAATATGAAGGGAAAAAACTTGTACCATATTTTTATTTTTTAAATAAATAGAGAAATGCCTGACTTTCATTGCAATTATATACATCCTTTTGATATTCTTTTTTTTTTTCAATAACTTTCTGTTATAGAAACATAATATATTTGTCTCATTATCAAGAAACTATGAAGTCAATTGTTTTGATGTTTTTAAGTCAGTATCAACTTTAAATTTGTTTAAAATTTTGTAAAGTTTTTACCATTATGCTTAGACAATATTTTATTATGTGAAATATTGCATATCAAATTTGGAAAGAATATTAAAGGAAAAATAAAATATATGCACTTTGAATATAAACCAAAGATTAATAAACATAAGGCATTTACAGAACTTTGAAATAAAAACTGGTTGCTGGCATAAATTAAAAATTATTTACAAATTTTATTTTATTTTTAAATGTAATCACATCCAGTGCTCAGATATGGAAATGATTGCTCAAGTATCATAAAATATATTAAATTGGTGAATTTCATTTTTTTTCTGCATGTTTATTTACATTTTTGACTATTTGTGTACTTTGATACCGCATAATTCATGGCTTCAATGTACATCAAATTTGCATTAGGATTAATAATCCACTTTATTATTTTATTCCAAAATCACTATAATAAATTTGAATAATTGTTAGGGATTATATTGTTGTCTATTCATTGATGAAACCAATAAATAAAAACTAATTTAGAGATGTAATTAATATTATCTTCTATTGACCTCATGCTTGATTCTGATATAGAGTAGATTTCTGCTTCTCATGCATACCTTACGTAATTTTAAATTTTTTCTTGTCGTTTTTAATAAAATTTGATCACATATATGAATTGGTACTAGCAGTATTGCCATTTTTGACCATTTTCAATTTACTGCAAAATGAAGATCCACAGCTTCTCCATGTCATTCATCAAAATGTCCTTATCCATACAATTTATACATGTTTTTTCTCAATCCTACAATCTTTTGGATTCCAAAACTTTTATTAGCCATATCCTTCCAATAACATATCTAGCCCAGTTCCATTTCAGTTTTTACTATAATATCCAATGATATATGTTTGTTTTCTTGTCCATAAATTTTGCTTTCAATTTTTCCTTATTAATCCCAACATGCATTTCTCTATATAAACCTATGCACAGAACAAACAAGACCAAATATGTTATTAAGATAATTCACAAGCTAGATCTTCAAGGAATCATTTAAATGCACTTGCAAATAATGCCCATCTTTTTTTATATTAATGCCAATCTAAAATGAGCCTAATGACTCTTTGAAGATGTAGCTTGTGAATTATCTTAGTAACATATTCGGAATTGTTTGGTTTTTATATATATTTAATAAGCCATAAAATGATTACTCACTCATTAAAGCCATTAGTTTCAGATTCATAAGGAATAGAACAAAAATGTTTCATGTCATTAAAAACAATTTCTTCATAAAAAATAAATAAATAAAATTTATTATATTTGCTTATTTAAGTTTGTGATTTTAAAAAACAATGTTTTTATCTAAAATGAAAAGTTACAGCTTCTGTATTATATTTAAATCTCGTTGTACATTTGATGATGTTTTTATAACAAAGCAATGATGTATCAAAAGCCAGTAATTTTCATTTGAATTACACTTACTTATTTAAATTTTTGATATATAATATTTAAAGTTTCAATTATACAGTAAAAATGGTTTGTTTTCACCACAAGTTCCCTCTATTTTTAGATCTTAATTGTTTCATTATATTGTCAAAATCAGCTTCTATTATTCAATTTTTATTTAGGCATTGTTTACTAAAACACCTAATCTAAATTTAACTATATATAGGCAATAGAAATCTTAGCCACTGGACTTGTATTTCTCCAAACACATATTTATTGTGCAATATATATATAGGCTATTTTTTAATCTATATATCAGTTATTCTAACTGTTTAAAAAAGTTTCTATAGTCAAGATTAATAGTTGTTTTCTAATGTAAAATATTATAGAACTAAAAAAATCGGCCTCAAGAGTATTATTTTTCTGCAACAAACATTTTTCGCTAATAATAATAAATATAAAAATAAAAAATACTATCTTCGTGAAAACTTCATAAACATAACTGAAATTCTTGAATCGATTTCAGAATGTTTTATTTAAATTGTTTATTTTTTATTCCGTATGTATTTCCATGTGCGTGTCTATAAGTGATAGCAAGTTATCTATTAGAAAGAATTGTTCATTAACTATGCAAAGATCACTCTCATCACGCATAAAAAGTGCTGATCATCATCATGGGGAGTACTTTGACAATATTTTTTTAACTTAATCCTTAACAAGAATTGTTATAAAATATGTAAAAACATATACTACATTTATTTATAACTTCAATTCATTACTTTTCAGGATTACCAACTGATAAACAATAGCTTTCTAATATCGTTCTGCAATACTTGTGTAAATCATATCTTTCATAATCTTTACAAGTTTATCAATGGAAAAAAAAAACAATCAATTGGGTAGTTTTTTAGAAGCTCATGTGATATGATGTTAAATTTTGATTTAAGAATCTATAGATTTTGAGTCACTCACTCTACCACTAGACAGAATTGATCTTATTCTTCAAACCATAACCATTAACATGGACTGTCTGGCATTGTTATTCAGTTTGATTACTAAAGAACTATCTTAAATTAATTTGCAGTAGTTAAAACTTTATTTGTATGACTCATTTTGTGTACATTTAATGGAATATTTAATAATTCTCATCTTGCTTTGCAGATGGATTTTTTAAAGATTGGTTTAACATTCTGTCTTTCTATCATTTTATCTTCAGTTATAACAAACTGACCATTTTCTTTTTAATATAGTGTACTGCTGCTACTTAATGGTTTTTGAAAGTATTTAACCTTTTTTTTTCATAAAATTTTTGATGTTTCCCTCTCAGATGCCAGCATATATTTCTCATCCCAATTACATAGGTTATTTTTATTGTTGAATATCAGAAAATTAAAAGTGAAAAATAGAGGTGGAAAATTAATGCCATGATTAAACCAAAGAAAATGATAAATATATAGTGAGAAATGAAATGAAAAGACTAAATATTGTAAGAAACTGTGAGATAAGATAGTTGGATTGTGGTAAGGAATAACAGATGAAGTTATAAAGTATTTTATCCTGAAGATAATAGTAACAAAACAAATGATAGTTTATAAATAGCAAACTAATGACTAATTGCTGGTTTTAATGAATCGAGTGATTATTCGTATATTCATGAGAATAGTCACGATGCGAAAGTGGCAGAAATCATATAATACTGTGATGAAACAGATGAGAGATTAAAATAAAATAATGAAAATTATGAGTTAGAGGTAAGAATATGCTAGAGGTGAAAAATTGTTCAATATGTCAATAAAGAGCAAAAATGGCTGAAAATTATTAAAAGGAGGATTTACACACAAAAAATGTCCAGATGATAGATTATCTTTTTATGTAGAATAACTTTAGAAAAAGTGTTAAAAATGTAGTAGAATTAAAATATTTTTTTAAAAAACATAATGGAATAATAAGTTGGTCTTTGATAAAATGAAGAAATATTAAGAAAAAATTTCACGTCATTGGGTATGAAAATAGGTATAAATAGTAGTATGCTGATTATCAAAGTAAACTTAAATAAAAGATGGAAATTCTCAAAAAATATTTAACTGAGGCTGCAATAGAAATAGTAAGTTGTGAATTAAATGAAAAAAAGAAAAAAAAGCTTGGATTAATAATAAGTAATAAAAAGAAAATTAAAAATGTTAGTTCCTTGGAATTTTAGATAAGACATCAAACTGATCATATAAATGAATGTTTGGAATATATGATGGATTTAATTTAATAGAGCAAAATAATTTGCTTAATAAAAGCAAAAATAATGAGCCAATAGTTGAAAATGGAAATGAACATTTATTAGTAAAAATAATGTATTGCAAAGAAAAAAAATGTATAAGCTATTTATATGATAGAAATAATAATTCATGTATATTAATTGAAAATCCAAAATAGGTTACATAATATTAATTGATAAAATCACAAAAACTTTAAATAAAATGAAAAATAGATATTGTGCAGAATTGATGAGATTCAATTAGACTTATTAATAGCTTTGAAGTGAAAATGTTTGAATTAGTTATTCATTAGATTCCTTTTCAACAATAATGATGCCTTTAAATAAAAAAACTAATTCAATAAAATGTTTTAGAAGTATTAGCATAACTGTACATGCAGCATGTTGTGGAATACTTAAATAAGCACATTTTTAATAGATTAGATATACTTATATCTGATACAATTAAAGTATTAAAAACTTTAATTGAGAGATATTTATGGTGAAACTAAATAACGTTAATATTACATTAATCTTGAAAAGACACTTGATTGTGTAAATTATTTTATTGGATATTTTGAAAAAGAAAAGCATGGATTGGAAAAAGTTATTTACTGGGAAATTTGCATATCCATAAGAAAATATTAACCAGATTTAATAATCTACATAATAAATAATGTGCATTATTAACAGAAATGACATACCAGATTATTCTATGGATTATTGAATTTAGATTTTAAAAAGACTTGTATATATTTGTGTGAGACTTGTTTCAAATGTAATGGAGATGTGAATAATTAGAAGAAAAAGGTGCAAAGATTGGATGCTTCAGTAATATGGATTTAGAGAGAAAAATATAAAGATAAGATTAGCAATGCATAAATGCTGAAAAGAGTATGTAAAAAAGATTACAATTTATTTAAAAAAAGAAAAAAACATGGATCGGAAGTGAGGCAGAAGAATGATGAACTATCTATATATACTGGTAGTGTGGATGGTAAAAGAAAGAGAAGACGGACGAAGTAATTGTGTGGTCTTAATAAAAAGAAATGATTTATCATGAATATTTAAAGAGCATAATACATACTTAGTGATGATAACGGGAATTGAACTATATGTGATGAATTTATATTTAGTAATGATTAGGTTGTTTTTTGCATACCTGTATACTAAAATATACTTATAGAATGTGTTTTCTGAAACTATAATAACCTATAAAAAAAACATTCTTTTCGTGGCTATATGTCTAATCTCTGCAATATTTTATTCTTTCGATAAATTAAATAAACTGTTTTTAACGATAATAGGACATTTTCTGTAAAAGAAAATGCTAATAAATAAAGCTCATTAAGGAGAATAAAGCTAAGATTTCCGATGTTGTCAAAGTGAATGAATGTCTAACCTTTTTATTTTGCTTCAGCTTAATTTGTTTTTTAATATAATGATTTAATAAACGAAAATGCCATCATTTCAAAAATTGATAACTTTTTAATTTTTTTAAATTATATATATAAATTGAAAGTCATAAAATAATTTAATTGATTGTCAAATAATGTGAAAATCAAAATTAAATAAAATGAAACGCAATTTACTTCTTACTGATAAAATAAATGACTGTCAACTTATAATATTTGAAAGCTGTTTAAATAAGACATTTCGTTCTATCTGTTATTAAATTATTACTTAATTATTTTTATGTTGTCCGATATGAGAAAAAAATTATATTTCGTATTAGTATTTTAAAATATTAGAAAAATAAACTTTATTTATAATTCGAAAACTTTGTGTACGAAGGTCGTCTGCCACCAATTAATCAACTTTTTAATCATCATCAGAATTAGCTTTCCATTTTCTCCAGCTTCTTCACAAAAATTATATTAATCTATCACGATTAAAATTTATTTTAATAATCTCAATGTTAGAGATGTTGCCTGTATATATATATAACAGTAATTATTAAAAACTATTCAACACATAGACAATCCCAATATTAATATCAATCAACAATTTCAAACTGTTGTCAAGGCAACCACCTTTTAACAATATAAGTATATTAAAATGAATACTGCACTTTCAGGTTAAAAGATTTAATGTTATCTTTACCTAAGGGTGAGGATGATTGTTGTTATTATTATAGCAGCAACATTTCTGTTGAATCTCATTTGTCATCATCAGGATAGTAAAAGTAGTTCAGTAATTATCATTAGTGCTATTGTGTTATAGTCCTAACAAACAACCACACATACATACATGAGTCTAAAAACTATGTTTACAGTTGATAATATATATAGTTAAATCATTCTTATTAAACTTGAAAATACAGCAGATTGTAAAATAATTTTTTAATCTATCCCCTATTTTAATCTTTTTTGCTCAGATTTTACCAAATACTAAGCAACACCATTGGATGTTAACAAATGCATTATTAAAAATATCTATACTTAAATTTCAATGAAATTCAAGATATCTCGTAAATGTTAAAACAGTAGCCTTCATATGTATCAAGAATTACTTACATTCTACATACAGGGATGGTGCAAGGATATCTGGCACTCTTAGGCAAAGAAAAGTTTACATGCCTCTTACCTATATATACTTACATACTCACATGTATAAGGGGGGGGGTCTTTAATTATATCAAACATCAATAATTCATTTACATACTTAATAGTAATATCTCTACAATTAAAGTTAAATACATATTGTAATTTAATTTTTCATGCTTTTGTTCTTGCAACATCAAGATTAGCCACAATTTCATGTTCGATTAATATCATTGCTAGACCAATCAGTCTTTCTTGAACCATGTTTGATCGAGTGTATGTTTTTATTAATTTCAGTTTTGAAAAAGTTTTTTGAACTGACTTACTGATATTGCAATGAATTCAGAACAATGTTTTCTAATTTATGTTGGCATATATATGAAAAAACATCAATTGCTGAAATGATTTTGAAAATTCATCTTGCTAATACTGGCAAATCGTTATTGTTATTTAAATCTGTTCTGTTTAGAGAATTATTGTGCCTAAGGTGTTTTTGTAAAATTAAACATTTCTGAAAAAGCTCGTCTGGAGATATTTTATAATTTGTATATACACCTGGGCCTCTTTTTATGTGGACTTATTTAACACGATTTTGAAGTTACGCAATTCGTGTTTCACCGGAAGTCGAACTCCGATATTGCACTATTACTTTAAATAATAAATTTCACACACTTATGTTATATTGAAAGTAATAGCATATTATTGAAATTCGATTAGTAATTTCTATATTTTCAGTGCTTTATAATAGTAAGATTTTATGCAATAATGAAATTAAAATCATGATTTCCATATTTTATGTATACACACATTAAATTTTACAAGATTATAATGTAAATTTGTTCAAACATTGTGCATGTTAATTTTGCATTTTAAATCACATTCTGTTTTTGCTTTTTAAAAAAGAACGTAATTTTATTTTTAAAAGGTGAGTAATAGCAGTGGACACAATTAAAATTGAAAATTAAAGACAAAAATAAGAATTTAATTTTTAGTTGTTAGATTAATTACTAATTACATTGTCACCAGAAAACCATTAATTAACACAACATGAGAGTGACATTGGCGCTAGTTGTATTTAATCTTGTGAAGAATCTGATTTTTTTATCAGTTTGCAAATGAACCTTTTTACCGGCAAATAGCGATAATAATTAAAACGTGTATAAAAAATATAAATTACTGTAAATTATGCATAAAAATATATTGTTTTGAATAAAATTAAATATTATAGTTAAAAAAAGTTTGTCTTGTATCAATTTTTTTCAAATTTGAAATTTTTTATTAGTCTTATTTTATTTCCTTATTTTTTTTTTTTGCGCGAATTATAAAGTAATTTTACATTGGTGCTTTGCTTTTACGCGATTTTTGAAAAATCACAGTCCATATCCCCCCTTTTTCAAGGTAAGTTACATCTATTTTTGCACGATTTCATTTGCGCATGTTTTCTGAGGAACCTATATTGCATAAAACGAGACCCAGGTGTATTTAAAAGATCACCAAATCTTTCATTTAATATGGATATGTTTAAATTTATTATCCATAACTGCAATAATGGAGTCAATGATTGGAAAATAAAAATCAATCTTAAATTTCTGTTTAAAATCACCAATAGGTTAATCCTCTTGCTCTTGTGTATAATTTTATAAATAAAAATACAATAATAATAAAAAAGGAAAAAATAATAAAATAATGTGAAATATATTTTAAAATCATTGTTGATTAGAAAAATTAATATTTCTCACCTCTGGTGCTTGTTGAATTAAATATTAAAATTGCTTTTATTCCTTCTCTCTTAAGTACTCTGCAAACTTAAATAACCTGGGTCTCATTTTATGTGGATTATTTTAATGCGATTTTGAAGTTATGCTATTCATGTTTCTTCTTAATATCTTTCATATTTCACTATATTTACTAGATATCAAGAAATTTAAATTATTAATAACTTATTTTCACCGGAATTTTTTTTTTTTTCAAAAATATAACGTTATATTAGCAGCTAACATGAATATGGCATGAAGCTGTATTTAGAATTTTAGCTTCTATGTAAATAATCTATTTATACTAATGAGTAAATAATAATAATAGATTTATACTTACATATAAAAATATCGCAATAAATATTCAAAAAAATTAAACTTTTAAAACGTATATTTTGTTATATATAACAGAAATAAATAATCTTTTAGATTTTTAAAATAAAAAAATGAAGATTTTATAAACTGAAAATAATCTTTCTAATGATAATGTATAATTTTTTTTTTATTACGATCTTATTTTTTTAATATAGAAACAGAAAACCATTAACACAGCACAAGACTGAAAATGGCGCTAGTTGTACATCACATCACAAATAAAAATAAAGTGGCTAACAGGTTTCTCTGGCATAATTGCTGAGAGATTCTTGTACTTCGTTTAAGCAGAAGCTACAACACATCACATCGAATCTGATTTTTTTTCCAGTTTACAAACGAATGCTAGTGGTAATGATTAAAATATGTATGAAAAATGTAAAATTAAATATTGTAGTTAATAAAAAAAGTAAAAAAAGTTTGTCTTGTATTAATTTTTTTCAAATATTTGAAATTTTTTATTAGTCATACTTTATTTATTTATTTTTTTAATACGAATTTTAAAGTAATTTTTCTTTGTTGCTTTGCTTTATGTGAATTTTGAAAATTACAGACCCTATCCCCCATTTTTCAAGATAAATTAAGTCTATTTTTGTGCAATTTTTTTAATGCGGGTTATCTGTGGAACCTATATACCGCATAAAACAAGACCCAGGTGTATACATAAAATTTGACACACAACCCTAATATAATAAGTAATAACACATAATTTTGGAAAAAGAGAATACAGTATTATTTATTCTGAAGGTAATTTTGACATACATCTTCATACAACTATAAAAGTATCACAACCCAGATCAAAAGCACACAAAAAAAGATCCCATGAAAATCAATGGGTAGGCTAGGAATTTTCATTTTTTTCACTCCCTAGCAACTTAGGAGTAGAAGTCTAATAACCAAACAAGCAGTTTTGTCTGATTGACAACCACTCCATTCTTCTGGCATCCCTAGACAGTCTCCTAGGATTCCTAATAGTAAAACTGGGAAAATTATATAATTAGTTTAAAAATAAGTAATTAAATGGGTTGTTGTTTGAAAATTCATAAAAAATTTTAAACCTTGAAAATAGTAGAGCAGAGGTGCAATTTATGAGCCTTGAGGTTCAAAAGTTTGCCATTTTACCATAGTAATAAACCATGCAAAGTATGATAGTTAAACAATATATATGAAACTTTTTTTTAACAGAAAAAAATCTAATGATCCCTGAAATATTAAAAAATATTGATTTTTTGCTCTTTATTCCTAAATGGCCCACATAACTCAATAATCAAGTGGTATGGCAAATGTCTAACTATCCTCTTATTCTTTAAATCAATATTTAACTGTGGTGACTATTCATATTGGAACAGTATCATTTTGAACAATGGAGTTTTGTCTAGAAATGGTGTTTATATCCTAAGGTGATTTTTAATAATCATTCATTCTCAAGTGTGTTGCAATGTGACCTTGGAGAATATGTTTGTACAGTTTCCCAAGTTAGTGTAGTTTCAACACCACAATTTAGAACAAGGAGAAAAACAGTATGGTTGATAGAGTATTTATATGTATGATCCAAAATGAAAAGAAATTTAATTCATTGAGTTGTTTTTTCATAGATTTTTTAAATATAAGCTTTTAAAATAGTTTACATTACATTGATAAGACAAAAAATATTTGCCAAAAAAAGCTTTTCTGTATTATTCTTATACTATATCTGTTGTAACAATTCAAATCAAAACAACACTCTCCATATAGTAGAGAGTGTTGTTTTGATTTGAATTGTTTAATAACAATTATTGTGCTAGTATGAGATAGTGATCATGTGATGTTTAGTGGTTTATATCTGTTGTAATGGGACAGCCATTCTGTGGTATGTACAAAGGGGGATGGGTTACTCCTGTTGAATAAAAGTATATCTTTGTTGTCCACATTCATGCATATCCCACACACATTAACTCATACATAGGAGAGGAGAAAGTAAGATCTAAATAACTACTGATTTTACTTTTAATCTATCATCCATATTGCAGTTTACTTCCATTATTCTGAATTTCTAACCCAGGAAGATGTTGCTTGATCGTTTGGTTCAGGGTATATTTGTATCACTGAAGTTGGGATGTGTAAAATAAATATGTCTGTTAATGGGAATGGATATGGTATATTGTATATATATATAAGTAATGATTTCAAATATATGTGTAAGGATATGATTAAGCTAAATTTAACTATAGAAAAATAAACCAAGGATCGTGTTCTAACATTTAAATAAATTTAATAAGTGTATTCACATTGAACAAGAAAATTTAAAACACAATTGGGGAAAACTCATTTACATGTTTGTGGTCATTCTTTATTTACGTTTGGTTTATAATAATGCCCCACATCCTGATCCCATAAAGAATAGCCACTAAATGTCCCGATGAACATGAATGATTTTTATATTATATACAACATTACTATACCTAGTACAGTATTCATTTTTTCTCTCTTATTTAATGCCATAATGGTGTAAAAGACCCTCTCTCCATTATGTATGATGTGTGTTCAATGAAGGATAGTTATAATTTCATGATACAAATAATTAAAAAGATATACAAATAAAATTTTTAAAAAAATCAACCTTTTAACATAAACTGTGGAATAAACAAATAAAGAAAATGTGTTGTACATATATGAATGTTGGATTTATATATATATTAGGTAGTGCCTTACCTTGTTCCAATTATAGTGATCAGACTTTCATAATCAAGAGCATACCTTATAGATTTTATCTATCTAAGGTGATATTACAAATGAAAAGATTTCTTTTTATTTTGTTTCAAAAATCTTAAATTAAAGCTATTTAGTCCTATATTAAAATAAAAGAAAAAGAAAATTATAATATATAGCATACAAATAAATAAACAAAGATGATGTCAACTTTATAACTTGGCTTTATAGTTCATATAGACACTGTTGCAATAGCTTATTCCCATAATCCATGATGGTTCTTTTACATATAGCTGGGAATTCAAACATCCACTGGATAGATTGATTTTACTAGTCTATGAACTGAAGTTTTGAAATGAAGAGTAAAATAAGAATTCATAATGGATTCTGTTCAATGTTTATTAATCCAGGCATGGAGAGGTAGGACAATTCCATATTGATCTTGATAATTTCTAGCTCCATGATCAACAATGAGCTTTCTTCCATGATGTTTTCCTTGCACTTATCACTGCATATTTACTTTTGCAATACTTATATTTGTTTTTTGGTTTAAATTGATTGGATCTATAGCGGGGAATCAATGGTGGTTTTAGAGATTTGAATACTTTATTTTGTTTGTGACTTATTAAATTTTCGAGTTTTTTGTTTAGCTGTTTTACAAGCTTAAGTTTCTCCTCGCTTTCTAAAATACTTGTAAAAGATTTCCTTAAATGTGTTACAAGTCCAAATTGATCAATACTGATCTTCTAACTTTCCTTTCAGCTTCTTTGCATAGATAATGGCAGATTTCCCCCTCAGATAAAAGATTTTTTTCTTCTCCCTGAACAAAAAAGGTTGTTGTATTTATTATATTAAGCCAGTTCATGCTCAGCCTTTCTCTTTACTGTAGACATCATCTTTATTATGTGTTAACATAAACAACTTGTTAAAAATATATATAAGAAAAGAAACACTTGGTTTTTATCTACTTTAATATTATATACAGGCTTTTTTTTCTTGATTGTGTTCATTCAGCTGATCTATTTTATAGTGTTCTTTTGTGTTGGTAATCATAGTACATTCAATGTTAATTGTTGCGATAGTTAGTTGTCATATTTATTTGACCAACTTAGTTTAAACTTTGGTTTAATGTTTATTTAGATTGATCTTTAGGTTGTGATTAATGGTTTGTCATTTCATGTGCCTAACATTACTTAATATTATTCATTAATGAGTAACATTAATATCATGAGGCTTGAATTAGCTTTGGGCCTCATGTTGTGTACTAGATATTGGAGGGGTATTGGAGGTGTCCATAACAATATATATATATATATATATTATTGTAATATAATGATATTTTATAGTGATATTGTTTTGTGTGTATATGCGATCACCAGACAAAAATCTATTCAGGACTTGGACAAACTGTAAAAAGATTATTTATTCATTTGTATCATATAATTCTAGTTATCCACTGCTTTCATGTAATAGATTTGTAATCCTATAATAGTTTTAAAATGACAGATCAACCATACATATTTTGCTTGTGAAATTCATAATGTATTGCTTTGTGAATATTAGAAAATTTAGGATGAGTTCTGACCGTTTACGGTTATTTATTCCACTGTAGTTTTGTGCTTTTCTTTTTTTTATCACGGGTTTCTCATAATGACAGTCATTATTTTTTCAATAAAGATAGATTTTTAAACACAGTTCTAGCCTTTTTTCATTCGTTTTGAATGAATACAATCAACATTGTACAGTTTGCTAATTTCTAATCAATTCTGTAAATTGTTCAAATCACAATTTAATCTTATAAAATGTGGACACATGTTTAGGTAAGTTTATTGCTTGTTACACTTCTTACTATTTTCTTAGAATTCTATCATAATAACAATCAATATTAAATTATTATTTTCACTTCTGAACAATATAGTATCAAAAACATATTATTAATATGGCAGATTATTTTGCTATTGGGCCAACCTCTGTACATTTATATGCAAATATATGTGCCCATACATATATTAAAAATACCTAGCTTTACTGAAATATAATGAATATGACTGCCAATTTAATATATGTAGACTCTTGTAAACAAGTAACCTTCATGCACTCAGTTTGAAAAATTGGTAGCAACCAATATCATTTTAAAAAAATGTACTGCCTGTATTCACTTTCATATTGGCAGTACATGCATAAATAATGGTAATAATAATTTGTAATCAGTTGCTCAGTAAATCATGTGATATTTGAGAGTATGCAAATGGCAAGACTAGTACAATAGTTCCATTCAATTAATTAAGTTTTTTTTTTATTTCACTCTTTTGAGAATCGTCCTGAAACTTCTTTCTAATGAGTAAATTATTTTCAGTACTGAAATATAGGCATTATTGACGAATGTCATAATTATTTCTTTCAAATTGCTTATATTAAAGATAGTAACAATAGCAACAAGAGAAATAATAACAGAAAATGAAAATAAAGACAATTTTCACTGGTGGAAGACTTCAGAACAATATTAAAGTAAGGTTTCCTCACAGTTTCTGAAACAATCTATCATTTGTAATTGCATAGATTAACATCTAATGGAGAACCATCATAATACATATTGAATATTGCAAAATGCACATAATGATTAATTCATTAACCTGCCATAGCCATGGCATTGAGTTCAAAACTAAGAGTTTAATCTTAAAGATATTTTCAGAGCACAAGCAGGCTAAAATTTTATTGGTAGACAACTCATAACTAACCCAATTAATTTTCAAGTAATAGCTAATAAAAAGCTATCTAGCTATTATTAATTAAAAGATAAAAGTATGAGATTAATCTGGACTGAGTGTTGTTGCACAAATTGCAATAAAAACTTGCAATTATAATACAAGGCAGTTTTAAGCTTATGGGGAAAGTTTCACTTTTATAAATGATGGGATTGAGATGTATCATTATCTTTAAAAGGTCATAATCTGCATTGGGATTTTATAAAAAAGATTGTGCAGAATTACAAATGAGTCTTAAAAAAACTTTTATTTCAGTAATATTAAGAAATTAATATTATAGAAAGATGATAATGAGTAGATAGTAATAAAATAAAATAAGTGAATTATTCACTAGACCTTAAGATATTTGAGTACTATAAGTAGCAGGGCTGAGCTATTATATGTGGATCTTTATCTTCCCAAATCTACTATTCCACTAATGTACTAAACTATGTAGATAATAAATGGGAATAACTAAGATAGAAACTGATTAATGAATGCATAAAAAATATATTAATATAGATTGAAAATTTAAAAAAAAACCAATAACATCTAAATGTGAATACAAGTTGGTAATTAATACAAATTGGTAATTATTTTGCTACTTCCTTCTTACATAAAGCTTTTGTTATTATTTAAATAACTATACAATACATCATTGTATATATGTAAAGTTAGGACAATTCTGCTCTATGACATTTGATTCAGTGATGGAATAGTAGACACTGAGTTCAAAGTTCATGGACCACAGTCTAGCTCCATCACTTCTGGGGCTTGAATTTCTACAAATTCCCAAGCAGTGAAAAATTTCAAGATAATCTTAATTGGTCAGATGAGTATTGATGCATTAAATATGAAACCAATAACATGATTGTAATCATTAGTATCAATGAATGCTAAGTCTAGGAGATGCCTTTTTAAACTAAAAATAACCATCTCACGTATTCAAAACATTTCCAAATAAAAATAATAATATATTAATAAGAATTCAATGTATTAAAAACTTTCATACACTCTAAAGATTATAAATTATTTACAAAGATCAATTCGATATTTCCTTATAAATAATAATAATAACAACAAGAAAAGTAAATTGTTTATTATGTAAAAATTTTGATGAAAAGATAGAAAAATATTTAAAACAAATCTAAATGAAAATAGGCAACTTTTGAAAAGAGTCATAAAAAATGATTACTGATGATGCATATAAGAGGAGAGAAATCGCCTGATAGTTTGTTTTTTGGGGGGATATAAATATTTTTGATAGTGAAAAAGTTAAAACTATTTTTTTTTTCTCATGTGTCATAGCATCAGCCGGGAAGCGAACCTGCTAACTGGGACATCTGCTTGTAAAGCAGCTGTCACTTACCATTTGCAGTTAACTTATAATGAAATCACAAAAAGTATATAGTTATTAATAATCTCAGATCTATATAGAGGAAAACCCATATACTTAATATTCATCTACAATAGTTTATAGAATGTTATGTTCATCCATTAAAAGAATGTCTTACTACAGATACATTCTTTATTATATGAAGAAGATATCTGTTTAAAAAAAATTGTTATTTTATTTGAGTAGATGATTATAATTATGTTATTATGGTATTTTATTTTCTTTCACATAATAAATGACCCTTTTTGAAATGTTGTTAAGCAGCATGGACATAATTTACTTTTAAGACTTAAAATTAGAGCCACTATTTATATAGAATTTTATAACTTTTACATATAATTTAATTTTGAAATTATATAATGAAAAGTTAGAAGATTGGCAAGAGTATTTTAAAACTTTCTTGATTACTTAGTTGATTTATGAGATAAAACTAATAATAGGTGCTTCCATTACATCACTATATTTTTTATATACTTTCACACCATCTGTCCTAAATGAACATATTAATTTATATTCACTTGATTTATCCCATAAGAGAACAGCTGGGTTGGAATGCACAAATTGCCTTTAAAGGTTGATTCTTTAATTTAAAAAAAAAAAAAGTTTGAAATTAGGAATGCAGTATTCATAAAACTTATTTTTCTTATAGATTATGAAATAAATATTAATTTATTACATTTTGATTTTATAGTAGCCAATACCAAAAAAATAGTAACTGTCGAAATTGGAATTCTTTAAATATTTAAAAATTACTTTTTAAACTTGCAAGCATACAAAAAGTCATCCTGCATTTTATTTGTGTGGTGTTTGAATAAGCATATACAAAACACATATAATTACACATACTGGTGTATAAATTGTTCAAAAATATGATTAGATATTGGGCAATAACTAATGCATTGATGATCTGAACTATTTGAGACAGAGGTGATGCAGTGAAACAAGTTCTTATTTTATAAAAAAAAACATATATGAGAATATCCAGCAAAGTCTATATTTTTAAATATTAACATAAAAATAAATGATGTAGATAATAGTTTATAAAAATTTAATAAAGTATTTTGAAAAATAAAAACAATGTATACTCACACCTGAGTCACAGTTTAAAATCTATTTCAAGCATTAATCAAAAAAAGATCAAAATGAAATTAATTTATCAATTTTTCAAATAAGGTGATGATTTATTAAGTTATCCAATATTCAAATAAATTTTTTTTAGAAATATAAAGTTATAATTTTTAAAAATTATTCGTGTTGTAAAATTATTACATTATTTCTCATTTTACGTTTATCTAATAATTAAATCATTTTAGAATAATATGAAATAGTGAAGAACAAAAATGCATTTATTTATTAGTAACAAACTTTTACTAGTACATTTTTAAACTGCTTCAAATCTGTTATAGCATTTAAATTCTGCTAGTTGATATAAGAAGTTAAAAATTTAAGGGTCTGTTTTTACGCGGACTTATTTAACACGATTTTGAAGTTACGCAATTTTGAAATTCACTGGAAGTCGAACTCCGATAATGCGCTATTACTTTAAATAATAAATTTCGCGCACTTACGTTTATTGAAAGTAATAGCACATTATTGGAATTCGATTTTCATCTTAGTAATTTCAATATTTTCAGTGCTTTATAATAATAAGATTTTTATGCAATAATGAAATTAAAATTATGATTTCCACATTTTATGTATACACATTAAATTTTACAAGATTATAATGTAAATTTGTTCAAACATTGTGCATGTTAATTTTGCATTTTAAATCACATTCTGTTTTTGCTTTTTAAAAAAGAACGTAATCAATTATTAATCATTTAGTGTCCACAAGTTTATTTTTAAAAGGTCAGTAATAGCAGTGAAATGAAATTTGATTTTTAAACGGAATTGAAAATTAAAGACAAAAATAAGAATTTAATTTTTAGTTGTTAGTTTTAATTAAATTTTCCCCAGCAGTGGTGAATGTCTTTTTATTATCGTAAGTCTAAGTTCATAAACAATTAATAAAATCATCGTCTCAAAGATTAATTACGTTGTCACCAGAAATCCATTGACTCAACATGAGTGTGAAGTTAACGCTAGTTGTATTTCCTCAGTTTGCAAACGAATGTGTGTTTTCGGCAAATATCGATAATAATTAAAACGTGTATTAAAAAAATGTAAATTATGCATAAAAATATATTATTTTGAATAAAATTAAATATTATAGTTAAAAAAAGTTTGTCTTGTATCAATTTTTTTCAAATTTGAAATTTTTTATTAGTCATATTTTATTTTCTTATTTTTTTTTTTGCGCGAATTTTAAAGTAATTTTACGTTGGTGCTTTGCTTTTACGCGAATTTTGAAAAATCACAGACCGCATCCCCCCCTTTTCAATGTAAGTTACGTCTATTTTTGCGCGTGTTTTCTGAGGAACCTATCTATCGCGTAAAATGAGACCCAGGTGTACTTTACAAATTCAAAAAAGATGGCAGCACTTCTGATAATTGATACTTTATCATTGTGGCAATAGGTGGTCATATTTGTTACCAATTAACACAATTTTTTTTTCTAGTTTTAATAAAAGATAAATTAATAATTATAATGAAAGACTTACTAATAATATCTTAATATCAGTAACTAAAATAGTTAGTATTACTAATTAAAAAATAATGACAAAATTATTTTTTTATACATAACCGGTAATAGTGAATAGGAAAAAAAATAGTGTAAAATACAATATACAAAAATTGAATTTTAGTGAAATCTCTATTGTTTTTTATGGGATTAAAGAAAAAATGATAGACATGGTGAAACTGTAAAACTGAGAGATTTTCTGATCTGGTGTTGGGACCAAAGAAAATGTGATTGATATGGAAAATGATATATGAAGAACAAATGATAGCTGTAATTTGCTTATCTGGTAGAATCACCATGCACATATCAAACTATATAAAAATAAGATAATTGCTAAGTTTTATTTTTTCATAATGCTATGTATAGGGAAAATTCGAAAAAAAAAAAAAAAGCTTAATGTAACATTTGATCAATAAAATCCTTTGAAAAATAATGATGATGATAATTTTAAAAACCTGGAAATAATGTTAATTTTGAAATATAAAAATAAAATCAGAAATTAATATATTTTACAAACAGGCAATGAATATTTTTCAAATAATATGTTTGAAAACATGATTTAATTAGTGATGAGAACAATCACAATATCATAATTGATAGTAATTGACTATTAAAAAAAATTAATTTAAAGAAATTATGGAGAGGCCTTGAAAAACACATAAAAAAATTTAATTTCACAAATTAAGAAAAGTTAATTATATTTATGGTAAAATGCTGCAATAACTAAAACATTAATTTAAAGAAATTGTAGATAGTTTTGATTGCCACTGTTTGACAAGAGCAAGCATTTTGATATATGACATTAGAGCTCATGACAGTGTTTGATCCATATGTGATTTTCTATGACTTCAGCTGTTTGAAATTTGCATGGATTAATATTGATCTCTTATATTATGTCCAACAAAATATTATTTAAAAATTTATATTGTTAAGTGATAAGCAGAGAAGAGAGTATTTGCTTCAGTGATACATTCTGATGAATGGCCAACTTTTGCAAATTTAAGCATCAGAAGTTTCTTCATTCAACTGTCAATCCCCAGCAGTTTTATGTCAATCTATTAAAAAAAACTCAGTGATTTGAATGTTTTTAAACTCTAGAACAGTTTAAATTTATTACTTGCCTGGTATGAGAATATATTAGTTTCATGTTTATTTTCTAAATAAAGGAATATTATTTTCATGTTTTCAAACATATTATATATTCTTCTCTTTTGTTTGATTTCTAATTTTTGACAGTCAAAATGAAACTTATCAATTGGCTTATTCTGATATAGTTTGATATATGTTGGGAGGCTATATCAACAGTGAGAATATACTGTGTAATTAACACTGAATAATGGGTTCTTGATAACTAGTTTAATTAATACATTTAATTTTTAATTACCTTAAAAAGGGGAGGGAGAAAATAAGAGAAAGATTTTATTTTTTAAGTATATTAATAATACAAAATTTAAAATAAATATTCACGTTCACTTTATAGATGTAAATAAAAATAAAAGCACATATATAAATATAGTTATTATGAAATTCTAATTAACTGAAAATATTTTTTAGATAATATATATAAAATGAATAAAAATATCTTCAAGTATTAAAAAATAAAATTACAATTATTAAAAAAAAAATTTTAATAATTATTTTATATGTATCATTAATAAAAGTTATTTAATAAAGAGTATATAAATAAGAAAGAAAATAACTAATGTCTGAAGCTACCCTAGCGCCTCTCTGAGGAGTACCAAAGCATGAAACCATGGTCAGAGGTTGGGGGGGGGGGTCCTGACAGAGATATTTTAAATGCTTTCTCTGGCTAAGCAATTATCATAAAGCTTGTTGAGCAATTGGCAAGGCTCAGTGTTTATATCTTACAAGCTTAAGAGAATTGGATCATGTGAATCTATGACTCTTATTTTGACTATACAAATATGTTTTAAAAATTCATAATGTCATGCATATATATATTGAAATCATAAAAAGTTCAATCATCATCATCCATCGATTATGACCGATCGTAAAATAGCAAGAAAAATGTATTTGTAGTTGTATTTCCTGATTGCACAAGAAAGAAAGTACTTGGTTGATATACAGAAAGTGCATTTACACCAAATCTCTTACTTTGGCTTGCAATTATTATAGATTCTAATAAAATCATAAATATTTAATAAAATAATTTCTTAGAGTATTGATAATAATAATATTTAATAAAATAATAAATTTCTCAGGGTTTTATAATAATCTGCAACTCTTGAATTCTTGTTTCTTTTAACAATAAAATCTTTAAAACTAATGTTTTTATTTCAAAACTTTAATCAACAATAAATCAATCTGTGTTAAAACTATGGCTGGCAAAATTAAATAAAAGGGTTGAATAATAATTTATCTCAGGATTAAATTAATAAATGCATGAATATAGAATATGTTTATGAATTCCCAGATACAATAATGTTAAAGGGCTTTTTATGTAAACTACTTTATCCAATAATATTTTGCATTACAGATAGCATTGCTGAAACAATGATGTATTCGATCCAACAGAATTTTACAAGTAAGTTTGTGTTTCAAATATGATCTTTAATGTCATGAATATGAAATGAAATGACTGTGCTTTTTCAAAAATGACAAAGAGAAATATTTAAAATTAATAATTATTTTATTACATAATATAAAAATCAATAACAAACAAATAACAATAATAAAAGTAATGTCACATTATATATGACTTGCTTTTTTGATTATTATAATGCATTTTGATAAAATATTACTGTCTATTTCCTAAGACTACTTCAAAATTTGGATCTGTCAACTGTTTTATCATACTGTGTTGTGAGTCAATCACATTTATAGGAAGGAATTGCATTAATTTTTCATAAAAATAATCCTCAATTTAATATTGCAGGATAGTGACTATTATTTTAATAAAAATTAAATGTCTTGTGAATGTTCTTAATTGGTTTATTTTACCAACCAATTAACTGTTTATAAATCTCATTTACAAATAATGGAGATCATTTTCACTCTTTAAAAATAAACAAGTATAACTCTTTGATTTGCAGACCTAAATGATAATTTTACCACAGCGGGCTATTTATTTTTGCCTTAAGATACTTTTTTGGATTCAATTTCAGGTTTTAACTATAAGAAGGTGCTACTTTTCATCAACACAAAGTACAATTAAATCATTAGGCTGCTTATTATACACTAGATAATAGCACAGATTAATTCTGACAAGTATGAATGATATATAAAATATTCCTTTCAGACTTACATGTCTCCATAAGTGTAACTCCACTTAATTTGAGGCATTAAGAAGTCATAAACATTATAATCTGGAAATAACCATTTAATATAAGTTTAAAACCCTATTAACATTTGTACAAACCAATCTTTAAAGAAATTACATTTAATCCCATTCAATTTAAACAACAATCATAACATTATTAAAATATTACCTTTATCTGATTGCAAAAAAATATCTGAGAAAATTTTTATTTACATTTACAAAGCATTATAATATGACTTAATTAATAAAGTAGAAAATATATCAAATCCATCTGATTCGTGGAACTATTCATTTCATTTTTAAAGAATATTACCCATTCTGGAATAGCATAAAAATATGAAATTACATTTTGATATGATTATTAATCCAGGATAATATATTTTAAAGATTACCAATAACTTACTAGTTCATTATATTATCTATATGTTTAAAGAATCCTTTAATTTAAAAGAAGCATTTGAAAATATTTCTGGATAAATCCATTAGCCTTCTTGAATATTATTCACATTTTATTCACTGATAGTCTTAAATGCATTTATTTTAATATTAAACAAACATTTGTGTCTTTGTTGTAGATAGCAGCTTTAATTTCTTTAGCAGATTTTCTTTTATCTAATGTGTTCAGCACTTTATTAATTCCAAGTATAAGAAATATTCATTCATTTTGATCTTTAATCCATTCGTTTTATAATTAAGATCGATTGCTGATAAAGTAAAGTTTATTATCCATTAGTAAGAAGGATCTTTAATTTTTAAATTCAAAAATTCATTTCTTTAGTAGCAAGTTTGTATGAAACATTTTTGACTTTAAAAATACTTTTATTTAAAGATATATATTGTTTATAACTGAAGGTGAGACTAATCCTTTTTTTTTTTTTTTTTTTGAGATTTACAATATCTTTATGTTTAGTGAAAAAATCAATTATTTTATAATATTTTATAGAAAATTATATCCAGTAACTTGTTTCAATTTTAGAAATACAATTCTTATTTTAAATACAAGTATATTTTATACACTTGGAATCTAGATATAATATAGGGGTTTGAACACAGACTTTCAAGTTCCCTTCAGCCATCCACTATCTCATATGACTGATACACATGCCATGCACATGTGAAAAAGATAAATGATTTCCAATATATGTATTTTATGCTGAACCAGCACTCATTAGTTGGTCCAGATCATCATCTGCCACACATATATAAAATCATTGCTCAGTTTATATTAAGATAGCAAATTTTCCCATTTTAATGGACAGGCTTCAATCTATTTCCACCCTCAAACTCTTTAGCCACCATACCATTGAAAATCTGATGATGGAACTCCCAAATCCCTTGCTCCCCTATATTAAATACAATTCTTCTACATATATCAGCTATTAATTATTGTTATTCCATTGATGAAAATACAGCAATGTATTAAGGATGTTCCAGAAATTCCACTAGTCAATTTGTCATTTTATATTTGCAGATAACTATAACAAAATGAGATTTCTTGAAATAAAAATTTTGTTATTAAAATCAATCGTTATTTGGGTTTATTTGTTGTGGTTTATCTCTCATCTGGAATGATGATAAAAGTCAGATGCTCAGCAAAGCATCTGCCTAATTTAAAATTTCAGCTTGCCATCATCAGGTTGATAAAAAACAAAATGGCTATTTTAAAAGTTAGAACTGACAGGTTCTATAAGTACTGAAAATTTTTATGGACTGTCTAATTTTCACATGACTGTTCTTTTTATACTGATGATCTTATGATGTCTAGAGGATTTAATATTCTCCATCATCCACTGGAGTTTTTGGGTCTTTTTCCAGGAAGGTTGCCACAGTTTCCTCCACTCAAAATACTAAAGTTAAGATTTTTAAACAAAAGCAGTAAACTTTAATTTCAAGATTTATAATCAAAATAATATTACAAATATTCTATTCAAATAAATTACAAAATTCCAAATTTTTCTCAAATATTTATTCTTACATCTAAATTGACCTTTAATACCTAATTTATTACGTTATAAATATTTTATTAAATAAATTAAAATCAATCTTTGTTAAACAAAATCTAAATTGATTAATTTTTATTACATCTAAATATGTAAGCATATACACACACACATGCACACAACTTATAAAAATGTAATAACTGTTTTGTTTTTTTTTTACATATAATCAAAATGTAATGTATTTATAATCCTATTCTATATCTATCTTTGAATATTATTTTGTATACGTGTAATACTTTTTTTGATTTATATAATTGACAATTTTATTTCTTAATAAAAATAATAATGTGTATATATTTTCTTCATACAAAATTTAGAAGTTTATCACAAAAATCAGTTTATAAATCTATTCAAAAATAGTTTATGGTTATATTTTATATTAATGTTGATATGAAAGATCATTTGAATGTAACAATGACTATATTTCATTCTTCTTAACCAAATGAAAGTGTCAAATACATTTGCTTAACTATAAACACCAAATTAATCAAAGCCAAAAAAATTTTAGTCTTTAAATCCAAAATAGCCAATTTGTAATGTAACTGTAATGTTACAATATATATATATTTAAGAATTAAATAAAAAATATAATGCCAATAATTTTTTTCTTCCATATATCAAATGTGTTGACCGGAAGCGAACCCGGGCCAACTGCTTGGAAGGCAGCTATGCTAACTGCTAGGCCACCAACACTTGACATATTGAAGTTGAATTTGTGTTCAAAAACAAAAAATATGTAAACTTTTTTTAATTATTATAATAAAAAAATAATAATTTGGAAATTTTAAATGGTATTTACCAAATAACAATTTATTTATTTATTTTTTAAAAAAAGAAAAATATAAAGATATTTAATGAAAGGTTTATTAAAGCATCTTTAAGCTTACGTTTCATTCCTTAATAAAAAGAAACTATGGAAGAGATTTAATTTTTTTATTTTGTATAGTAAACTAAATGAGAATTCCATTATATACTTGATAATATAATCCTATTTAGAATTGACATAAAGACCAAGAATTAATTTAAAAATAAGAATACAAGTAGGAAGTAAGAAATCATTGGAACAGGATTGGAGAAATAATAATATTTTTTAAGTATACATTTATAAAAATTTTAATGTCATAAATAAAAATGTTTTTTGTTTTAATTTTAATGATATTTTTAATATTCTAATGTTTGTAATAGTTCATTTTTTTAAGAATTTTTGGGTAAATTTGTTATAAAGATTTTATGGAATTTTTTTGAAAGAATTTATTTTATGTGGTTCTGCTTTATTTATGTATTTAAATTACACTGGTATTTGTAATTTGATTTCTTTTAAACATAAAGCATTGCATGTATATATAAAATTACATATGTATAAATCATCCTCAATAAAGACCTTGTGACCAGGTCTCAACTTTAGGAAGAATTAAAATATTATTCAGTATAAATTTAAAATTATAAATGATTCAGAAAATAAAATAAAAAAGTAGGATTAAGAAGCAGAAGTTACATATTAAATTTATATTCACAAAAAAAAGAAACTTTTTTGAGGATATAATTTTTAAAAGATTAAAAATATAACAAGAAGGAAAAATAAACATTTTTATATAAATAGATAACAGAATTTAAAAAAATATAAAAATAAGGTTAATCATTTAATTAAAGCATTAATGAGGAAAAACCAGAATAAAAATAAATCATATTTTTTTATCATGAATTTTTTATAATTTTTTTTTGATATATACAGGCAAAAATCTAAAAAGACAAAAATATTTTGAACAATTTTTATACAACTTCTTTCTTTCCCGTTCTCCGTTTACTTATAGATAATGTGTCCCAAAAGCATAGATATATTAATTTAAGACACAGTAGGATTTTAAGCTTGGAAAAAAAATTTTTTTAATGATTTTATTAAAAAATAAAAAACATTTTTATTTATTTAAATAAGAACTAATATAAATACAATAAGCTCACATAATGTATTGCAAATCTTCTTCAAATATATTTTCATTTCTATCTTCACTTTCAGAACTTGAATTCTTATTTTCACTATTCCACCAGGGTACATCATCTTCAGGCTATTTAAATTGTTAGAAATGTAACATTTTAAAAAAGATTTTTTTGATAATTTCTTCAGGTATATCTTTCAAGACTGCAAAACCCACTCAAAATTATATGTATATTGTTTGCATTACAAAGTCTTTTTTTTTTAGTGTAAATACTGTAATGTGGTTTTTTTTTATTAAAAATGTTTTTTAAAATGCAAATTAATAATTTATCAGATTATTAAAGTAAACAAATTTTTAAAAAATAAATTTCTCTTTATAATTGGAAAAAATAATCCATAGCGGTCAACATAAAATGTAATTTTATCATCCAATTATAAATTGCACTCATATGTCATTGATTTCTTTCTCAATTTGTTTAAACATATGTTTTCACTTTGACAATCAAAATTGAAGATATCGCAACTATCAAAATCGTTGACAGGTACTAGAGAACAAACAACAACTGATCAAAGTGATGGCAGTTTCTTATCTCATCGTTGTATTGATTTATTAGTTGTAATAAATTCTAAAGGTTATTCAGTATGATTTTCTCAATAAAATAACAGTAAAATTGGAAAAATAACATTAAAAGTAGTGGTTTGAGAGAAAGTTAAAGTTGTTTGCAAAAGTAATCCAAAAAGTATTGACATTTAATGTTAAATCTTTTTTTCTTTTAATTAAAAGATTTAACATACTATTCTACACAATGATATCAGTGTTCATGATCCTTATTGCACATATATAGTGTAAAATGTTGCAATTAACTCAACCAAACTAGCCAAAAAATATAAACGAGTATGACTATTCCAACTCCAAAAAAGATAAAAAGAAGAGATAAAAAAAACTACTCTAGAAATGAGTTTTGCAATGATTATACAAATTAATATGTGAAACTTAAATACTTACATATAAAGCATGGTAGCCCACTTTTCTGTTTATTTAATATTTTATAATATCTTTTAATTTGCTCAATAGAAAAGTTTTCTTTCTGAAATATTTCAATGCCAAATCTATTTGTAGCTCTTCAATGTATTTTATTCTCTGCCATTTTTTCCCAATGGAAACAATTGACATTATATGTCTTTAAAATATCTTGGAGATAATCCCTATAACATAGACAGGGGCAACCTCTCCTATAAAATCCTTGCTCAAGTTCACTATTTAACATCCTTTTAGCAAGTCTTCCATTGTTCAACTATTTTGTATGTCCAATCCAATGAAGTGTGATTTTACAATTGTGAACTCAATAATATCACATCCAGCAAGCTAAAGAATATATTGATTAATTTTACAATTTTGCCATTATATTTTTAAAATTTTACAAAACATCCTTAAATAAAAAAAATTTTAATGCCTTTATCCTTCACTGTTAGGGTGTCCAAGTTTCACATCCATACAATAAATTAGTAAAATAACAAATTTCTATGCAATTAACTTAATTGCAATATTTTCCTATATTGAAACTTTATCTTTTAACTTGTTAAAAGCAGCAGTGGCACATTGGAGTCTGAGTTGGATCTCAACATATGTCTACTTTTCTGCTTATAAAACTAGCAAAGTATTTAAATTGGTTTACATTCTCAAACTGATAACCATCTGAGCTAAAAGTTGCTGAGGTTTTTTCTTCTGTAGCTAGTTGTTGATAAAAAAAAAAAACTTGTTTTTTTTTAATATTAATTATTAATAAATAAAAATCTTTATACATTGCATTCAAGACATTAATAACATTTTGTAAATCCAGAATCCAAGAAGAATTTCACCTTCAAACCTGTATCATATCTTGATTTCTATCTAATTAATTTACCTGTAAAAAATTCCTAAAAATTGAAAACAATGTTGAAAGAAATAGATATTCTTGTTTAATACCAGTTTTCATTTCAAATGCTTCAAATTTTTCACCTGTAGTAATAATGCTTTCTCTCATTCGATCATATAAAAGCTGTATAATATTTATAAATTTTATTGAATACATTGCTTCCAGTTATAGATAAATGGTAACCAGAGACTGAATGTGATTTTAGAGAATCAAGAAGCACTATAGATATTTTTATTGCCAGGAAAATGCAAGAAAAGTGTCAGAAACAAAGGATTTCATATTGCTTTTATTGATTTAGTCAAGGTATTTGATTCAGTTTATATGATAAATGAATTGAATTGGAATTATTATTATTATTATTTTGCTGTGGCAAACTGATATTTTATTACATGATGTTACTAAATATTATTTCCTATTGTTATTATGAACATGTTTAAAATAAAATTAAAGTGAATAAAAATGCATTTTAGCTAATCTAATAAACATTTTAAATTTATTTTATTGCACTTAATTATGTATTCAGTTTTTAAAAAAATGCATAATAAGTAAAATCGTTTTTTATTTATTTTAGGTGAGAGTTTTTAAATTTATAGTAAAAGGCATAGTATTTTAATAATTATTTTATTATTTATCATGAAGATAGTAAATAAAAATTAGGCAAATAAATTGATCTTTAGTTAATGCAATCAATGTTTTTTTTTTTTTTTAATTATTATTACATAATGGGAAAAAACATTTTTTTAAATGAATTTTGCCATTTTATCATTTAATAAAAACATAAGTTTTCATGGAGATCAGCTTCCTATTGCATTAGTTTTATGAAATGGCTGCCACTATTTTTAAATGACAACTATAGTAAATAATTGTGTATTTTTTCAAAATAATACATACTCAATGGTTGCTATGGACAATCTTTGTTCTTCACATAAAGAGCTATCATGATGGATAATATAATTGTTTTTCCAAGTGGGTGATAATATTGGATATATTTGCAAACATTGATGGTCATCAACGATATGTTGACTAACATAATTACCAGAATAATGTATTAACATATTAATTGATTTTTTTTTTTAATTTATGTGTATAATGTATATATGTCATTATTAGCATTATACCTGGAAAACTATAAACTGTTGGTTAAAATTTAGAGAAAAAGAGAGAGAAAATATATAATACATTTAAATTAAAATAAACTGAATAAGTAGTAAAAGCAAGAGAAATTGAGAATTATATTTTTAATTAAAATATTGAACATATTAAAACATTGAATTGATTATTAAATATATATATATGGCATCAAAGAGAAATAAATTATAGATAGATAGATAAGCTAATTCTTTTTTTTAATTTAGTAGATGAAAAAAAAAACCCATTAAGGCAATTAAAATAAGAAAGAATTGTCATTTAAATTTTTTTAAAAAAACACTATACTCTGGAAATTTCTTATAATTTTAATTAATTAGAATGAAAGTATTTTTAAAGAAAATAGAAACTTAGCAACAAAGAAAATTAAAATATTAACAGAAAGAGAAAGACTTAATAATCAAAATATCAGTGTAAAGAAATGAAAATCCTACACAGGAGAGCCCTAGCATAAGTAAAAGGATCCTTTCACACCTGCATATGTACACTGACATATACATAAAATGGTACAATATATTATACTCATCCACAATAATAGTGTAATAATAATTATAATGAAATGAATGTTTTTCACAATTAATTTTAAAAGAATTTTACAATAACAAAAACAATAAAACACAAAGAAGAAATAATGTAAAATGTGCATGGGAAGTTTAGAATTTTTTTATGCCTAAAATAGCTCATATTGATTTAAGTCAGGAATTATACATATATATACTATAAAACTATGCTATATCATTGGGTAATATCACATTTACCTACCAGATCTGTAATTCAAATCTGAATAGAAGTTAAAAAATTATCAGATGGCTTAATTATAATTAATTTAGATGTTATCCAATTATTGGTACAAATAGTAGCCTTATCAATAAAGCAAGTCATATATAATGTGACATTGCTTTTATAAGTTTGTAGTTACAAAAATGTAATATGGAGAGCAAACCAATAGCTCAAACATGCTCTTAATTGATAAGTGCAGTATTTAAAATCTCTACTTAAATATTACATATGAAATAAGTGCTGGGTTTTGAGTTGATATTTTAGATCTAGTGTCTGAATATTCTAGTTCCTCAGTGAGGTGAGCCATAAGCTCGAAACCAATTGGTCTGGGAATAAGAGTATTTCAGATAGAGATTTTAAATATTTTCTCTTACCACACTTATCAATTAAGAGCTTGTTTGAGCTATAGGTACACTCTCTGTATTATATCATAATAATAAAGAATCACAAGTTTTTCCATTATATTGTTTATGTGTCTACATATACATATTATTTTTGTTGTTGTTGTTAATGAATTTTAATCATTATTCATTCTATAATTAGCATGAAATCTTTATCCATAATTTATTTTTATCAAATTGAAAATTATCATTCTCTGGTCAATAATTATTTCATGACAATTCTTTTTTTTTCTTTATTACACAATTTTAACTTAAAAGCAAAGTGGTCTTTAAGATCTATTTAAAAATAAGTCTGTTGAATCATGAGTATTAAAATATTTTCATTGTTTTGGAAGGTGGTTTTATATATTAAAAAGCATTTTCTCTGAGGATTTTTAATCTCAAAGATTTTTATATATTTTTATATTGCTGACAACTTGCATGCAAATGTTGGTAAATGTTTTGTTTGAGTAATGTTTACTATTTGGATTTCCATACATCTAAAACTTTTCAAGTAGCAGAATATCATAATCTTTTGCTATGATAACTTTGTTGTTGTTGTCATGTAGAATAATTAAAAGATTTTTAAAGTAATGATTATTATATTGATTGCCTTGAAATTTCACTTGTTCTCAAATTCATTAGATTATAATAAAGATAGTAAAATCAATTCATCAAAGTAAATAAAATTCAAGGTTAAGAAAAAAATAATACTAACAAAAACAAAATTAATCTAATTTAAGAAAGCTCCCCCCCTCCCCCCAATAAAACACTACATTTAACAGTATCAAGCAAAATGATCTTATAAATATCTAAAAACATCTTATTGAGTCTATTTTATTATAAGAAATATGATGCTAAACTGATTATCTTTTTACCCAATTAGTTTAGATATTATGTTCAAAATCACATTTATTATCAAGGTTTTTTATTAATGAAAATAGTGGATTAACAGTATTAAGACCATAAGTGTTGGATAATTACAACTAGGAATTGTCCAGATTGGGTGATTTGTCAAATTTACAGACAAAAATTCTATCTCAAACTAGTAACAGCTAATGACTAATGTAAGATCAATCCCTCAATAATATTCCTATTTAAAGTAATACTTGGTTAAATAAAGTAACCTTAATGGTGCTTGTCTCCATTCAACTACATTAAGAAGTAATGATGATAATATTCTATACGTTGGTCACATATTTGAGTGGTCAATATTTTTATACTTTCCTTTTTGTTTATTCTTAACTTAAAAACGGTTAGACATTTGTTTTCCAATTGATATATTAGATGACTAGATAAATTGGTGATGGGTTTGTTACCTAAAAAATGAATTAAGCTATATACTATTCAAATTTCAAGATTGTAGTCATAGAAGATAGAATTCCATCATGAAATTTCAATGTTAAAATAACGATCAGAAATAAAAGCAAACACATAAATATTAAACATGTTTTTAAAAAATAACCACTATTACCTAGAATGATATCAAATTCTAAATATATATATATATATAAGGCAATCTTATTAACCGGTGAAAAATAGTTATTCATTCTTTTTATATTAAATACTAGCATTTTTGCCAATATTTGAACATAAACTTACAAATCAAGCTTAACCTCATACTTTTTTTAGCATTGTTTCGTGAATATCTTGCATAGATTTGTGAAACCAAAAGTTAATTCAAAAGTGGCAGTTGATTGCTACATTCTTTAAGGCTGAAAAGTGATAGTGATCAGGAATTCTGCTATTTTGAAATATAATTCAGAGTTTGCATGTGATTGACACAAATCTCATCAATGATGAGGACTAATTCATAATAAAATCATGTCTTCAATTTATATCCTCTTGTGGTCAATTTGTTATTTTGAAACCTTTACTCTCTATCTAATAACAGCTATTTATTAATTTGCAAATGTACATTGACTGAATAGTTGAGAAGATCAATAAGTGAAAAGATGAGAAAAAGTCTAAATTTGTCTCTAAAATCCTCAGCTGATATATGATATAACATGGCACCCCTGAATGAAACATGCCATACATATTATAAATAAACTCATCCATTTCTTAATCATTCTCATCCAATTATTTCTCTAGTACAGTCTTTTTTTGTCTTCCTATCTTATCTTAATAAAAGCTGCTTTGATTGTTTTGCTGTCCTATCCTTATATTCCCCAATTCTTATTATAAAGATCTAATCAAAATAATCATAAATCCTTTATTTCTAAATTTTTTTCATTCTTCATACAATTTATCCTAGTCTTCTTTTCAACATTCTATATTCCTAAAATAAATAATGTTCAATATTCGAACTCTCTCCTATCTACATATAAACCACAGCAATGATCCAAATTCTTATTTCATTTCGGCTTTCTTTACCTACTATCTAAAGCTTCTCTCTTTGCACTAATAAACTCCCTTTAGTGATATCATATATTCTTTTATATTTACATAATTTTTATTGTTATATAACTCTAAATTATTTTTTATTCATATTTGTTTTCTATAATGCATCTGCTTAAAACATAAAATTCAATTTTATCTAGATTTGAAACTGCTGAATCCATCAAGTATTATGTTGTTTTTTCTACTATTTTAGAAATTATTAAAAAAGAAAAAAAGAATGTTGTTATCATTGGCTAAGCAATTTACAATTTTCTACTAAAATATGATAAATATTGAAGTATGCAATTTTGATTACTTCAGAAAGAAAATTTAAATGGTTGCCAAGAGCCACTATTTAGAAAATTAAATCTATAGATAATTGCTTTAATATGATAACCTTTTATGACTGATGAAATTTTAATGCTAAACCCAAGAAACAAAAAGCTTTAGTTAGGATTCAGCTGAAGTCTTCTTTTGTGACAAAACATTAAAATTGCTGACAAAATCTATTCCAAAATAAAGTGTTTTGAGCAAACATTTAATAATCAAATTCTTGCACAAAAAATAAACATACCAGGTAACTTAATCATGTGTTCATTAAGACAGTATAAGAATCTAGGAGTTTAATCTTTTTGAAATTTATTTTGTTAATAGGAAAAACTTAGAAAATTAATATTGTATTATATTGAATTAATGTACAGTCTAACTAATGGTGATGTTTAAGTTTTATCTGAAGTTATGGATTTTGTCTTCTAGTATTCTAAAAGTCCTTAATTTATAGTTTTATTTAAGTTTATGATATAACAGTTTACTTGCAATTATATTTTGATTTATTTCCATCATATACATGAATTATTATAGTAAGAAAACCAAGTTGTACATCACAGGACTTAATTAGCTTATGTTTATAAATATAATATAGGGAGCATGCTAATAGCTTTAAACAAACTTTTTTGATAAATGTCACAAGAGAAAGCATTTAAAATCTCCATCTAGAATTGTACCTATCCTCAAACCAGTTTCAAGGTAATGGCTCAGTCAGTGAAGCACTAGGACACTTCAGACCCTAGATTTAATATACAAACTCAAGCCTAGCATTTATCAAATACTTAATGATTAAGTAGAAAAATCTGAAAATTTCAGACATTTATATGTCTTCAAAATCAGCTATCTAACTTAAATAGCTATATGAGACTGAACCAAATTCAGATACATCATGTATTAATAGCTTTAGCAATATAACCTCACCAAAGCCTTAAAAGCCAAACTATAATGGTAAGGAAACCAAGTCATGCATCACGTGAATTAATTAGCTTGTATTTATAAATGTAATATAACGAGTGTGCTAATAGCTCTAAACAAGTTTTTTTGATAAATGCTGCAAGAGAAAGCATCTAAAATCTCTATCCCCAAACCAATTTCAAGCTAATGGCTCTCATCAGTGAGGTACCTAGGACATTCAGACACTAAATCTAAAATATAAACTCAAGACCAGCATTTATTGAATACTTAATTATTAAATAAAAAATCTAAAATTTTTAGATATCTACATGCCTTCAAATCCAGCTATGAACTTAAATAGCCATATGGGAACTTGAATTATTAAATGTTTTTAGAAAAATTTTAAACTTTATTTATTTATAGCTTTCAATTGATAATAATATTATTTTCTTTTCTCAGAAAATTACAAATGATACTATAGAAATTGTAATAATAACCTTTATCAATACTAAATTTAAGTAGATGTTCTCACCAACTACATTTTTCAATGCAAGATGTTAATAGTAAGGTTAACAATATTGAAGAAGAGAGATTATCATAAGAAATATTATGTTAAATACTAAGCTGAGTATTATTATTAAGAATTAAATGTACTCAGAGAAATATGAGTTAAAACCAATCCAATTAGATGATGGAAATAATCCAATATAAATCCACAAAATATAATTTAGATTGTTCTCTTTTTTCCATATTTACACCATATCTTTGTTTTCTTTAATAAACATTTTCTAAACATATAAAAATCGTTATCTACTCAAGAGATCATGTGATCTCTGATTATCAAAGGTGATCTGTTGAGTTTCAATATAAAAACTTTACCTTTCAAGTTCATCACAGGACAACTATGCTATATCTCATAGAGTATATTCAATCTAAAAATTAAAATAAATAACTATAAACATTATTTTAATTTTTATATATTTTTTTTATTTATTTATGAGATGCTTCAATTATTCTTAGACAATTATCTTAGTCGATAAAAAAGAGAAAGAAATAATTTCAGTAATTAAAACAATATGTATTTGATTGATTTCCTTTATATATACTGTATATTTAAAATAAAGATAATTCATTATATAAGAATTATAAAAAGTGAAGATTTTTTTGCAGTATTTATTTTTTAAAAATTAATACTTTAAATCTTTCATAGTCAGATTTTTTTTCCATCTTATTTGAAAATATTAAACACTTAGATTTAATGCTTAATTTTACCACTAAAAAAAAATCAATTCAATCAGCTGATGAGCAACCGTTGTGCTCAGCCCACCTCTTGAGGACATGAATGTCATATAATTTTCTGAAAAATTGACTGGATTGTTGGGGTGCTGTTGTATAATGTTAGAAGTGTTCAGATTTTACAAAGAGTATGTGAAAAAGAAAACTATTAATGTGTAAAAGTTATTTATGAAATTTAAATGCATACAGAAAAGCAGAGAAAATTGCCATTAAGTGTTCTACATATCTCTTATCCACAGAGTTAGATTCCCATGAGCAATTTTCTTTATGCAACTTTAGAACTATAAGCTTGATTAATCAATTGGATACCTTATAATAAAATGCTATAAAATTATTATCTGCAGGTTGGTTTTTGTCTTCATCAGTGAAGGCTAGGAATCACAGCTAGAATAAGAGTATACATACGTTTAGCTCAAACACTTTTGACTCTTTTATATTATTCAAGCTAATATTCTAAAGTTTAAAAAACTTAAGATTTTGAACTAAAAACTAACTCATTTGCATAGTTATATGGATTTGACACTAAATAAATTTCTATATATTTTAGGAATCCCAATTTTATGACAACTGTTTACTCTTTTTATCTTTGGTCTAGAAAGTGTATTATTAACAATAATATTACATGACTATCTCCTATGTTTACCCATTTATTACTCAAAATAGTTATCTTTATCTTACTCTAGAAACCAAATTGGAGATAGGAATCTTATAGCTCTATATCATTTGATATCTAATGATTACTGTTTTTGGAATCACATGAGTAAGTATATAAGAAAATCCTGTGATATTGTTATTGCTATCAATCTTAGATTTAAGAATATTTTTATTTTCACATTTGCAACAAATGAACATACTCAAAAAAATTTTTTTATTCATTTTGTTTTTTACTTTTTTCCTATCATGGTATTCCTTAGCAAACACTAAATTAAGAGAGATGTTATTTTAACAAAATTCATTTAAATTGTAATTTCAAAATAAACACAATATAAACAAAAATGGGTTACTAATATTTTTTTAAAATTAAAAACATATTTCTTCATAGAATATTATATAAGAATGTATAATATTATAAGACTAATAAAAAACTGAAATTATAATGAATAAAGAAAATAATAAGTATAGTGTTATATATATACTCTTGTCACATGCAATAAAGTTCACTAACTACTAGATGATTCCGGTAATAGGAAATAGAAGTTACTCAAAATTGAATTTAACTTGTTTAGTAATAAATTGATTTAAATATTTATGAAAAAAAATTGTTATTAATTTTATATTAATGATAATTTAGTAGTTATTTGCTTCTACTATAATAGTTATAATGAAACTAATTTTGAACAAAAGCTAAAATAACAAAAAAAGATGTCTGGTATAATGTGGTTTACACAGTGGTAGAACGAAATTCAAGAAATGAAAGTTCCATGATTGATTCTCTTCTAAGTACTATATAAAAAGCAAAGTTGGCTATTCATTGAATGAAACAATTAAATGGTAGGTCTGCCATTAAGGTGCTCTAATGTCACATGATCTCTTGAGCAATTAATTTATTGCAAAATTACTTTTTTAAATATAAATTTAGTCAATCTCTCATGAAAGATAAAAGTGTCTTAAATACTTTTGGTACTGTGAGATAATCACAGACACCAAGATTGACAGCCATGTTTTTTTTATTATACATTTTCAGTAACACAAAAAAGTATGATAATAAATTTTAAATAAAATATAAGTTTAATAATTCCAAGCAGCAGGAATTTTTTAAAAAAACACTTGTATGAGGATTTTCATGGTTATATCTATAATTCACTTTATAATATTCAATGCCTTCTAATTATCAGAATAAATCATAGATTCATCAGTCACATTTTCTTTAATGGCTTCCATAAGAATAGTAATTGTTTTGCTGGAACAGTTATTATAAAGCACTCACCTGTCTTTTTACACAAGCCCTTAAATAACCACCACTGTTGGTTTTTTTGATTGGTTAAATAACTTTAGTGTTTATACATGTGATATTTTTTTTAAAAAAAATGTAATTAATTACATGTTGTGAATGAAATATATAACACATTTATTGCTATTTTTTAAAGTTAACAGGAATTTATAATCGATTTATTGATATTTTTTAATATTAAAAAGTAAAATAGCTTTGTTACGATTGCAGGATAACTATGCCACTGAAAATATTTAATAAAAAAAAAAACATGGCTGCCAACCTTGGTGTCTGGGATTATCCTACAGTACCATACTTTTTTTTCATTTCATAATTTTTATTATAATTTTTTTTATCTTTTCATGACATTCTGATATAGTTTTTGATCTCAACAAAAAATGTTTCTTTTCTATTTTCTGCTACTTATTTAATCAATAATTGTGTTCATGTGCTGATTTTGAAACTGCCCCCCCCCCCTTTTGTTATTTTCCATATATCTTCTTTTTACTCTTACATTATCCAACCATGTTCTGTGAGACACATCATTTACAGACATGTCAAATATAAACTCACATATATATATATAATTAAATAAATAATATATATTATATTGCATTAATTCTTTTAAACTAATTAGAAAGCTGACGTTAAAAGCTGAATATAAACATTATTTTAATTTTCAATTGATTAATATCATTCACTAGGAGCCACTAGGCAATAAATATTACGATCAAGCAACTACTTGATCATCATTGGAGAGAGGGAGTTTGTAATTGTCTTAATATAATTATATTTTAACATCTCAATTTTAGAATTATATTATAAAACTTAGTAAGCTCTTATGTCATTAAAATTAATGAAAGATTGAATCTCTGTCATTATTATAAATAATATTAAAAGACTGCAACAGAGAATAAAAAACAAAAAAAGAAAAGCCATATAGTATTTTACTGTTATAAATTTTAAAAACCCATATTTTATTTATTTGATTGCTGTTGGTTCTCTGATTCATCACATGCTCATTTTCCACAATAAATCAAGCCTCCTTAATCTTTCACTTTCTATTATTTCTTTTCTCACAAATTATCTCAACAATACCAAGTTCCTAACCATATCCATATTCTTCCTCGTCATTATAAAACACAGATACATTTGTTAAATCAGTTTTAGATTTTTTGTGCAAAAGTAAATGTTGCATCTTATTCTCAAATTTGCTTTCATTTCACTGTAGTATATATATATGGGCAATACAATTGGCTGAACACCATGACATACACAACATTAGTCCAGTCCAATGTATCTATTTTATCCTTGGTATTATTAATCAAACTATTTAAATTAATTGGTGTTCTAAATCCAATACTAAACTTATCTGAACATATCTTTCCAATTTTATTTCCAACACTCAGTACACAAAGTAGTGCCATCTATATTTTATTATATCCAACTTTCTCAATCCCTTGCATAATATTTCTTTTGAAGTGCTCAACTTATCTATGTATAGCAGCTGCACTAAATACAGATTTTATCATATCAGAAATATAAATCTCCAAATTCTCAATTTTGTCTGATTCAAGCGTATATAAGTAGTTGTTTTGAATCCACAAACTTATTTGACCTTGGTATATGAGATCTTACATTACCTTCTAATATTTAAGGGTTTAATAATCATTTTATAACACAATGAATTAAAGCATTTTATTTTTAAATCCAAGTAAAAAATTTCCTCACTTTTTCAGGCTTTACAGTCCAATTTAATTCTGATTTTGTATTTAATTCAGCAAACATATAATTAATGAAGGCGTACATTCAAAAATATACATAAAATATAGTTTTTATATTGATTTAATATCAGAATGATTATCACGTTCTTTAGATGCAAACATTAAAGTACAAACAGCTACATTAATAGACAAAGCCATTGGCCAAATTTTATCATTTTATATACATTACCTGTAAATGCAGCTACAAAATCATTATCAATTCAGGTCAGACATCATGAATAAATTCTCATATTTAATAATATTTTTATTATGTAATAATTCATTAATAATTTTAACGGATCTTTTCTATCCTTAACATCCAATGAAGCCATTCTATATTCACTTGAGATAACAACATTCTTAATAATATCTATAATTTAAGAACAGATTTTATGAATTTATCCCTATTAGATTTAATATTATAATTCTCCAATTTATTAATTTTTAAAGAAGACAATTGTGCAAACATTTTCCGTTCAAACGCATTATTTTGTAAAACAAGATGATGTCCTTTGTCCTCTTTCATACACGTTATTCCATTTTTATTAATTATTTTTAAAAACTTTAATTCTCTCCAACCCAGATGAACAGTATAATTTTTTTCTAACCAGCTTGTAAAACTCCTGATGCTTGATCAAACAACTTATCTTTTTCTTCCTCGTAACCAAACGAAGATCAAATCACCCTCCTCCCACATATATTGGCACGAAATTAAGAATAGATATATGACTTATGCCACATTGAAATTTGAAAGATTAACAAATAAATAGAAAACGTTTGTATAGGGTATATGAGCATAGACTTTCACATGGCAGACAATTCTCCACTCTATCTCATAACACTGATACCGTTGAACACATGTGGAAAAGATAAATAATCACCAATATACGTATTTCATGTTAAACCAGCAATCATCAGTTGGTCCAGATTATCATCTCCACACATATATGCTATAAGTCTTTGAGCATTTCATCATCAGATTTTCAATGGGATAGACAGTTGGAGTGTGGAGTAGATTGAAACCTGTCCATTAAAGTTTGAAGATTGGCTATCTTAATATATATCTGAACACTTATAAAATATATGTGTGGAGATGATAATCTGGACCAACTGATGATTGCTGGATTAGCATGAAATATGTATATTGGTGATTATTTATCTTTTCAACATATATGTGTTCAAGTGTATCAGTGCTATAAGATAGAGTGGAGAGTGGTGGGTCATGTGAAAGTCTGTGCTCATATTCCCTATATATTACATATATAGACAAGGTATATAATAAACTTGTGTTTCAATTACTACATAGTAGAGATGTCTGTACATGAGGGGTCAGATTTACCTTAGGTCAACATGGGTGTGAGAAGAATCTTGGCCTCATGGTGGCCTTTGAGAATTCCATCATCAGATTTTCGATCGAATTCATGGTTGAAGAATTGGAATGTGGAGTAGATTGAAGCCTGTCCATTAAAGTATGAAGATTGGCTATCTTAATATATATCTGAACACTTATAGCATATATGTGTGATGATAATCTGGACCAACTGATGATTGCTGGTTTAGCATGAAATATGTATATTGGTGATTATTTATCTTTTCAACATATATGTGTTTAAGTGTATCAGTGTTATGAGATAGAGTGGAGAATGGTGGGTCATGTGAAAGTCTGTGCTCATATACCCTATATATTACATATATAGATACAGGTATATAATAAGCCTATGTTTCAGTTATTAAAAAACGGGTTTTTAAAATTTTTAACGATTTAAATTTTTTTTTTTGTTTGGTAATCATGATTACGACGCTACGTCACAGTGTTTAATATTATATATATATATAATTATATTCAAATAAAATAAATAAGAATACTTACTAAAAATATAAAAATGGAATATTATATTAATGTAAAAATAATATATGAAAAAATCATAAAACTTTCAAATTAACCATTAAGGAAACTAAGATATATACATTAACAATATTAAATGATGTATAAAAAAAAATAAAATATATAATAGCTGTGAGTAACAAATGAATGACAATAGACTAATAAGATATGCAATTAAGAGAATCCTGACAGAGAAATGGAAAAATGCCAAGAAATAATGAATAAAATAAATAAATACCCCTATAAATATAAATAATCATCAACAATGAAAATTATATTGAAAGAAATTCTAAAATAATGATGATAACATAAAAGTAAACAATCATAGGAAGATTATCATGAAGTTTTTTTTAAATTTTATCAATTGCATTTCCTTAGAAATTATCAAGTAGTTCATGTTAATTTTTGTGGCATTAGAGATTGCATATCCACTTACCACTTTTGCGATTTGAATTCAGCTGTGTAAAAAATAATTTTTAAGTTTCTTATCAGTTCCACTTACACTTTTAGCCAGCTCAGAAACTTATCCCAAATTATTTGATAAACGAATATTTATTTATTCTTAATTAGAAAACAAGAATGAAAGTTGCTCAAATCCCAACAATTTGGCAAGCCTGGTGAGTAATACCTTTTTCACTGCTTCTCTATAAGAATGTTGGAGAACCTTTTGTATGCATTGAGCTATTTGAAACTGTTTTATTTACTTACCTTTTATCATGCCAACCCATAATACGATTGATTCATTTGAAAACTTTCATTTATACAGCCATAAATTTGTAGGTTGTGATAGCTATGATATGTTAAACGTAAGAGCACACAATTTATTTATATAAATACTGATACTAAAAGTTCTCACTACAATTATATATGCAAAACACATGCACAATATAAAACAGATAATATAATGTTTCGATTTACAATTATTTGTTTTTCTTTTACTTCAGCTCTGCTATTTTATTTTAAATTTGATCTTTATGTTACTAAAATTTCATTTTTATTCTGAAAATAATTCGCACATCTTGTGGGAATCGAATTCATTGTATATATCTATAATAAAAAAAATCGATGTATAATTTTCAATTTTATAGTAAAATTTTAATTTAAAAAAAAAAAACTGAAGTAATTAACGATCTTTAACATTATAAAAATATTCTATTCCTGATGCCACCGTGTTGTCTCAAATACATGTCTGGGAATAAGCTTGCATTTTCAAAATACAAAACAAATACGCGAATTTTTTATTTAAATTTTCTTTACTGCTTTTTATATATATAAAAACTATTGATCTCCGTAAGGTTTCAAAATATAAAGTTATTTATTTTCTTCCTTTTCTTAAAGAAAATTTTTAAGTTACACACTGCGAAATATTTGGTATTGAGAAAAAATATAATAAAAAATTTAATTACATTTTTTTTTCACTCTGAACCAAATCGATTGTGAAAATGCTTTGAAATATTTCATATTGAATAATATGTATGTATAAGTGCATATGCTCTATTTACACATATATTACGGTGATTATCTGTTTTGTACGTATATTATTATTACTTTTTATTTATATAATATATTTTTTAAATGATATAAAAGGTCAGATCATATTTATTTGAAAGTCCTATATATCCAATCTCATTAATAATGCTGTTTTACAAAAAAATTAAAATGTAGAAATAAGTTGGTATTAGATGTTGGTATTAGTCTTATCACATGGTTTTGTATTTCATTGTTTCGGTAGAAAACTTAATATATATCAATAGCAACAACTGGCAGCACTTTGCGAACTTAAGTATTATCAATATTCATCCAGAAACTCCTTTATTTTATCACCTTATTTCAAAATAGGTTTTGTTTTTTTCTAAAAGAGCTTTGTTCTTAATATTCATTTAAGAACTGCATTAATGCATTTCTTGTTATGTTGCTAATCCGTTTTCATTGAAGTTTTTTTTATATTGGCAATAGTTATATCTGGAATATAAAGTTATAATTTCTTTTTCAACTTTCTTATTATTTCCAAAATACTTTCTCCCATATTACTTTCTGCTACTGAAGAGCTTATTTTAATTTAAAGTCAAAACAGGAAATCTCATTGATTAAAATTAGGCTTTTTTTTAAAATGAGTTTTCTATTATTTTATTTCTTTAAATAGTTATTTAAATAAAACAGTCTTAAATAATTTACTTTTGGACAAGAGTCTATAAAAAAAAAACAAAGAATATATTACTCACTAGGCTAGTCAAGTATCGGGTAGTAAGATTCTTTCTTGTTTATAACTAGATAGACATTCTCTAACCAATAGTTGGGTGAGTAGTTGAATTGGCTTAATCTGGTTATCTTAAAAAAAAATCTTACACGCTTACCTGAAAATTCGAAGTTCTATGTCGATTTGAAACCCAGTTCATGAACAGAACTTGTGTGTACTTCTTTCGCATCCACTTTAATAATATATATACACATACCACTAAACATCACATGATTACCATTCTTTATTCTTATACAAGCTGTTTACACAGATGAATGTCACAAGCTAGAAACTAGTCTGGGGATGGGGAATTTTATGCACAAACCTTCTTGCATCCATTGATTACTCTGGCTTCCACTGAGTGGCTCTACTGTATGGAGAGTTTAGCCTCTGTGTAATAATATATATATAACTTGTAACGGTTAGCATCATTATTTAAAATATTAATTTTTTAGCAGTGAAATAAACAGAGTACTGTTCATAAGGCTGTATGCAAACACAACTTCTGCCCGAAAAGTAATTAGGCAATGTATGAGAATGTCCCAGCAGTCATTTTTATTAACCTCATTATCATGTGATTTATTAGTATATTTGTCTAGCATGCTCATAATCTGGGGTTCAATATCATCATAGAAAACCTTGGAATTTTTTCAAATTGTATGCAGACTTGGGATTTTTTCTTCCCAGTTAGTTGATCTATAGCCAATCCGACAAAACATTTAATACTCTATCAGTCCACCGGTCTAACTTTTATTAGCTAAAAGTGAAAAGGCCCAAATTAATCTGAGTTTGTCACATGGGTGTCAATGCGCTGACTAAAAATCATAAAAATATTATGATGATTACAACTAATGGGTGAGGTATCAATTCCTCCGCTAATCCCTAAATAGCTAATGCTGATTTATAGTAATACTTTTTATTTTTATAATATTAACAAAATACATGTGTATTTGTTTTTTGTGAAAAAGTGATTTATTGTTTTTCTGTATATCCATGAAATTATTGTTCACCATTTTATATCTTAATAAACTTCTTTTTAAATAAGTATAATTTGTGTCATACAGCAATTGAACTTAGTACTTTATGAATTTAACTGTTATTTTTTTTCAATGTTGTTTATAAAGTTATTCTGTTTTTTTTTTTTCTTTATTGTAGCCTCTGGCTCTGAAGCCATGACGCACCTAGGCAGTAGTAATGTTGATGTGATATACCCCGACGATAACTTATACTCTCCTCCCTCCAGTGGAATGGGTAGTGCTAGCAGTGTCCATGCCAGTTTACAACCCAGCCATGCAGGCAGTCACATGGATCTTCCTGTCACTATTGAAGGGAGTGAAAAATTTGAAAATCATGTTTACGAAGATTTGGATTTACATGGACCCCCTAAAATCACTCCAATCAGTGGAGTATTAGGAAAGGTGAAACATTTACTTTAATAAATTAGCCTTTTTTTAAAATTTTGTATAATTAGGATCTACGCTACGTTTGAATGCTCTTAAAAAAACAATAAAAAGAAGTTAATTAAACTGAAAATTGAGATCAGAATACCAATCTGTAAATTTCTGCTAAAAAGCTGAAATTTACATTTGGTTTTTTTTTTTTACTGCTCTATTAGTGTGTGTGTGTGTGTGTGTGTGACTGTAGTAAATTGTTTTTAAAAAAAATACTTGTAGAAAAAATGTCTTTTTAAAAATAAAAATCTTACCGATTAATGAAGGAGACGCATTACATAATTAAAATAACTACATTGGGTGATTGTCTTTTATCAACTTATAAGGGTAGTGCATATTTTGTCTACAATGTCCCGGGATTCAAATCTAGAGTAAAACTAATAGAAATTTAATTAAATAATACAGTCAACAACATTTTGTCAAAGTATTATATATTTATTTTTCTTTGAAAAAGTTGTATTCTATCCATTTACAATTAGCAATTAATGTGGGTTTTTTTTTTTTTTGGGGGGGGGGGTTTACTATCTCTATACTAGTGCTCAGAGGAACAAAATATGATGATTCTCTATTTATTAAATTGTTTTCAAACTGTAATCATTATCGGTAATATTTTTAATTTACTAAATATTTAGTATATTTGCTTGCTATCTAAATCATCATTCTCAACCATTATTAATCCACTGAAGGATGAAGGTCTCTCCAAGTTCAGTCCATCTTCTCCGATCTCTAGCCTCTTTTCTTCACATCACTTCTGCACACTTTCTTATTTTATTCATCCATCTATCTCATATGAGGTCTCTTTCTGGGTCTTTTACAATCTCTTGGAATCCAGTTTGATTTCAATTGTCCATCTATTATCATCTTTTCTAGCAATATGTCCAGCCCAACTCCACTTCAATTTTAATTCTTTCAACAATGTCAGTAACATCTGTTTGTTCTCTTACTCATATATTGTTTTCGATCTCTTCTTGTTATTCCTAACATGTCTCTCCATACTTCTTTGAGGAGTTCTGAAGTCTCTGTATTGCTCTTCTATTAAGTGTCCAAATCTCAGATCCATAAGTAAGAATTGGTAAAACACATTTATTAAAAAACTTTCCTTTTCAAACACAGGCATATTTCCTTTTAGTATTAAGTTATTTCTACCAAACGCACTCCAACCAAGTTTAATTCTAGGATTAATTTCATCCATTATGTTTTCATCTATAGTAATATGACTAAGATATTTCTAATTGTTAACTTCTTCTAACTCATTATAATCAATTTTTATTTTCATCTTTTGAGAAATCCATTGAACATTACTTTAGTCTTTTTAACATTTACCTTTAGTCCTACTTTCTTACTTTCATCTAATAACTCTGGCAACATTTCACAAAGCTCTAAAGCATTATTTGCAAAAACAACCACATTATCTGCAAAATTCTTGCAGCACTACTGTAAAAGTTTTGAAGATATGGAGTCACCCTGTCTTTCATCCTTCTCAATGTTAACCTTCCTAGTATCATTATGTAATCTAATTGCTGCTGTTGCATTTTTATAAATATATCATATGTTTGTAATATCTTTACCAATAATGATAACGGAAAACTATTGACTCAGTGTCCATAGATATTTTTCATTTCTTTTTTCAGCATAAAGACTGTAACCTATTATGATTGTTTTTGTTTTATGAAAAATGTATTAAGATCAAAGCAATGTATATTATTTTGGGATCTGTATTTTCCAACTAAGAATAACATATCCATTTACTAAGCAAATATTAGATGACTAATTGAATTAACTATCAACAGTCTGCCTGAAAAAAACAATCAAACTATGCTTAAAATGGCATCAGTTGCCAAAAAAAGTTCTCAAATACCATTTCAAATTTCACATCAGATTCAGAGTCTGGCAGATTAATGCACCCAGCATGAAAACTTTGCTATCCACTAAAAATGATTTTAAAAATAAGCATACTGAAATTGATAAAGTGATATTTCTATAATCTGAATTCCATTTTAATTTTGACAAATAAGTAAATACAGTATTATATAACTAATAGTTGTCTATTATTTTGATTTTCTTATTATTTACTTAAATATGTCTCAACATTTCTATTAGCTATCTAATTTGCGAGGTTAGTTGTTTGAATCATATACATGAAATATGTATAGCCACTGCAAGATAAAGACTTCACTAATAATTTTTCACAACGATCTCTCACAAACGTTCTATTTTCATAAGATCCTGAAAACTTCTTCATTTTATTCTGACATCTCAAACAAAAGTCTTTCTCAAAACATTTTTTATTATTATTTGGTAAGCAATTGAAGATTGCTTTAGTTCATAATTTGCCATCTTTTCTTTTTATGGATTCAGAATTTTCCATATGAATTATTTAATTTTTATAATTAAATCAGCAAACAATACAAATTAAAGTTTGAGTTCATTACCCCCCAATACTCAATATTTACAATATAGTTATTTTCTTGGGTCACTTGTAATTTTTCTCCATATTTTTGAATCCATATGTTACAACTACAAGTCAAGCAGGAGAGATGCATTAATTAAAGGTTTTTTAAAAGAAAAAGGAAAAAAAAATTAAGAGTATGATATTACTTTTTAAAAAAATTTAGTAGTAAGCTTATCAAATGCATGCCAAGCCATTTTGATGTCAATTGCTTCAAATAAACACAATTTAACCTTTCTTCAATCAGATTGGCTAAAGATAGTTCTCAAACAGTTTTTTACTTATATAAATGAAGCTTTACTTTTTGCTGAAGTCGAATTTTACATAAATCAAATGTATTCTTTAAATGCATGTGTAACATTAGCAATGGTAGAGAATATCATAATATAAAATTAAAATTAATACTACAGTACTCGTAAGAGATATTTATTGAATACATTTTTTTATATACCACAAGATCAGTCCTCCATTTAAGTCCAGATATATTTAAATAGAGAAATGTCTGTATTTAGCATATGAAATAAAGGATATTTTGGGGGGGAAAATTATTTAAAAAAAAAAAATTGGGTATGCATTTTAATGATGCAAAATATTTTATAGCATACATTTAATATTTACTGCATCAGAAAGATATATAAGATTCACAGTAACTTATGATATAACTTTTAGATTTTAAATTGTAGCATCATATATTATTACCTGATTGAAAAGTTCCAAAGTAGCATAGTTACCCCATTCATATCTTTAATTAGATCTATCTATTAATATTTATGATATATTGTTAAATATGAGGTTTTGAAATATGTAATGATGTTTAAGAGTGTCTAGTAAAATTAATTTTTAATTAATGACCAATTGTTATTGCTAAATTATAGTATCTTTTTACTTAGAAACACAAATCTGATTTCAAACTTGAAATCAAGAAGTATGAATCATAATTAAAAATTAAATATTTAACATTTTGAACCTAGGCCAATCTATCCATTTAGCTCTAAATATGACCCATTAATAAATCAATTATAAATATCTCCAACCCTTTGTGAAAAGACTGATGAATAAGAAAATCATATGGCAGCATTTAATTTTTATTATTATTTTTTTTTTGAAAATTCTCAACTTGTTTTAAAAGCTGTAAATTTTAAAGACCAATTGAAAGGAGTTGAGGGGCATTGTATAATTTAAGGTGGGAGGGATAAAATGATTGATCCAAAAGATAGAGTTTTCTGGATTTCTGGTGCTCACAGCCTCCATTTTAATTACTTTAATCATATTACCTTCTTTCTAGTAGCATTTTATGCTAAAATAGAATGCTCAAATATATAAAATACATTGCATACAAATAAAATTAATCTCAATCACTTCAGTATTACGTATATCACTTTATGATGCATTTTTATCAAATGATATATTTAGTAATGATTCACAATAAAATAGCCACAATATGCATTGCATCAATATACACTACTTCAATTATATACTATCCTCCCCTTCTCAAAAAAATTCAAATAAACAGAAAAGAAAAACTTTAAAATTTGTAAATTTAGTAAATTTTATGAGTATATAATAACAAAATAAAAGCAATCATTTTTTTCAATTTGGAATATTCTCATTATATCTAAGTGATTTTATATATTAACTAACTTTTCTTTGTGTTAAATAAGCTAAAAGCATATACATTTGTTCTTTACTTTTTTTTTCTAACATTTCATTTAATAAAATATGTTCTATATGTGATTTAAGAGAATTCATTAAATGTTTTTCTTAATAAATGATAAAGTGAAAGTTATTAATTTGTCGTAAGAAAAAAATATATATATTAAAAAAATAATAATACAAACTGAAAAGCATATTCATGCCATGGTTGTTTGCACTCCTAAAATGGCTAAAGTTATAAGCATGTTAATAAGATAATTTTTTGATAAGGCATTAAAATTATGAATAGAAGATAAGAATTGGTAAATCATATCTGTAGACATTGTTGTATTGCATCAAAAAGAATAACATGTATATGAAGAGGCTGATATTTTGTTGCCCATTGTATTTACAAAAAAAAGGTTTGAGTTCTTTTTTATTGTTTAAAAAAAATGTGAATGTGTGAACACATGCATATAACAAATGTATATGTAAATGTGCTTTCTCAATTTATTATTAATAAAAAAATTTATATTGCAATCTTAATTTGAATATGCATTCTATACAAGAAAAAAGCATTTATGTTATATATATATATATGTGTGTTTGTGTGTATCCTCAATGGTACTCTATATATTATATGTATTATATTGTTAAAATTAACTACTGCCTAATACTATATGAGTAATTATAAATAAAACAGAAATTCATATAACATTATAAAACTAGCTAAAAAACAATAAAATTCTTCCATAGCTCTGGTTTCATCTATTAACAGATAGACCTTTTCAAGTGAAATTCAATAAAACATACAATGTATCAGGGATGAAGGCTTCATGTATTGAATGGAATGAGTGCTTTCATAGAAGAATTAACTAAAAAGTTCAAAAGCTATAACTAAAATTAAAATTTAAAAATTCACTAAAATATGTACATATTCAACCTCATAAAATCGATCCAACAAGTTGTACATACAAATGTAAAAAAAAAAAAAAATTCTCTAAATTATTTTTCTAAACATAAAAAAAGAAGAATGAATTATTCAAATTGATTATTTTTTGTATGGAATTTCCGTTGACTTTCAATTTTTTTATTGTTGAATTCTTTTTATATAAAGCAAATAATGAGTTTGACCATCGCATTATTCACTTATTATAAAAAGTTCAAACAATGTTAAATTTAAACTTAAGAATGTTAAAAGCATTTGGAAGATAAAAATATCTTGATAATGTATTATCTATACTTAAACTATCCATGGTCTGATTAATAGATAAAAGAGTTCCATATTCTTCTCTAAACTATTTTGTCAAACATAAAAAAGAAGAATGAACAATTCAAACAAATTATTTTTTGTATGGAATTTCTGTTAACTTTCAATTTTTTTTACCAACAGTTGAACTGTTTTCATATAAGGCAAATAATGAATTTAACCATCACATTATTCATTGATTATAAGAAGTTCAATCAATGCTAAAATGTAATTAATAGTTAAAACTGAAGAATGTTAAAAGCATTTAAAAAATCAAAATATTGATGAGAGTTTCAGATTTTTCTAGATGTATGTAATATGTGCATATTAGCTATTACATAAAAATTATTGCAGCAAATAAAATAAAAACATTATAAAAAAGATTCTGAAGTGTGCTTCTGTTTCTAAAAAAGTCATGCTTTGTCACTGCAATATATATATATATATATATATATATATATATATATATATATATATATATATATATATATATATATATATATATATATATATATATATATCAAAACAAAAAATATCATTCCCATCATTCACTTCAACAGCAAATTTCCTTTAACATCAAAGGCTGTCTTCATAAAATTAATGATCTCAGATTCAAAAAATTTTATCATCAAAGTTTTTTTTGCTCTTCTTTTCAAATCATTTTTTTTTACAAATATAATATCTGCATTGTCGCATAATATTTTATAATCTGTATTCAGTTTATGAATGTACAATGTGAGTTATGACATCTATTTTTAACTCTACTCTTATAAACATTCACTCTTTCATTAAGACTTAATTTATCTTGGATCTATATAAATTTTATGACAATTGCAAGAAATCTTATAAACTATACCAGAAATAGACTTTTTAACAATTGACTGTTTTGAACCATTTAATAATGAATTTAAATCAAGGCCTTTCTTCCAGGACACTTTCATACTGCCCAATAAAAAACTATTCTTATAAATTAATTTACAAATTGGTAAAGAAATAAACTCTTTATTCCCATTAACAATTAAAATCTCTATTTTGAAGAGATTTATAGATATTTTTATTAAATACAATATTCCTAATAAATTCATGATTATATCCTAATTCAATATAATCAGAAATAAATTGACTATTCTAAATATAACTATTATTTTCAAAATTATTAAGCTTTCTATTCCTATAAAAAATGTAATAAAAAAAGTGGCTTTATCATATTTCTTAAATTTTTTGCTTTAACAAAATGACTACAAAATAAAACATTATCAACACTTAAATCTAGAAATTATAACTTAACAAATTCAAAAGTATCCCCTCAATAGTAAATTTAATATTAGAATCAAAAGCATTCAATCTTTCAAAAAGTCCTTCAATTTATCTTTTTGTATAACAAACAATCATCAACACACCTAACAAATAATTTTAATGAGACAGAAAAATTATTAATAACACTACTCTCTAAAAAATCAATATAGAGCACATTAAAGGAGAAATAACATAACCATCCCTCTTTAATTTTATAAAATTATTATACACAAAATATATAGCATCTTCTAATAACCTTAATTTATCTGCAGAAAAATATTCATATTTCTTTAAAACAGTAAGTCTGTCAATTGATTGATACATGTTTTCATTATCTAAACTACCAAAAAACACAATCATTTTCTAAAACTAATTCATTAATTTTATCATATGCTTAAAAAAAGAAATTTTGATATTTTATCAGCAATGTCCACTGTAAAATCAAAAATGCATCTTAATGGAAAATTATCTTTCTGATATTTCAAATTAAAGAAAACATTAGAAGCCAAAAAATCACTAGGATAATTTAAATAAGTAGATTTATCTTTTAAAAAATTCATTTTATGTAATTATCATAATTTCATTTAACTTTTAATAGAATCAATCTTTTTTTAAGATGATCTATTTGCTTTGGGGCAAAAATATATTTTTCTCTCTCAAGTAACTGCCTATTCAAAATTACCTGTAGAAACTTTTTATTATTATCTAGAATATTTTTACATAGCAGAAATAAAATGAATTATGACCTTCCTATTGCTAAAAGAACCAAAAAAAAAAAAAGGCCTTAACTAAATCAGAACTATTTAAAATAAAATTAGATAAATTTAAAACAGATGAAACTTGGGCCTTTTATTATAATACCTATACTTGAATTTCTTTTATTATAAAGTTTTTTTAAGAATTATATAAATTTAAGTCAATTTTGTGTATTTTCTTCTTTTGAGGCATATGATAAAATTAATGGATTTATTTTAGAAAATGATTGTGTTGTTGGTAACTTAGATATTGAAAACGTATTAATCAGTTAATAGGATAAAAAGTATTAATGTGTTTCTTACTATTTTATGAATATTTTTCTTCAGATAAGATTAAGGTTATTCATGATTTTCTAATGATATGTTTTATAAAATTAAAGAGGGACAGACTATTGGTTATGTTCTTTCTCTTTTAATATGCTCTGTCTATATTGATTTTTTTAAAGGGTAATTTTTTAAATAATTTTTCTGTTTCTTTAAATTATTTGTTAGATATGTTGGTGATAGTTGTTTGTTATATAGGAATATAAATTGAAAATTTGTTTTTGGTATATTTAATGCTTTTGATTCTAATGTTAAATTTGGTACTTTGGGATTAGTGATGCTGTAATATAATCATCTGGCCATAATTATTCTAACTTTGCAAATTATTTTAACACTTGAGGTTTGTTATATTTTTAAAGATTAGCAAATTTTATAATTAAAAAATGAGTTTTTGAATTCAACTAAATTTAAAAAAATTATTATGAATATGAACTTTATATTTAAAAAATTCCCAGAATTCAAGTTAATTTTAAAAAAAATTACAACTATGATATAAATAAAAGATTTTTTGGATTAAAAAATTAATAAACAAACACAATTTTCAACATTCAATTTATGTAATTAAATTTTTTTATTTGTATCGTATTCATAATAATTTTTTAAAATTAATTTGAATTCAAAAATTCATTTTTTAAATACAACATTTGCTAAGCCTAAATTGATACTTCACAAGCAATGAAAAAATATATTTGCAAAGTTAGAATAATCATGGATAAATAATTACATCACAGGAGTGAGAATCCTAAAGTATCTTAAATTTACTACTGAGGTGGATATTATGTTAAAACTTCTAGATTTAAATATTGATGAAGTTGATAGTGTTTTATTTTGTAGTCATTTTATTAAAGCAAAAAAATTAAAAAATATGTTAAAGTCAGATAGTTATCAACCTTTTACTCACAAGAAACATTCTGCATTAAATTTTTGTTATAGGAGTGAATAGAAAGCTTAATAATTTTGAAAATAAAACTTATATTCAAAAGAATCAATTTGCTTTCGACTATATTGAGTTAGGATATAATAATAAATTTATTAGGAATATTATATTTAACAAAAATATTATAAATCTGTTAATAATAAAGATTTAATTATTAGTGAGAATAAATAGTTTATTGATTTATAAGAATAATTTTTTATTGGTGGTAAGAAAGGGTCATAGAAGAAAGGCCTGAATTTAAATTCATTATTAAATAGTTAAAAACAGTTAATTGATAGCAAATCTATTTATTCCTAGGGTAGTTTATAAGATTCCTTGCAGTTGTCATAAAATTTATATAAGTCAAAGTAAATTAAGTCTTAATGAAAGAGTTTAAAAAATTCATAAGAGTAGAGTTAAAAATAGATATCATAACTTAGCTTTGTATATTCATGAATTGAATACAGGTCATAAAATATTTGACAATGCCGAGGTTATCATTTGTGAAAAAAATGAATTGAAAAGAAGAGGAAAAGAAACTTTGATGATAAAATTTTTTGAATCTGAGGAGTTGGATGTTGGCATGAATGATGGGAAGGATATTATGTTTTATATATGTGTTGTACATTTTGTTGAATTTTATTTGAAACGGTCTATTTATTAATAGATAAAACTATGGTTATAGAAGAATTTTAGTAAAATTTTGTTTTATGGCTAGTATTGTAATGTTATATGAACTTCTTTGTATTGTGAACAAAGTGTGAGCTGTTATATGTTATATACAATATGTGCTAGAGATGTTAAACACACTATAGCTGATATTATGAGGAATGCTATCATTTATTGCTTAGTTTTTGCATATAGGTAAATACATTATTAGAAACCCATATGCAGGTCAATGCCTTTTCAAAGTATTCACAGAGAACTAGTGACAGAGAAGAATCATCTATCAGATGATGTTTGTTTTTCCATTTTTGTTTTATTCAGTTATATCTAGATGGCCATTTACCATCTATAATTAAGATAGCAGTTTTTGTGACTATGATATAGTTACATGAAAAAAAATCAAACTCCACTTTAATCCTAATCCCAGGTTATGAGCATTGCAGCTGCATTTTCTAACCACTACATCATGAAGCAATCTGTTATTTTTGGATATGGACTTACACAAAAGATATCCAGTAATCATCAAATATATGATAATTAAATAGTAAAAACAAACATCTTAGTTCAGAATGTTATATAAATGGATAAATAACCACTATTTTCTATTTAAGAGCCAAATCCTTTAATATTTTTTGTTTGGAAGTTATTTTATGCAGTTAAACACAAAATTATTATTTTTGGTAAGCCTCATTTATAAATTTAGCGAATCACATATCATTATTAAAAATCTACGCTTCCGTTCCTTGTAAATTTATGTTTACCATTTATCTTAAACAAAACATTCTTTTAATTCCAAGCTTAGTTCAACCTTTCTATATCATATATATATTTAAAATGTTTTTATTTTTTTACTTTAAATAACGTATTACTTTGTATGTTTATTTTACATCGATAGGTTATTTTTGCAACTTCTAAAATTGCAGTGTTTACATATCACGTGTTAATTTCTTACATTTTTTTATAATACCATTTTTTTTTTTATGTAGAAGGCAAAAAAAAAATATTATTACTTTTGATTGAAGGATGATTTAAAATGTCAGATTATCATCATGATTGTTGTTTTCTTTATTTCACACATTCAATATATATTAACTTTTGCCAAGAACAAGCATTAGTCTTTAGTTTTTACCAATAGCCAAATGGTGAGAGTTGAAGCAATTCTTTTTAACATTGTTTTACTCTCTAACTAATAATAATAACCCTATATCCATTTAGAAATCGATATTGCATAATTACTGAGTTGCCTATAGGTTATCTGACAGATTTTAAAATCATTGATTATAAGTGTAAAAAATTTCAAATTTATTTGGCTCTGGTTCGAATCTAAGTAATAGTAATGACAAATGAATATGCTAATGTTTCATCATGGAATGTTTATAAAAAAAATATACGATTTGGACTGCTATAAATTTTGAATAAATTTTATATAAAATAAAACATCTTTTTAATCAATATACATGTTATAATAAACAATTGGGCGATGTAAAATATATAAAAGTCTAGACTCTTGTGCGATCGATTATCTTAATGGTTGCACACTGGCTTGATGAAACAATATTTATAAGGTAAATTCTTGGAACTTTTCAAACATTATTTAGGTTTGCAAAAACACTCTAATGCTGATTCAATATTTCCTGGTACTTTCAATGGGGAAGAGTCCTGAAAATGGTTAAGCTATGTTTAATGTCGTATGATATTTCTAGAACATTTTTAATGGGTAATAAAACATTTTAAAAAATTATAATTTTGAATAAAATTTTCATATCATATTCAAAGTAAATGTATGATGATCAAATGACCAGAAAGTTAGATGACATTCAACTCCATCTAGTAGCAGATTGAGCAACTCCATTTATTTAATTGAACTGAATTCACTCCAGAGGGCTGTAGTATTTGGAAAAAACTTTCCAATAATTCTTATCAGAATATAAACAATAATTTATCAATAACTTTTCTGAGGAATTTATTGCACTCTATCTAGTGATAATTGTTTATATGAGAAATAATATATTCTAATTTCTGTAATGTAATGTTTGAAATAGTAGTTATTGAATTGCATCTATATGATTTTGTTTTGGTATCTATTACTGCTTTATGAGCATATGTTTATGCAATGAGTCATAATCTAGTGATGAATAAAAGTGATTAAAAGTTTAAGGAGGCCAATATTTTTTGTCATATTTTATGCCCATGTTGTGTGCATTATTTTGTGTATAAATATTATTCATATAATAATAATTATCTTTCATGAATTTATAAAATTTTCGTTTTATAACATATACATTGAAAATGTAAAGGGAAAAAATATATAGAAAATTAGTAAGAAAATATAGTAGCAGTTGGTTTCTAAAAAAACTAAAATGTCCGTGAACTTAAAATTGACTGTTATTAACATTTTATCATTATTTTTTTATTGTCTGGGTGAGTCAGTGCAGTGGTAGAATGGCAGATCCTAGGCTGAAGGTTTATGACTTCAGTTCTGTCAGTTGTTGTTTTTTTCATGTCATAGCATCGGCCGGGAGGCGAACCCACAACCGTCTGCAACCAACTACTTGCTTGCAAGGCAGCTTAATTTTTTTCATTCTTAGTTTATTTTGATTTTCTCAAATGTAGAAATGTATTTACAGTAATGATTTAATTACATAGAAAGAGACCACATGTGAGATGGATGGATGAAATAAGAAAGTGTGCAGGGGTGATGTGGAGAAGAGAAGCTAAAGATCGAAGAAGATGGATTAAACTTGGAGAGACCTTCATCCTGCAGTGGATTGATAATGGTTGATGATGATGATGACCTAGTGCATATAAAAGAATGTATTTCTTCGTTTTTAGTACCTTTTTTCTTTTTTAAATTTATGCAACTATTATAATAAAAAATAATAATAATAATAATTACATTATACATATGTATGTGTGTACAAGTTTTTTTTTTTAGACTAAATTTTTTTAAATATTATATTTGTATTATGAATAAGCCTATGATAGAGTATGAGAGTAAAATGTTTAACTGGATTCAAACTTAAGACGTGGAAAACAGTAGTAAATTTTTAAATAGTTTTGTTTCAATTAAGAATCATATGATCAGTAGTGATTAATTGGTTAATACAGTCTGCTAAAATTGGAATGGTGTTTTTAAAACGAATTGAATGAAATGTGATATTCAAATCTTGGAATTTTTAGTTTTAAAAAATCATAATATAAATTAAAAGAATTTCATTAAATTTAATCATCTGGTTATTTGAAAGCTAAACAAGGTCATCTGAAATGTATTGATTATTTATCTACATTTTAAGATATGGAGAGAGAAAGAAACATTTGGAAATAAATATTTTATAATTAAAATACTTAATGTAATATTGCGAACATTGAACTTATTAAAATTTATCTGTATAGCTCTGAATAGAAGAAATTGTTCTAAATAATAAACTCTGCTAGTTTACTTTTAATTAATTATTTGGTTTTTTTAAATGCCAATTACATTGTGACATCATTATAATTATATCTTTTCTTTATCTGTACCTCTCTTCTTCCCTCCCTCCCTCTAGGTATCCCTCCCTCTTTCTCTCCTCCCCCTCCCTCCCTCTCTCTATATATATATCCATTTTTTTTTGTAGTTGTTGTTTATTAAAAATAATATTTGAATTGGTTTTTGAAAATGGATAAACTTAAGGCTAGATGCTGTTGCACTGTTCAGACTTAATTCTTCTGTGATAGAAAATCCAATTGACTAATGGAAAAATAAGAAATATTTGGTTATGCTAAATAAATTGAAACATAAAAAATAAATGGTATATAAAGCCATTACTAAAGTTTATGATATTGAAGAAAAATTTTGGATCAAATCTCTGACAATGTTTTTTCTACCTTAGCAAACTCAGCAACCCGTAACTATTTTTTTTTCCATTAGATAGTAGTGACTCTTATTTTCATTCAATTATTCATGAAGCAATTGATTTTATTAACAAACACTAGATGGCAATATTATCAGTTAAGTGACAAGTTTTTGAATGTGGGTGCAATGCAATAATAATTTCCGTTTGAATGGAAGTCAACAAATAGGAATTTGTTAATATTGACTTCTAGTGAAAACCGGTGATCATTGTTAAATTATTTTGGAGCATTTTTAATTAATAATCAAAATAGTTTGGTGATTGGGTGTTAACGTGAAGTCAAACACTGGAAATGACTGAATAGAGCCATAATCCTTAGATCTTAAACTTGCTAAACTTTACAGGATATTATTCATTATTAACCTATAATTACAGAAAAAGTATTTTTAAAAATATGATTTTGTATATAATGAAACTCCCCACAGGATGGCATAAATTGGTGAATAATAATTCATGCTATATAATGTTTTGTTTATAATAAGTATTATTTTCATAAAAACATAGTATTTATGTACACAGGATAGACATTTTAACATAGATATATATTATATGTTCATTCATTTATAATTCATTTTAATTTAAAATTAATTCAGTGCAGGCATTAATAATAATTAATAAAAGTAGACAATATAAATACTTCCATATATACAATATACCATAGTTATATTTGTGAGAATTGCTTTTAATAGTATTAAAGATTAAAAGCAATTTCAATTTGAGTTAAAAAAAAAAATCTGCTGAAACATGCTTTTTTGTGTCCAGCGGATTTAAAAAATAGTCTCATGTTTTTCATCAACGATCAATTTAAAACAAATACTGTTGTAAGTTTAATCTTTTGGTCAATATGTGTATGCCTATAAATATTTTAATTTTTAGAAGAGAAAGTTATAAGAGGTTAAGAGTAAAAGAAATTTAAAAAAAAAAGGTTATAAAGACTCGTAAGATTAGGACTTAGAAAGAAAAAAATTGTACTTCAAACAATTATATAATCACTATGACATTAAAATTATATATGTATGTATACTTTTTTTTTTTTTGCAAATAATAAGTTAATGAAAACTGATAAGTAATATATATTAAGACTATGCGCTTAAATTGCCACAGTAAGGGAACTCTACAAATCTAAACACAAGATTAACGACTTTAAAAGACAAGAGTGGGCACTCTTATCTTCAATCTAATTTCTAAATATATAGGTGAATCTAAAGCATTTTGATTTGAGAGTGTGAAGCTATTAATTACTTCATTGATTAAGTCTACAATTTCTATACAAACTAACATTCGCGAAATCTTTCATTTTAGAATGAGTCAGTATGAAGTTCTTATAATTAGAAATCTTTTAAAACAACTTAAAGTTGTAATTAATAATTTGTAGAGCACATACTCATTATGTAAGTAATAAATATTAAGGTTGTAACCTTAAGACTATGTGCCTAAAATGCGACAGTAGGGATCTCTACAAATCTAAACACAAGATTAACGATTTTAAAAAACAAGAGTGGCCATTTTTATCTTCAACCTAATTTATAAATATATAGGTGAATGTAAAGCATTTGGATTTGAGAGTGTGAAGCTATTAACTACTTCACGGATTAAGTCCACAATTTCTATACAAACTAACATACATGAAATCTTTCGATTTACAATTTTAAATTGTTTTAAAAGATTTCTAATTATAAGAACTTCATACTGACTTGTTGTAAATCGAAAGATTCCACGCATGTTAGTTTATATAGAAATTGTGGACTTCATCAGTGAAGTAGTTAATAGTTTCACACTCTCACATCAAAATGCTTTATGTTCCCCTATATATTTAGAAAATAGGTTGAAGATAAGAGTGGCCGCTCGTCTTTTGAAAATTGATAAGTAAAATGCAAAAGATGTATTTTATGATACTTCATTAGACCACATCACCAAGCAATTGCAAAATTAAAATTGCTTTGTTTATTTTTTTTTTTTATTAGCATATAGCTGAAACAGCAAATAATGATATAGAAAATGTCATATTTTCACTGTATCTACTTATATATACCTATTTAAAACTTAAAAAGTATATCTATTTAAATCCTATAAAATAATTGTGTATTTAGTAGCATTTGAATTTTTTTAGACAAATTATTAACGAAATATCACAAAGTTGAAATTTCAACTATGAGATAGATTCATTAATGACTTTATTAAGACCAGTTCTGCCATTGTAGCCATAAATTCAACAGTCATTAACTATGTAGTTCATTCTACACTGCATAGATGAGGGACTGCTAAATTTCATTTATGAAGTAGATGAGCGCAACAATCATGGCTTGTCCTGAATATGTTGATGAGAAACCAATTATATCTAGAAAGATCTGGAAAAATAATTTTTTTATGAAACTTTATAAGAATCTTCAAAAAGAACTCATGGGTTTGAAATGAGGCTTAGGTAATGAAACTTTGAGTTATTGGAAAGTCCATTCTGCTTAACTTTTTATATACTTTCTGTGAGATAGTTTTTCTTCTATTATCTGGAGACAAATATGTGAAAGAACAGGAAGGCAATGTAAAAAAGTAGATTTGAAAGTGCCAATATTTCTCATGGTGATATTTAACTTGAATATCTATTAGTTTAATGTTTGGCCTTTCCTCCAAACCATGGCATAGTATTCATCAGCATAATATGCTGGTGCTAAGGAAGCTATCTTAAAGCATATCATCACAACCTCAAGTAGTACAGACAACTTTTCAAAGATATATTCTTCAAAATTATTGATAATTGAAGAAAGTAACTTTGGTTACAATCCAAGGTTATCCTTGAATAGAAGGGATAGGATTATGTTTTAGTCTACTTTTGCAAAAGGTTATATTCACATTATGAGATACTTCTATGTTGTTTAAGTGAAAAATTGAGTATATTATTTTCATTAAATTACAAATGAGATCTTAGTCTTTGGAAAAGATTTATAGTTTCTTCATGTTATTATTGATTTTTTTGTTTCAGGAAAAGACCTCTTTTGAGAAATGAAATCAATGTCATCGGCATAGAATTTCCTAAATTCCATTGTATAAAATCACTGATGAATATATTAAATAAAGTAGACGAGAAAACTAAACTGAGGTACATTTTGTAAAATTTTATATCTATTATGATTATCATTTAGTTTCACTTGAATTTTTTTTATTGAAGAGTAATTTGTCAAATTAATTCAGTTTCCCTGTATTTAAGAATTTTAGGAACTTTCAGAAGTCCATTTCACTGTGAATGTTTTAAAATAAAACTTGGTCATAGCAGTTTTTTATTTGGCCTAAATTCAATTCTCTCTATAGGAAGATAGCTTTCAACTATAGACAAAATGCTTATTAATATAATTCTTTCAAAATGCTTGTAAGAGTACATAAGAATAATATTTGATATTTTTTGGGTTCATTGCAGAGTTATTTAGTTTTTAAGACTGCTATAGTTTTGCATAAATATATCAAAATTTTGAATAGATTCTGAATGAATAATATTTGGCTTTAGATCTTAAGTTTTTTAGAAACTCTAAAAGTACGCTATCTGCTCCTGGACTTTTTTGGTTTAAAATAATTCAGATGAAGTATACCAACATCTATAGATTTTATCAGATTGACATTAGAATAACTTTGTGAAAGAGAAATTTGCAATTCTGCACTAATTGTGCTTTTTTTTCCTTCTATCAATCTTACGATTTAAAATTCTGATATGAAATCGATGATCTGAATAAATAATGACAGTAATAATTATTTTAGAGATACTTTATATCTACTAAACTTACATAAAAATGATCATATATTACAACTAGATTTTGTAAAATTTTGCTTTTCCATGTTTCTCTTCCCTTTTTTTTCTGGAATCAACCAATGACTGTATAAATTTGTCAACAATTTGTGGTTCTTTGACAGACAAAAATTGATTATAAAGAATATTGCTAGTTTTGTTCCAACCTGGAATAAATTATTTTTAATATCCATAAAGGGTAGGTTTTTTGGCAGCTATTGAATTTGTTAGATCTATCACAGAAAGAGTAACTGGAGAGATTCTATTATTAATATTCTTTTTGAAATATTCAATATATCAGCACTGGTAAACTTTCCTTAAATTTCACCTAGGAACTGGATAATTTTTAACTATAAAAATGAGAATTCCAGAGTGGTTATACTTTGTTTATGTTATTATAAGAGAAATAATCCAATATCAATCAGTATTGCTGAAATATAAATCAGGAATTATTTCTGTTTTTTTATCTGCTTGAATTAAATGTTTCTTTTTATTTACCATGGCTAGAGTAAGTACGTGTTTAAGTTCATCTAATCCAGGGATTTTCAACCTGAAGTACCTGTATTCCAGGGGTACAGAAGCTTGTCTAGGAGGTATGGTGAATAATAGATAAATAAGTATATTATGCTTATGTTATCAACATTTTTGGGTTATTTCATGCTGATACTGTCTATCTGCCACAACAGCAACATTTCAGGTCTTTTTTTTTGGACATGGATTCAGTGAAGTTGCATAGATTTTTTCTTACTGCATTGTCAGATAATTCAATATGCCCAGTTAAGATTTAAGATAGCTAGTGAAATTGCCAGATCAGTGCCCCCTCAAGACTCATCTCTGGGGCATCTGCACCTCTGTCCATGCACATGCTGTACTGCATGGTATACTCTTCAACAGCTTATTTCTTATAATGAATAGGGAGTATTGGATAATATTATTAAAAGCCTAGGAGATATGGGGACCAAAAAGTTTGGGAACTGCTGATCTAATCTAAAAGTTGACCTGCTTAATCCTCATTTATATATCTTCAAAGGGAATATTGTATTTGGAAATTTGCAAATTACAATAATACTTATTCAAATAATCAGAAATGGAAATAATATATATGCTTATAAAACAGCATGTTACATTGAAAACTAATATTGGAAATCTTGGAAAGGCTTTTAATATAATTTCAATGATCAACCTCATATCAGCTTATACCCAATCAGAATACCAGTATAAAATACCAGTACTTTATTTACATGTAAAAATAATAAATTTTAATATATAATAAAATAATTAAAATGTTGTGTAACATGCACTATAATCCTAGTATATAATGCATCATTGTAATTAGTTGAGCAAAGCAGCCACTTTCATTTTAATTCTTTTGTATATATTTCCCATTTTTAAAGAATAATTTCTGTTTTTATCATTGTTCTTGGAGAAATGCTTTTTTGTGTTATGTGTTAATTTTTTGAGAGTAATTTATTCCAGTTTTAGTTGTTTTTTAATTAGCAGTAGCTAAAATTACAGTATTTCTCTCTTTAACGTGTGAAACTATATTCACAAAGCTCTAATTTTCTTTAATCTTTTCTATTGAGTTTTCACAGAGAAATGATATTTTTATTGATCATTTTTACTGACTATGTGTTCAATAAGTATACAATAAAATTATATTGTCAAATTATTATTTTCTGTATATAATGTTTTATACATATCTTTTATATTTTTTATTTTATATATCCTATGTTAAAATATTTGCTTTCAAATGCATATTTTTTTCCATTTCTTATATTGACAAAATTTTTGACATTTTTATTATATACTGTATATATCAAATAATAAATTGTCTAAATTCTATCACTTTAATAATTATTAACAGATTTATAAAAAAAAACTATAATTCAAATGGTTTGATAATTACTATTAAATTGGCTGATTTAATCTATTTATTATTTGATATAAATATTTATTGTAAAATCAGTATAATCTAAAGTTTTTATAATTTTTGTTTGAAAATTATAGCATATTTTTATTATATACATATAATAATGAAAGAATTTTAATTTCCCCCTTCCCCAAATAAAAAAAATCTGGAATTTTGTAATAAAAAATTGTTTATTTTTAGTGCTATAAATTGAATTACCTTCAAATTACTATCCATTTGATGCAGTGTACCAGTCTAAGTAAGTTCTTCATTTTTTGAAAGTAATCCTTAAACTCTTGCAAAGTGATGCCTTTTAATGCCTCTGTCACTTTTTTCTTCACCACTTCCTAGTCCACAAAACTTCTTTTGAGTTATTTGTTCATTCAGGGAATAAAAAAAAAATTATACAGAATAAGATCGGGTGAATATGGCTGTTGGATGAGATGGATCTTGCTGTTTTTAATTAAAAATTGTTTCACTTTCAAGACTTTGTATACTGGTGCATTGTTGCAGTGAAACTTTCACTCCACCCTTTGCCACAAATTGGACACTTTTATACACATCACTCAAACCTTTCTGAATTTGTAGATAAAATGCCTGATAATTACAAATGACTTCAGGGTGAATAACGCCATTTGCATCAAAATAAAAACAGTCCTTGTTTTGATATTGGACTTCATTTGCCATTCTTTTTGGAGATGTGGCGAATTTGACATTTCCATTAAACCATTGATAAACTTGTAAGCTGTTTCAAGCATTATAACTATTTCTTCTGCCACTTTCCCTAACAGAAAACAGAATTTCATGTTCCAACTTTTCGGTGATTATAAAAATTGGCATTTAGTGATGGAAGCATATACTACAACATGCCCACCCTCCAAAGAATGATTCTAATTATTTTTGGGTAATCCCTTGTACAATAATATTTATTTAGATAATCTGTAACTGAAATACTATATTCTTTCATAGTTGGGTATATAAAATTAAAAAGTACAGTACCTAAACTAGAAATTTAACCATAAAAAGTAACCAAAAAAGAGCCTGTAATATATATATAATCTAAAATGTATCATCAATTATAATAACAAGGATCAATTCCATTTTAATTAGAAAACCTGGCTATAAAATTATTCACCTCCTATTAGAAACAGTCTCACTAAATCACAATTACTTATTCTTCATACTACATAAAATCAAATGTAATGACAAATTATTTGTTTGTAAATCCTTTAACTAAGTGGATGTTTACCATGATATTCATCCTGTATATTAAAATTTACAATTTTGACATATATAGATAAACTAATGTGGGAGTATTGAATTTTATTTATTAATATTCTGATTGTATACAATTATTGAAACAAAGTTAATGATTGAAATTCAAATACTGTGGGCTTTTCTAATATTTTCCATGATTGAAAGCCAACGTTTTACATTTGCAGGACAGGTGAAAGGTAAAAAGTGTTAGAAAATTCTGAAAAATAGTCAAAAAAGATAAAGTTTAAGTAATAATAAAGTACAGTGATAAATAAATTAGTAAATGATAAAATAGTAGGTAAAGAAATTAATTGCTTTTAGAAGGGAGGAAGACAATAGAAAGTGATAAAGTAAAAATTTTGCTTGTAAAAATAAGTTTTTCCTAAGTGGTTTTAGAAAAAGTTTTGTTTCTATTTATTCAAGGTAAAACAATATAATAAATAAGTAGTGGAGCTAAGATACAATTCAGGAGAATGAAAAAATTATATTACTTAATTGATTCTGGTCTTAGCCAATGGAGGAAGGGGGGGGTAAAAGAGTTTCATTAATCTTTGCTCAAGTAGAAAAGCTTTCTAATATAGATCAATATTTTTACATAATTGTTCAAATGCATTAATAATTAATATTATTCACTCATTAGACTACAGATTATCTAATAATGAATAATATTTCTGTAGTGTAATTTTAATGTTATTCATTATTGGATAATCTCTAGTCTAATGAATGACTAATAATAATTATTAATGTAGTTTCAATAAGTAGTTTGTGTTAAAGTTATGAGTGCTACGTGTTTAATCCTTATCATTTAAACTGTAGTGTCTATATATGCTGAACAATGATGACTATATATGTAAGAGATTGTGGTCTGAGCCAACTGATGAGTGCTGGTTTAACATGAAATGTGCATCTTGGAGATCATAGATTTTTTTTTCACATGTCTCCACAAGGTGTTAAAACTGAATAAAAAACATTACCTACTTTGTGTGAGAGCCGTGTAATGAAAATTACACTATAGAAATATTATTTCAAATTCAGTTTCAAAAGACTGTTTCATTCAGTTTTTATTAGGAAGGGCGCATTTGAAAGTAAAATACATATCTGAAATGGTTTGCAACTGCGTTATATAATAATAAAAGGGGGAGGGATGAATCTCTTTGGATGATTGAAGGGTGCTTAGCCCGTGACTTTAAAGCTGAAATGGCTCTTGATCCTCCACTACTGACGCTAAATTAATTAAATAAGCTTTATTACATACTGTATATTCATTAATCGAAATTTGAACAATTAACACATAAAATTTAATATCATATTTATTAGAGACCATTATAAATTTGTAGAATTCGCAAATTTTTATAAAACATAAAATGTAATTATCATAATTATAATTATAAATTTGTAGAATTCGCAAATTTTTATAAAATCAATCAATAATTTGCATGACGAAATTTTTCCGATTTGATGATTTAATCTTTATTTTGAAATTGGTAAAAAGTATTTGCAAATATTTGTTTTTTACTTTAATTAAAAAACAATTAGTAACAGAAAAATGATTTCGGTTAACCTTATAAAAGAAATTTCAATTATAGCAATGTTTTTGTTTTAAAAAAAAAACTAATAATAATAATCATTACAACTGAAAAGATTTTTTAAAAAAATTAAATTTTATGTATATACAAAGTCTTTTCTTTTCTTTTTTTATTTAGAAAATAAAAAGTCTGTTTTTAAGAAATAAAAAGTAGAAACCTTACAAATAAATTTATTTCATTTACTTAAAAGCAGTAAGCTGTCATTTTCTTATTCTTCTTGACCTTATGGATTTGGTGATATTCTGCCAATATCGTATTAAAAAATAATCTATCAGACACGCATCCTTCTTGACTTCTTCTCATTTCTTTTATTATTCGTTTAAGATTATAAATCTTCTTTCTTCATTTAATCAACATTTCCTTCTGTATGTTATTATTTATGTTTTATTGTTATTATTTTTCTACTGTTGTAAATTCATTTTTTATTCACTCTACTACAGTATATCAATGTTGTTAAAGTTATTTTTCTGCTCCTATTCTTTTATTATCATTTGTTTTTTTTTTTATTCCGTGCCCATATTTCAATAGTTATATATGTTCTATGCTACCATTTAAAAATAAACAAAAAAAGATTGATTGCAATTTATTTTCAAATCGTATATAAATTATTAATGAAATAGACATGGCTATATTTAAATTCAAGTTCAGAAAATGTATTTGTGGTATGATTCCAATGAATCTTACATTTTATAAAAGCAATAATTTGAATTTTCAGAGTTCAAAAAACAATGATAAAGGATACATTATTAAATTGTGATTTTTCACTCTTTTACACTCAAAGAAATAGACATCCATTTACTGACGAGTACTGAATGATTACTGGTATTAATTATGGTCTGACTACCAAAGAAATATCTCAAGCTTGATTAGAAACTAAAAAAAAATTCAAGGTTTATTCAGACCAGATTTGAATCCAAGTTGTAGACAAATCAATAAATATGCCATTATGCTTCAATATTATTATGCATGAATTTAAATCAAATTTGAATAAGAATTTTAAGTATTTTGTTTTTCCCCAAATTTAAAATATATATTTTTATTTTAGTAGAAGCTTGTGTTTCTTTTAAAAATTAAAGAGAATAAATCATCAGAATGTTTAAAAATATTTTTTAAGATATGTTGTGAGGAAATATCAGCTTGAGTGTTTGTTTAGAGAGTGATGCAAAAGTTTGTTGGTGCTGTTGATGTGAATGATAGAAGAAAAAAACTTTCTAACTGATAACTTCTGAAAAGAAACAGCTATTTGTTAAAAATTAAATACACATCATCTCTTTATATATATACGATCAATGAAACAATAAATCTTTTAACCCTCCAATGCACATGGAAATGTTAAGACAACATTAAGCAGTTTAAGTAAATTGATGCACATCTCTTAATATTCTCAAGTATTATCCAGATATGATCATTTAAAAAAAGTTCATTAAAAAAAATTATATATTAATTTTTTGCGCAGTGGTATGTTGAGATTACTAAAAAAAAGAGTCCTATGACCAGATAAATAATACTTGATCATCACCAGTGGTACTTGGCCATTCTATCATTTGTCTACGAGTGGCAAATCTAAGATTTATTTCATTATGATAGACTTTATTGTAATGAATAAGAGTTCACTAAATATAAATATAATTTTTGATACGCATTAAACCTGGACACACTCTGATATTGGCATTATTAAATCACATAACACTTGTTATGATAAGGCATTTCAGCATTTTAACTTGGTCTTTTTTTTTTTTTGCTGCATTCAGTATGTAAATAATAGAAACAGCTGAAGCAGTAGCAATTTTGATTAAACATTTGCCTTTTAAATATCTATAATAAATTTTAATTAAAAATAATTTTTATTTATTAAATTAAATAAATAAAATAATTTTTATTAAAACATGGCTCTTTTATTATTATTAAAGCAGTTAAACATTGTTTTATTAGGTATTTCATTGACTTTTTTTAATTGCTTACATATTTGTCCAACACTTCAATTATATCAAATTGTTGCTAAGAATGGATGTTATTTTCTCTTTACTATTTAGTTACAGTGATGTTAATCGTATATACGTATATTTAAATATAATTAGAAGATTTTTGCAAGCTTATGGATAAAAGTATTGAAAGTTTTATTGAAGTTTTTCATATATTTTTATTTTATTTTGAGTTTAGCTAAGATATAATCAAGAAGTAAACAAATAAAAACTGGATTGGCAAACCCAAATCATATCATATAGTAATAATATTTATCTCAAATCTCCTATAAACCAAAAATAAAATTGTGTTTAGTTTCTATTTTATATATATGCACACACAATATGCGTCTTTTTTTAATAAGATAAATGACTGATATTTATAACTAATAAGTTGTTTTTAAAATGTGCTTACTATTGCAACATTGGATATATTTGACTACTAAGCTTATATTTAAAATTACTGATCACTTAATACAAAAAAACAACAACCCATTTTTCATAATTTTTGGCTTATATAATTTTTGCTACAAGGTAGCTAGCTATAGTATATATGCAATATTTTTTTAAAATAATGATGAGGTCCATTTTATTAAATCTTATCTAGCAAAAATTTGTGAAAATCCATTGAAGCACTTTAAAAGTAGCAAAAAGCTCCATGTAAAAGGGAACAATGTTTCAGAAAAAGAAAGTCAAATGATTTGTTGCTCAAGAAGTTTTGTGATAAAATGCAGTGGAAATAATAGTTTAAGCTTTGACCCAGCAACCTTTATCTCTCATCTTCATCATTCATCATTTTATATGGCTTCATGGCCACTGAGCTAGAAAATGAAAGAATTAAAGTCTTGAGATTTTTTTTAAAAAGTATAATATTAAAATAAGTAATACTTAGAGAGATAAAACTCCAAAGCACTTAGGATACAAATGCAGCAGCCTCTGATATTAAAGTCTACTAAGCTTAGAAAAAAATGAATCATTCTTTATCTTGCCATCTAAGATGTGAATTAGATATGTAAATTTGATAATAACTACAAGGGTAAATTTACAATCAGCAGAAATATTCTTGCACTTGTCAATATCTAGTCCATATGTTAAAATAATATCTTACAAAATGAAAGTGAAATTATTTTTCATCTGAGGATAGAAGACTTTGATACTATATGGTTTGCATTTATATAATTAAATGCTTTGGGGATTTCTTCTGGATAAAAATACACAAGAATCATCATGTAGGCAGAAATTATTAGATAAAGTTTGACCATTATTATAGTTACCCATAGTATCTAAAAAAAATTGCTGTTGTTTTGAAAATATTTTAACTATTTTCTTCAGGGCAGTAATAATTATATACTTTAACAAATGTTATTGAAATTTTAGCAATTTTAGATATCAAGTTTAACCACAATGATACCTAACATTATAAGAGTATAACAATTGTGCTCTCATAACATAATCTAGCCAGATGACAAATAGAACATTATATAATCATATTATTGTACAACTTATTCATTTATTTATCCTTTATTAGTATGTAATCACTATTTATTGTTAATAAAATTTTTGTTGAAATGAAGTTTAACCACAATGATCAGAGCCTATTGCACAAATGGTCTTTTGCCAACATTTCATATATTTTTCTCATGAGCATATTTTTTTAACTTGTGCAAAATCTATAAGATAGTGCTGCCCTCTCTCCTACCAAATTATAATATTGTTAATAATCTTATTTAAGAGAACAAAATAAAATTAACACTTATTGTGATAAAATCTTTTTGAACTCCTAATATAAGTGATATATTCTAAATTAATTTATAATCAGTAATTTAATAAACTAAAGATCAACATTTCAAGCTAATGTACGTGCACTTTTTTATGAATGTTAATAATAAATGAATACTTTCATTTCCAACACAAGATAAAGTCTTTGTGAAAGAATAGAATGAATCCACCTATTCTTTCAACCCAAATGCTTAAGTATGGGCAAATCTTAAGCACTGGAAATGAAAGCGTGAAGATAAACCAATCACTTTAAATTACTCTTTACCATGTCTGAATGAATGGCGCCTATGAAATTTTTTAGAATTTACGCCACATCATTCTTAAATGAAACTAAACATATGTAAATGAGATATTTATTTATATAGTGCGATGTATATAAATTGTAATAAACTAAAGATCAGCATTTCAAGCTAATGTACATGCACTTTTTTTTTATGAATGTTAATAATAAATGAATACTTTCATTTCCAACACAAGATAAAGTCTTTGTGAAAGAATAGAATGGATCCACCTATTCTTTCAACCCAAATGTTTATGTACAGGCAATCTTAAGCACTGGAAATGAAAGCGTGAAGATAAACCAGTCATTTAAGAATGATGTGTCATAAATTCTAGAAAATTTCATAGGCATCATTCATTCAGACATGGTAAAGAGTAATTTAAAGTGATTGGTTTATCTTCACGCTTTCATTTCCAGTGCTTAATATTTGCCCATACTTAAGCATTTGGGTTGAAAAAATAGGTGGATTCAGTCTATTCTTTCGCAAAGACTTTATCTTGTGTTGGAAATGAAAGTATTCATTTATTATTAACATTCATAAAAAAGCGCATGTACATTAGCTTGAAATGCTGATCTTTAGTTTATTACAATTTATATACATCACACTATATAAATAAATATCTCATTTACATATGTTTAGTTTCATTTAAGAATGATGTGTCATAAATTTTTTTCTTTGTACCTTTTCTTTTCTATCCAATATTTTTGTATTTTCCCAATTGAACATATGTTCATTGGCACATACATGTTCTGCTACCTTAGACATATCTGTTTTCTCTCTTCTAATCATCACATGGTATTTCATAGATGCAGTTTTATTCTTTTCATCATTTCAAGTTTAAGCTTTGTAGATATTAGAATTTCTCATAGCATGGTATGCTTCTGGAAAGATGTTCTGATCTTATACTGATTGCAGATTTTTCTTTTTTGTCTGTTATTTTTGGAATATATGGGTACACTACAGTTCTAATTGTCTTTTCTCTTGATGGGTATTTTTATTGTCTATTGACATTTTCTTAATAACAGCTGACCCCATTTTTCATAAGAGTTTGTTCTATATAGATCTTTTTTTTCCAAATCACTTGTTTCTGAACAAACTTCTTTTGCTCTGTTCCATGGTGGTGATATAACTTCATGTTTTGTGTTTCTGGTATGATTGGATGCATAGGCTAGGTATATTTTTGTATGTGTAGGTTTTTGGTAAACTGTAGTTTTGATTTTGCCATGAGGGAGTCTTGTCACAAGAACATCTAAGAATGTCAATTTTTGTTCTGATTCTATTGTGAAATTTAATTGAAGGGAATATGTCATTGATGTGTTGCCAGAAAGTTTGTAGCAGTGCTTTACCATGTGGCCATACAACAAATGTATCATCCACATAGTGAATCCAAACTTTAGCTGGATATGGAGTACTTTTTATGGCTAAGGTTTCAAGTTCTTTCATGTAAATATTGCTAATCAGGGGAGACAATGGTGAGCCCATAGCCATCCTTGATTTTGTTGGAAGTATTCTGTGTTATATTGAAAGTAGGTTGTTTTTATGCAGAATGTTAATAGTTCCATTATACTATCAACAGTAACGGCTGTTCTGGTTTGTAAACTATTATCACCATTTAAGCTTTTCCTTACAATAGACAATGCTTCTTCACATGGTAAATTTGTCAATAAACTTTCCACATCAAAGCTTACCAGCAAGTCAGTTCTTTCAATTTTCATGTTCTTGATTGACTTACTGGTAAGCTTTGATGTGGAAAGTTTATTCATGAATGTACTGTGTGAACAAGCATGGTCTATTGTAAGGAAAAGATTAAATGGTGATAATAGTTTACAAACTGGAGCAGCTCTTACTGTTGATAGTATAATGGAGTTATTAACATTTTGCACAAAAACAACCTACTTTCATAACAGAGCAAAAGAAGTTTGTTCAGAAACCAGCAATTTGGAAAAAGAAAAGCTCTATATAGAACAAACTCTTATGAAAAATGTTTATCCATCAACTGTTATTAAGAAAATGTTAAATAGACAACATTATTAAGAAAATATTAAATAGACAACAAAAAGAACCATCTAGAGAAAAGACAATTATTGGTACTGTAGTGTACCAATACATTCCCAAAATAGCAGACAAATTAAGGAAAATCTGCAATCAGTATAACATCAGAACAGCTTTCCAGAGCCATGCCATGCTATAAGAAATTCTAACATCTACAAAGTCTAAACTTGAAATGATGAAAAGAAAAAACTACCTCTATAAAATACCATGTGAATGTGGAAGAAAATATATTGGTGAGACCAGTTGTCCCATTGAAAAGCACTTGCAAGAACACAAACTGTTGATTAAAAGAGAGAAAACAGATGTGTCTAAGGTATCAGAACATGTACGTGCCAATGAACATATGTTCAATTGAAAAAATACAAAAATATTGGATAGAAAAGAAAAGGTACAAAGAAGAAAATTTAAAGAAGCTGTTCACATGACATTGGCAAAAAGTCTCATAAGCCAACTCGGTGTGACTATACATAATGTATGGAAAACACTAATCAACTTTATTCTTAGGAAAAAGTGCAGAAATCAGAAGGAACCTCATAGATAAATGTATGAAATTACTATAGACTGTTGCCTTTGGCAGGATGGCTCAGTAATTTAGAGTGTTACCTTAAAATTCAATAATCAAGAATTGAAGGACCTAAGTTCAAATCCCATGCTAGTACTGCCACTGGTCAGGCCAGCAACATCTGAAGAAAAGAGAATAATACATCTCAAAATGTTGTACATATACTAACCTGTTTGATGTGCTATTACTAACAGTTGAATATATTTGGAATATTTAAATAAAGTTAATTTTTTCTAAAGACATTCAATACACATAGTAGATGATGGAAATAGTGCAATATAAAAATACAAATAAATAGAAGTAATTTATTTCAATTCACAGTTAAAAACTATATGTTACTGCAGTGGTACATAACTTTTTACACTTGTGACCCTTTCTCAGTTGAAAATTTGATGGCTGGCCATTATTTATTTTTATCATGGTAATTTTAAGATATTAAATGCTAATGCTAATAGATTATAAATAATGATGCCACTAAATGTATTCTCATACAACAGTTTTTTTCCCATTGAATAAATATCAATTAGCTGGAAACTGGATTTGGAAGTTTATTAATATATATATAACTATCTGACATAGAAAAGTAATATAATAAACTCAGATGATACTTAGTGGCAATTTTTCTTATAGATATTTCAAAAATTAAATTGTCTTTGCTCTTTTACAATTCAATAGATATTTTTGAAATACAAGCATAATTCATACACTTGGAATTAGAGGATTAGGGAGCTTGAAACTCTGTGTTCAAATCCCCTATAATTGCAATGAAATAGATAATATATCTATATCATTAAATTCATTGTGATTTATGGATATTTTTACAGCAGTTATTAAATGTATAAATATATGTTAAATGTATTTTCTGGAAAGAAATGTTATGACTCAAAGTCTCTTAAAAATGAGAAAAAAATAATATTTAATCATCAGCAGTGTCTTGCCATTGTTTTTATTTATTCTTAATAACTAACATGGCTGCAAAAAATCATTTTTAAGACCTTAAAGGAACTGAGCAGTACAAATTTCTAATGTCCACTTCATACATTCTTGTCATTGCAGCTATTACTATATGCTCATTTATATAGAATATGAACATGTATGGGCTTCTCACCAATATACATAAACAAGAGGTGAGTTTATTGACTTTTACCTTTAAGATCAAAAACACCATGGTTGACTTTTTTTGAAGGCAGAATAAATGTGCTTATGAATACATTTTTAAACAGATATTTACAATGATGATAAACAAAACTAAATTATGATCATTATCCCCAGGATATTGTATAGTCATCAGCCAAGATAATGATTGGTAGCTGAAGTTAGAGGATGCTAGAAATCCCCTGATTGTGGACCTAGGTTACCATTTGATGAGAATTTTTTATTTAGGCACTTATAACTGCAAATCACTTTCAAGTGAAGGAAGATTACAATAAATGGAAAATACCAAATGCAGATAACTCAGGTTTATATATCAACAAGTTTTATTGTGATGAAGAAGTGGATTTATATATGAATGTACAAAAAGCTTTTGATCAGATCAAACAACATTTTAAAATTGTTGAAAGAGATTTTAATGCTACAATTGATAAACAATTGAAAAATGAAAGGGCTGTGGGTAATGACAGAGGATACAGACTTGTGGATTTTGCAGAAAAGAAAAATTATATTATGAATTTTTTCTTTGGAAAAAATGCTAAACAGAAATAGACATGGAAGCATCCAAATGAAGATATAGTACAATTAAATTATATTTTGACTAACTAAAAATATGTATTTCAAGATTGTAAGGTTTTTAATAGATTTAATATAGGAAGTCATCATTGATTAGTGAATTCTAAGATATATGTTAATGCAAACTAAAGAGACAAAAATTATTAGGAAAAACAATATTAACATTTGATATTCCTAACTTTCAGAACCACTCCAATAAATTTAAATTAGAACATGCAAATTATTTCAAAATTTGAAGATGATTCAAATTAGAATGAGATTGATAGGAAGATAATTAATATACTATTAAGAATTGCAACAAGATAGCTCATACAAAAAAATCAGTAATTGACCAATAAAATTTCTACTGACATGAGAATTTGTGAAAAAAAAGTAGGAATATGAACATTGAAAATATAATTCCTAAGAATAATTAAATATCTAGAATTTTGTAAAATGATAAAAAAAAAGAGTTAATAATGATATAAAAAAAAGATAGTTGTGAATTAGCAAGGAAAGTTATAGAAAAGAATAAAAGTCAAAATTACAAAATAACATCTTGATATTGTTAGGAAATTTATTTCTTTAATAAGAAGATAAGATAAAAACTATGATAAAAAAGAGAAATGTCATCTTGAAAAGTGTAGAAGAGTTCTATCAATATTTAAATGGCAATAACCAATGTGAACAAGCCCAGGATTTTAAGATAAGACATGCAATTAAATCTATGAAGAAAGGAAAAACTTCATATAACAAAGAAATTGGAGTCAATAATTTAAAAGATGCAGGTGAAGAACGAGAAGTTGTATATGAAATGACTAAAGTGATAAAAATATACCAAAGATGATAAAAAAATATTAGTAATTATTGACCTGTCATATTTTCACTTCTATTAAAAAGTCTTTACCAAGATAATTAGAACTCATCTACAATAAACTTTGGACTTTTGCTAACCAGCTGGATTTAAAAGTTTTTAGCATAGTAGAGCATATCCAAGTAATGAGAGAAATTACAGAAAGGACCACTGAATATGAGTTGCCATTATGCTTTGGATTTGTAGATTATGAAAAGACATTTAATTCTATAAGTATTGCTTCAGTGATTAAAACATAGGCTCATCAAGATATAGACCCAGGATATTGTCATATTTTAACAGCAATGATTAGATTACATGATTATAACCGAGAGATTAACATTGAGTTTTGCTAGAAGAATTTTACAGATTAAAATAGAAAGCTAAAGGAGTAAAAGTAAATGGAGATTATTTAAATCACTTAGATTTTTTTTTTTGCAGATGATATCCTTGCTTTTGCAAATAATGCTTTAGAGTTTCAGGAAATGTTGCAAGAGTTATTAGATGAAAGTAGGACTAAAGATAAACATTAAAAAGAGTAATGTTCTATGAATTTTCACAAAAGCAGAAAATAAAAGATTGATAATGATGAATTAGAAGAAGTTAATAACAAAAAATACCTTGGCCAGATTATTACTACAGATGGAAATATAATGGATGAAATTAATCAAAGAATTAAAGTTGGTTGGAATGCTTTGGGTAGAAATAACTTAATATTAAAAGGAAATATGTCTATGAGTTTGAAAAGGAAGATTTTTTTTATATAAATGTGTTTTAGCAGTTTTTACTTATAAATCTGAGAATTGGATACTTAGTAGAAGAGCAATATAGAGATTTTAGACCACTCTATAAAGTATGGAGGGATATGTATGTTAAGAGGAATAAGAAGAGATCAAAAATGAAATGTATGTTGAGAGAACAAACAGGTATTACTGACATCATTGAAAGAATTAAGATATTGATATGAAGCTGGGCTGGATATATTGCTGTAAGAGATGATAATAGATGGACATTTGAAATCTTAAACTGGATTCCAAGAGATTGTAACAGACTTAGAATGAGACCACATGTGAGATGAGTTGATGAAATAAGGAAGTGTGTTGGAATAATGTAAAGAAAAGACGCCAGATATTGGAGAAATTGGATTAAACTTGAGACACCTTTATTCTGCATTGGATTGATAATGGTTGAACATGATAATGATGATAATTTAAAAAAAGATAGCTTTAGGTGTTTAAGATTTACTATATAAGTAATGATTCCATTATTAAATTTGTGATAGCTATTTTTGCTGTTATGTAAATATTTTTTTATTATTTGAAAATAATAAAATAAACGTGTTAGTGAATAGTTTACATGTGTGTGTGTGTGTGTGTGTGTGTCCGGAAACATTAATTGTATTGCAAATAATGCAAGCATTGTCGGATTAGATGTTTGAATATTGAGATACTGACCCATTTTTTTGATGATGAATAATATATATAAATGAATATGTATTTAAAAGCCTGAATAAAATGATTTTGAGCTTTGGAACTTGAAAATAATTTTACAAAAGCATATTTATTTCATTGCTTAATAAAAATATAGTTGCTATTAAACTTGAATGTTTATCAGCAGAAGACAACAAAACTTAAATATTTATGAAAATTCGTAATGTTAATATTTGGTAATATGTAAGAAAATATTTTTCAAACAAAATTGTAATACTTATTATTATTTAAATTTAAAAATATTTTTAACAACATATTTGTTTACGTACTTGAATATTTATCAACATTATTTCTATCTTAAATATATTAAAAACAAAATTCGCTTCATAGTGAAAAAATATATATAACTAATGGTTTCTTCTATCTATCTCTCAGAGTATCATTGTTTTGAAAATCCAAACGTTACAAAAGAATTCGCGCAATTTTACTAACTGCTAGATAATGTTCACCCATCACTATATAAAGATTGGTGTAATTTTCATCCTTAATTATTTTAATTGTAAGTTTAATTTCTTCTTATATTAGTGAGAAGTCTAAATTTTCTTAAAACGGTTACCAGAATTTAAAACAGTGGAACTAATGGGCTACATATGCTATAATTCCATCAGTTATTTGTCAGGTTTGAATAAAAATAAGAATATTGCTTACTTGGAAGTCAGAACTATACTCTACCAATGAAATCATTCTGAACAAAATGTAATTTGCATAAACAAGGGAATGTTCAATATTGGGGTGAATAGAATGCATCATTGCAGTAATGAATAAGAATTGGCATTAAAATAAGTATAGAAATTCACATCAACTTGACAATATTTAATAATGTGTCACATGATTACCAACTTAACCTTTTTGTTAATTATTTTTGTAAATTAGATATACTATCTGTATTTTATGTCAAAAAGTTTCCAGATAAAAATATAGCATATATTCTGAAAAAGGATTTGTTGTTTTTTTAATGGAAAAAAAAAGTATAATAATATTAATTAAATAAATATTAATAATGTTATAATTTTAGTATCTATTAACACATTTTTAAAACTGATATTTTTAACTTAAAATAATAATAACCAGAAAATTATGTTTGGAAATTGAAAACTATTAAATGTGCAAAAGAATTTTAATACTATCATAAATTCAAATTTACAACCTGTCAATTCTGCTTGAGTGCTTTTAATGGTACAAAGTGTGCACCCATGTAGAATTGATATGTTTATATTACATTTACATCAGTAACTTAAAATATTATATTTAATTACAGATAATCACATATATATGTATTAAATGTTATTTGCTTTCTCAATAATATTTTTTATACTTATGCACAGATATAAGGGTTTCCTATAATGATTAGTGCATTCACCTACCCTAGTCATGACCTTGGGTTCAAATCTGTATGAGTTTGAACCTTTTTCAGATAGCTAAGGATAAAATAAGCAAGTTTAATATTTTTTAAGGTGCTGGCTAAAAACCATTCAATATTGATCCAGTCAGTAAAGAGATATTAAGCCATTCTTAATTGGAGGATAAAGATCAATGTGTTGATAATAAAATAAAACATGATTCAAAAATGATTGTGTCTTCACTGCTTGCAAGGAAAGTATCATATCTAATGTAGCTGAAATTATGATCCATCTTTGTATATATTTTCACACATAAAAATTTTGTGTTTATATTATATCTATTAATATTTGAATACAAGTATAGTGTATATACTTAAGCTAGATATAATTATAGAGGATTTGAACACAGACTTTCAAGCTATTAGTTATATAAAATGGAGTGGGTGACTGAAGGGAGTTTGAAAGTCTGTGTTCAAATCCCTTCTATTAAGGAAATTTCTGTTTTAAGAAATTTATTTAGCAAGTTTTATAAAAATTCTACCAACAAATCTTCATGCTATTTGATTCCATAACTCATATACTATTAGATATCTGTTCGATGGACACCCATAAATATGTATATTATAGATACATTGAAACAATACTAGAATCCTATCTTTGTATTTCCTAATTGCCAGCATTAATAACGTCAATTGTTTTAATTCAGCATTCTTCAGATATTTTTGCTCAATTCATGCAATCTGTAATATGGATTCTATAACTTAAGAACATTATACTCAGACACGCAAAATGGTTTCAGTTAATTCATCATGTGATGTGATATACCTTCTCCTTAGCCATTATTTACAATGTCTTATCATCTACTTTTAAATAAAATCACATTATTTTTTTCCTTCTATATCAGAATAAAAAAGAAGTTTAGTTACTTGGGGATATGTGATGTCTAAGCATTACAAATGACAGGTTAAGTTTTGTTCCACTAATCTTTAGTTCTCAAAGTGGCAGAATTGTTTTTTTATGTAGATTACATAAAATTTAATATATTGTTATTTTTATCAAAAGATTTAAAATTACTGATTTAATATTTTAGACTTTGACTAGAAAATTTAATTTACATATAAACAAATTCACACAATGTATTCTAAGTAATAAAATTTTTGAATTTTTTAAATATTATATTAAGTAAAATGTATAAATATTGACTTGATTAATTATTTTAATCTTTTTTTTTTTTTTTTGCAGGGTAAAGTCGTTATAAGGCCAATAGCTTTCAAGCCTGTAGTTTCTACAAATAGATATGTAACACCACATTCAGTCAGATCATTTGGATCAAATCAATCATATCATCATGATGATATCAAATCTGTTCAGAATCACTATAATAGTTCACAGAACTCATTTATGCTTGGAAGTGAACGTTCCATGTCCTATTCAAGTGATAGTTGCTTAAAATTATCAGAAACACCTGCTTCTTATATTTCATCTAATATGAGCAGGCATTCTGCTAATCCAATTGATGATTATGTACAAACGCCATCACCAAGTGATAGTGGAGTTGCAGAATTAGAAGCTATTTTACGAGAAAAAGACTCTGAAATCAATTTTTTACGAGAAACAATGGAACAGAATGAGCAAGTTATTTTCAAAGTTTATGAAGAAAAGGAAGTTGCATGGACAAGAGAAATGAAGAGGTTAAAAGAAGAATTTGAATCTAAGTTTAAATCTCAGCAACAAAAGGCTTTTAAAGTTGAACAGATATTAATGATGCAAACATTTCAACTTCAGCAGGAAAAAAAGAAACTAAAGCAGGAATTAGAACATTTAAAAAATGATCATCATTGTCTTGAAAAACGTTATGAGGATTGTCAGCATGAAATGGAACTAGTCAAACATCAACTGGAGGAAACAAACTGGTCAATGTGTCAAAAAACAGGTGAAATTTCATTATTAAAATCTCAATTAAAAGATAGCCAAGGAGATAGTACTTCAAAAATGAATGAAATGCTAGCTTTAAAAGCACAATTAAAAGAAACAAAATGTGCACTTAGTGATAAAGAACGAGAAATAAAAGAATTACAAAACACTGTTGCAAATTTACATAAGGAATTAACTGATGTGAAATCTCATTTTGAAACTGCTAGGCAAGAGATTCAAAAACGAGATCATGATACAAATACTAATAGAGAACAAAAAGATGCTGAAATAGAAAATTTAAAAGAAGAAGCAAAAACATTACGAACGGAATTAAACAAAGCGAATCTAGAACTTACCTCACAAATGGAGCAGTTTGAAGAAGAACGTACCACATGGCATGAAGAAAAAGAAAAGGTGATCCGTTATCAAAAACAGCTTCAATTGAACTATGTACAAATGTATCGAAGAAATCGCACATTAGAGGCTGAAGTTGAGCAACTTACTCTTGAATTAGAATGTAGAGATATCAAATTAATCAGTTCAGATTCCCAATGTTGATAACATTATTTTTTGTTTGTTTTATTTTGTATTGCTTTATTTCAGTAAATGTTTTGAGCTTTTTAAAATGCAAGAAAATAAATTGGAAAAAATAAAATATATTTTCTACGAATGAATTTAATTGTTAATTAATACAAGTAATTACAATCTATAGAATATTTCAGATTTCAAATTTTTCTTCTTTTTTTTTATTCTCAGAATCATCATTTATTTTATTTCTTAAATATATTTATGCGTGTATTTTTTTTTTTTAATTATATATCAAATAGCTTGCCTTTATAATTTGTTTTAAAATCTAGACCTAAATTATCAAGAATTTTGAAACAATTATAAGAAAAAATAATAAAATTATAAGTGTGTATATATATATAAAGAGGTAGAATGCATTATATATAAAATAAATAATGACATATTCTGTGACCAAATACCATTCCATTCTCATTGCTTACATTAATGTCCAATAGATGGCAATTCTATAACAATAGTACTTGCTTTAAATTATTGGGTTAAAGGATAAAATGAGTCCTCCTTGGGAATAAAAAAATGCCTGAATTTATTATAAATTCAAGTGAAATGCTTAAAAAAAAAGTTGCTCTTGTGAACTAATGTGAAGCTATTATGTAATTCTCCTATCATTATAAAACAAATGGTACTTCTTTCCATGGAGAAGATAAATGAGTTTGAAACTAGTCATTGAAATCTGTTTGCAATCCCTGCATCACTAAACATAAATGAAAAACAAAGTATTCATAATCTAAATTAGTAATCTATAAGAAGTCTTATTCTCAACTTAGTCAAGATAATAAATTAATCTAAAAATCTTAGTATGCGAAGTCAATTTGTAACTCAAAATTTCATATTTGAAGTGATTTCACCATGTTTGTTGGAAAAAAAAACAAAAGCATTAGACAATAAGCAATTTTTTATATCAAGATTAAATACGTAGCCTACTTAAATTTGTATTAGACAGTAGTTACCTCTATTACACTGTTTTGAAGAAATAGATAGAAATCAGTCATAGAAAATATGTGTGCAGTGTTTTACGTAATTGAGAAAATTGATGAAGTTAGTACTAATAAATTTTAGACCATAGATGTGCTTATAATTATTAGCATATATAAATAAATGTTTTATATAATAGATATAGGTATGCTAAGTTTTAATTCTGATATTATTCAGAGTGGTATAATTTTAATTATTTTTTTCATTTAACTTAAAGAATTGTTTCATTTTGAAATTTAAGTTTATTGGAACTGTGAGATAATTTTGTATACTTGCTAAAAGCTTTGCTACTAAATAAGTGCTATTTTCAAAACTAAAGCTATCGTTAACATTTATTTCAAAGCCTTATGAGATTAGAAAAAATATTTTAAATCTCAATTAATAAAGTGAGATTTATAGAAATGTCTAAGTTGTTGTGCGTAATAGATCTTTAGAGAAATTAATTTACATTAGTATTAAATAATATATATTATTTTGGAATATAAATTTAACCCAAGTCCCATGAGCTGTTTGTTTAATGATTGCTTTGAAAAGCTTCTTTAATCAATTCCTGATTGATAGGGGGAGGGAGGGGTGTCTCAGTTTTTTTAACTGACTGCAATTATAGTGCTCTGTTGGACATTTTTAATATTTAAATATTGCTTAATTTCCTGAAAAAGTGGTCATATAATATTTATTTACTTATCCAAGTGTAATTTTAATAAATTAGCTTAATATAGTTTATTTAAAATAATAATATATGTTTAAGTTATTACCACTAAAAATGTAAACATTTTAGAATATTGTCAAGAAATTTAGCAAGGCTTTAACTAACTGTAATAATGGAAGAATTTTATATTATTTTCATAACTATTTGTTTATACAAAATTCTTCTCAACTAATAGCGTTTTTTATAAACTAAAATTTTTTTTATTTTTTTTTTATTCTGAAGTCTGTTATATCTAAAGGCATAATTACAAAGATTGTAAAATTTCATTGTTTGGCTGTAAGTGATTTGAATCTGCTTGCAACAAGCTTGAGAAATTTTTAATGTTTCTTGAAAGCAGAAATATTCTTCAAATTTATCACTGTAAATAAATATTGAAGTTTATGCTTATATAAATAAATAAACAGTTTTTCAAAATGTCAAATGATTATATCAAAATTATAAATATTGAATAATAAGTAAATAAAGATATTACTAGTCAACAAAATTGTTACTCAAATATATTTAAATAGAAACTAAAATAAATTTATAACAGTTACTATTGTGATAACATGGTTCTATTTTAAGGCAGAAATCCAAAAGCAATTTATCTCCCAATTGGGATTATTTCTATTAATATATTATGAATATTATTTCTTTCACAAGTGCAATTAACTTCAGGATTTTCAAAAAAATGAATTTACTATAAGCTGACTGAAACAATTAGCTTTACAAAGTAAATGATAAAAAGTGTTATAATATAACATCAATTTGAAAAAATGTGGCATCTAATGTGTGATATTAAAAATAATTTCTTTTTCTTCCTCTAATAATATTAAATAGACAGTTATGCTTATTGTGTCAAAGAACATCACATGATCACATTTTCTTTATGCTTACACAAGCTGTTAAAAACAGTAGTTCTTCTCAATAGTCTAGTGCAATTTCTAGTAATCAATAGATGGTAGAAGGTGGGTCCTGAAAGAAGTACATTAGATCCAAAGATCCAGACCCACTGCTTCCAGATCCAAGGCTCCTCACTGATGAAAGCCATAATCTAGACACTAGTCTGGGGATATTGGATGAGAAAGCACTGGATAGGAATTACTATGCACAACCTTCTAGCATCTATTGATTATGAGAGCTTGCACTAGAGGGCTCTATTTGGGAAAAAATTGCCACTGTTAAAAAACATACTACAATTTAAGATTCTTGCATTTTATTAAGAAATTATAGTTGTATTTATATTTTATTTGTCTCTGAATTTATAAGCAACATTCCAAGCTGATTATTATATAATTTAAGAATGAATTACTTTTGAAAAACATAATCTCAATAACCAAGAAAGTAAAACCCTGTGTAGTTTAAATTCATTATTGTATATAAGTTTTATTATTATTATTTTAAACAAAGTGATTAGGTAAAACCTATGTCTTCCAACTGTAATGATTGTATCATAAATATCTGTAATTGCATTTTGTTTTCATTTTAAAAAATGTAACTTTTCTGAAAATGTTATTTTTATGGGTTACAGTGTTTTAAATAAAATTATTAATATTTAAGAATATGTTTGAGTTTAAGATCACAATTATATATTTTTTATTGTGGCATAAACTATGGTGATGATTACTACTAGAGTTTGATCTTAGGTTTTCTGCGATATTATGCAATGTGGACTAAAAATCTACTTGCTAGTGATTAATCAAAAATTTATGTTATATATAAATATGATTTCATAATTTATTACTTTGAGATTATTAAGTTACATTAAATACATCGATGTCTGTACAATCAGAGCCGGTGCCACCTATGGATAAATTGTGAAACTTGCTTTACATATTATATGGAGAAAAAAAAAGATTAAATATCAGAACCATGAATTAAATATTTTAAGTATTATCTTTTGTATTTTAATCAGTACATAATTTTAAAACGTTTTAATACTATTAATTCATTTTTTAATAATAAAAAAAGTTATATAATGCAAAGTTTATCAAAATCTTTTATTTATATATATATAAATATTGTCTATATTTTTATTCATAAAAAAACTTTTCACGCATACATATACTCAGCCATAATAAACATTTAAAGCACTAAAGCATATCATTCATTATTTAATATCCTTAAATTTAAAAAGTTGACCAGTATATATGATTTCTTAATTAAATTTAATAATTGACTGGAGAATATATTTCTCCCTAAAATTTTTTTAGTTCTAATAGATGTAAATTTAATACCTTGTATGCATTGTAAAGTTCAATATTTCAATAGTAATATCCAGATACCTATAATTATTGCTAACATTTTAGCTCTCTGTGTTTTTATTAGATGCCCTATAAATGGATTTTGCAAACTTTATTTCCCAATATCTTTTATATTTCTTTTATCTATTCGGTATTCTGTAATCATAGATGTAAATGGTAGATAAAACTATTATTTATATCATCTTTTCTTTTTTAAGTATTATTCTCTACAAGTACATAATACCTTCTTACATACATATAAAAAACACACATATCAATATACATCATGTTTTTGAATGCAAACATTATTCAGAAATAGACATAAAAGGTAAAATTTGTACTTCAATTTTGCAGAAGTAAGGTCACAGCTTTCTCAGAAATATTCAAACACATTAAATATGTTCTTATGGAAAAGTGGATATGATGACAAAATAAAAGGCATTAAAATATATATATATCAATCACATTATCATTTCATTCTTGTTAATAAAGTAAAGTTACTTAAAAAGTGAATGGAATTGAATGAATACTGAAATATCCTGTTTTACAAGATAGAAAAATGGTTCATTTGGGTATATGTGAATTTCAGATGAGTTTTCAAATCTTTTGAATTACTTATAATGATAATTATTTAATAAAAATAAACTTATGTGGATTCTTAAAAAAGCTTTATATTTTTTTGGTAGTTATCAAACATAAGCAAATTCCCAAAATCTTTAACAAAAGAAACCAGAATTTTGCACCAGAAGAAAGTATGAATCCACTTTTTAAATTTCAATCAAATAATATTCAGCATTTGCTCAATTCCAAGATGTTGACATAAAGAAAACTTAGCTATTTTTCCATATACTGAATGTGAAGTGGTAGTTTCTTAGCAAAAAGTTTTGAAAAGTTGATGCTGCTTTAATGATGGGATTATTATATAAACAGTTTAGAGTACTTTGATAAGGAATGTTAACTTATCATCTTTTAACAAAGGTTTGTTAATATTTTGGATTTGATAAAAAAATTTTATTCATAACCTGTTAGTTTCTCCAATTACATAGTTGTATTGCCCTGCATAATTTGCTACAGTGGTAAAATAGCAGATTCTGGGGGTCAAAGCACTGTCATCACTAGTGCTCAAACTTATGAATTTCCCACTAATAAATTATTCAATAAATTCTGCATAGCTTGATGTGTTTTTCGAATATCTGACTGAAATTCAATATTCATGGACCACAGCTCATCTTCATAGCTTCAACGCTTGAATTTATGAATTCTTAACTAAGCCATAAAACATTCAATTATTTATATCATTATCATATAAAAATAACAATGCATTATGACTATGCTATAAATCCATTAAAGCAGGAAGAATGATTAAAATCCTTTATTTATAGAACTTGTTCCGTGTGCCTTTTATTATTCTTTTTTAAACTTTAATACAGTCAATAAACATATGGTTAATGATTTTAGAAATGATGGCATTAAATAGTCAAAATAAGAGATCATAGATCACATGACCCTATCTCTTAAGCTTGTAAGTTATAAACAATGAGGATTGCCAATTCCTCTACAAGCTTTATGATAAATGCTTAGCCAGAGCCAGCACTTAAAATATCTCAATAATTTGCTGCATTTTAAGATTGGCAGTGAAAACTTGTTATGATTCTTTTTGCAATGATCCAAGTTATCATAAATCATCATCATGTAGATTTCAAAGTCCACACAGTTTTGCTTATTGTGCATCCAGCATCCTTAAACTTTGTAATAAGTTTGTAAGCCCTATTAGGTTATTGGTTATGGTTTCAATGCAATTTCATCAATTTTGCAGTACTTTTTCTTTGATTTAGCTATCTTATAACTAACCTGCAAATTTGAAAATATTTTTAATCTTTTATCAATTCAAGCATAATTAAAAACTTCATGCCCTGTACAAAATATATAATAATCCTAAAATGGACTTGTGGGATGCTCAGAATATATATATATACACAAACAACAAATATTAATAAAGCTTTCTCAGAAATATAACCAATACACACACACGAATAATCACTTTTTTTAATTAGGCTGAAATTTTGCAAATATTTTTTGATCTCCTGTATCTTTTTGTTATTTTGAACATTATAATGAAAGTTCAGCTTTTAAATAAGTGATACTTTTTTTAGTCAAAATCCAAATGAAGTTAGAGCCTTACATTTTACACTTTATTGAATATTTTTCATTTTTTAAAAATTGTGTCACAAATTTGTCTATATTATCATATTTACCAACACTATCATAGTTTTTAAAATGTATAAATTGATAAACATGTTTAAATAGATTAAATTCATTATAATTTTAAGCAATTCATCAGAAATGCACTGATACAGATTTGCGAATTTTGACAGTTTAATTTGATATAATTGTTAGATTGTATACATTCAGTGTCGCGTGCAAATTCTTTTAACATTTTTTTGTAAAAAAAATTTCATATGATTTAAGCATGATGTACTATTTACAAACCCCAAAATTAATAAATATACAGAATTGTCAAACTAAATTATGTTCGTGAAAAAAATTAATTTTAGCATAAAACAAATGCTAGAATTAAATTAGATCCCAGGAGAGCAGAAAGGCTTTCGAAAATTCTTGATTTTTAAAAACTGCTTCTATCTTTCCCTGTGAAACTTATATAAAGATGACATTTCCATTCACTCACTGCATTTGTTATTTGCTTTTATTCAGTATGAAGCATTATTATTTCATATTTTAACTTTTTCTTGATTAAACTTTTGCTTCACAAAATTATATAAATCAAGTGACTTGATCAAAAGTTAATTCTAGATGATTGGAATTTATATGCACCCCCCCCCCCCAAAGGAAGTAAAGAAAGTTGTTTTTGAAAAGTTTCTTCGCAACTCTCCCGATTCTATTTATTTTTGAAATTCACAATTAAGTTAAAATTGATTTTATTTAAATTAAAAAAGATTGACTGAACTGATCAGAATATTTTTTAACTGTTACTGTAACAAATTAAATATTTCGATAGTTCACATATTTATTTTTTATTGAAGAATGAAAATGTTTTCACTGTAACTAAAAAAAAAAAGTCATTGTGTGTGTGTGTGTGTGTGCATGTATATAAAGAAATATTATTTGTTGGGCTTGATTACCGGCTTTCTTAGTTATATCAAATATTAGTTTATATATATTGAAGCTAGATTGTGTCCACCATAATTGTCAATTATTTTTTTAAAAGTAATTTAACTGTTGATAAATATTCATTGCGAAAAAGTTATTCCAATAATTCATCATTATCTTTATTTTTTTCACAATCAAATGTAATTTATCATGCAATTTAAGAATTAAATTAATATTAGCTTAGGTTTGGGATAAGTAAAGTATTCAAAAATGAATTAAGATTTTTTTTTTTTTTTAAAAAGTAATTTTGAAATCCAAATAAAACTTTATAACAGCATGAAAATATTTACCATTTTAAATTGCTGATTTGCACGATTTTTCTTTTGTTGCAAAATAATAAAAAAATAATGCTGGAAATCATTCGATCGTTGTCTATCTGTTTAAACTTTTTATTCTGTACATAAAACTTAACACAAGTAGATCCAAAATTCTATTTGTAGCTAAATAATAGAATTTTTCTCTTTTATAAAGGGCTAAAAAGTTTTAATTATATAGTGCACATATATATAATGCATTATTTTTTAAGGATCTATTATTGATTTATATATACATATGGAGAGAGAATATTTGATTGTCTGTGTTTGTTGACAGAAAATATAGATATTTATTTAAAGTACACTTTTAAAATATTTGAAATTGTACATATCTAGTAGATAGTGAATTTGGAGGACAAGTTAGACCGTTGTGGTAATTTAGTCAATTAATCATTTTCTTGAAAACATATCTGAACTATTCACGTATTGTCTGATATGAACCTGTACATTTATATATTATTAGTGTATGTTTACGTATATAATTTTAAGTATGTATAGAATATGGGTTGTTTGTTCACATTTAATGCAAAATTTCATACATGCGTAATCCAACAGTAGTGAAAAAATTCAAATATATACAAAATTTGTCTTACATGTTTAAATTCAAATGTATTGCTTATACATTAATAAATATATTAATAGCAAGGCATAATTTTTATCTTTTGTGCCGGCCCTGATAACAATAATGCATTTTTGATAGATCTAAAATATATCTCGAGTATTGTAGAAGATTGTGTATGTTCTCTTACCAGTCAAAACTATTAAATGTTGATACTTGTAATAGATGTTTATTGTTACTTTAATTAATGTACAGTATGTGTACATTAGAAGAAAAAATAACTCGAAGTTTCACCTAACTGTATCAAACTGATCTCAATTTTTTTTACTTTGGCCTTTTTTTTTTTTTTAATAAAATAACATTTTTTTCTAGAGATTTATGTAAAATTTTGAATATTTGCTTTGCAGTTGTATCTATGTTTTTGTCTCTTGTCTTGAATAAATGTATTTGTAATTCTAATTGCTTTTAGTAATTCATTATTGCATGATCATGGTCACAAATAAATGCTGTCAGGAAAAAAGTCTTTCAATGTCTCAAAAAACAGAAACTGTTGTTTAAATTTGATTAGAGTCAAACAAAATGAGTATGGAAAGAAAGTTTAATAATTATTTTATTCCAATATAAAAGCAGAGAAAGAAGAGATAACATATTAAGACTATTATGAATAAATGCCAATCATCCAAATAAAATATCCATGGGTTCCGCACTTGTAGAAACATGGCATTGTCCATTAGGTATGATTACTGCATAATATTAAAATTGTGAATTTTATTTTTACTGCCAATTTAAGGTCATTAATTTCACCAGATAGCCCAGGAATCTATCTTAGAACTAATAATAATAAGATATCCATTTATTGATCAATACAAGATAGTTAAATGGGTTGATTATCAAACAAATAAAAAGTCTAAGCCTGTTTGTGATTTTAAAAAAAAATCCCAAACTTCATCTGGCTTCAATTGTAATCCATCTTTATGAGAATGGTAACTATTTTTGTGCTAGATACTATGCTATGAGATATTGGAATTGGCTATAAAAACTAGCATTTCATATTAATATACCTAAATATTCAAGGTAATAATATATTTTCAGTGAAACCATTGAAAATACTAAATATAATCTTTTATTCAGGTGGTATTTTCTGCCACCTCATCCGTAAATATATATATTTAATTTGGAGCTGTTTTAGATTAAAGGTAGAGTTTTATTAAATATACATAATGTATTATCTTTAATCTTTTAAATCAGTTTTAAAGTTGTTTTTTTCTTTCTATCGAAGAAATCAGGATTTCATCAATGGATTTTTATTATTATTTACAAATTAATTAAATATTGAGCTAAAATAAAAACTAGATCTTGAGATTTTCTTTTACTAAAACTTTTTTTTTTAACTATAATTTAGAAAGACATGGGTTGGGGGAATAAAAACTACAGATTTTAGCAACTAACTTTATTATTGAAACTTCAGATATTAAAAGTATTTTATCTATTGTGCTAATTGAATCAGAACTTTCCACTAATTAAAAAAATGGAAATGACCAAAAAAGGACAAAAATTAAAAGTGCTGAAATGTAGCTAAAAATAAATCAAAGTGTGAATCCTATTGTCAACAAAACAGATAAATTGCAGTGTTCTTTTGTTCAAATAGTCTAGACTTTTTTTCTAAAAAGGGCTATTATAAATCACTAGAAGAATGTTCACTGGCTAGTCAACTTCAAGGATTTCCTTCCCAAGAAAAAGATTTCCAAGCCACATTGGGAGCTGCAGGAGAGATTCCCATCTAAGTAATAGATGGATGAAGCCACTAACTAGCTGTGAACCAATGGACAAAAAAAAAAGATTCACAACAGCCGTTCTGGACCAAAATCTAACCTGGACAGTACCCTCTTGGTGAAAGTTAAACATCTAATTGACCAGGATAAATATGAATTGTTACTTAATGAACTTTTATTAAAGAACTTTTCTTTAATTTTGGCATAATAGATCTAGATTCTATTTACTGTTAAATGTTTCAACAATAGAGTGTAGAACATTAATGGAGATTTTTATCATGTTATTTTAACTTAATTGAAATGAGGGGTATGATCATAGATTTCTTGAATATGTTCCTTTATTTGTGTATATTTTTTATGCATTTTTTTGTATCCAAAATGTCAGAATAATTCCTCAAAATGTTTACTGCTCGATCTCAAAAGACAAATGAAGGTTCAGTTAAATGTTCTGGCAATAAGCAAACACAGGAACCATATGTTGGAACCTTGAGTATGAAAAATGAATGCCCCAACAGCTTAAAGCAAACAATGAACACTTGCACTGTCCATTAGGGGTTAAAGCTACTGCACATTCTTATAGTAAGCTGCCCTAGTTTTTCACACCTATTTGGACAGGGCTTCCATAATCAATTTTGGCCACTGTTTGCAGGGTTTGTGACAGTGCATGTTTCTTTGGGAAAAGAATATGCATAAATTATTAGTTTGTATTAAAAAAGATAGATTGGGTTTAAATTTACATTCGTATTTTGTCTTAAAACAGATAGAATCAATCTTGAGTGCTTTCAAAAAGAGGATTTGAAAAATATTTAAGTGTGAAAATGAATATAATAACCATATTTGGGTATCTGTGCCTTTGGTTTCATTATAATTTAGTCATTAAGTGTCCATTTGGTTTAAACATGAAAGTATAATTTAAGTCTGTGCAAGATTACATTTTAAAAATCTATTAGATCATAGCTGTACATAAATAAATTATCACTTCAATCATCAAATATATTTCACAATCTAGTGCTATGCTATATGTCTAGTGGCACCCTCATATAAGTCATTATAATTAGAAAATTTTGGAAACTTGTGGACTGTCATTTTGTAATGGCACATAGAATAAAGAAAGGTAAGATTAGAAAATGGTGCTGAACATGGGGCCTGTTAATGCAGTAAATAGTAAGAGGTGAGACTCAAGAATAAGTTAAGGAAGGTTCAGGTCATGGTAAGACAGTGAGATAGTATTCTAGCAAGGATGTTTTTGAGTTTTGAATAAGAAATATGAATGAAGACGAAAGTGGTGGCATTTAAAAACCCTGAGCATTGTCACCTTAAACAAATATTAAAAGCTATAGTTGACCTCAGGGAGATAGTGAAGAAATCATGATAAGAGAATAGAAAGGATGTGAACAAATTAAAAAAGAATGAAGAAAATAGAAGTGATTAGAATAAAGTTGAAAGGGATTTAGTAAAAGCAGGTCTTGAAGTTAGTAAGCTTATAGAAGAAGGAAAGTATAAGAAAAGAAGTCTTTAGGGGAAATAAAAGAGTCAAAAAACTGGTAGTAGATTTGAATCAAACATGGAAAAGATGCATAATGAAGTAGAGAATGCTAATGCAAAAAGAGCTGCATTAGCAAAATTCATCACAATAAAAGCCTTCTAGGGGAATGAGAAAGAAAACCCACCAAATTATTTGGATAGTTTGCACAGCTTTTTCTTCCACAGATCAAGTGAAAAGAAAAAGATTCTCATAGTTACAAACAATTTAAGTGGTCCTGCCTAGGAATGGTGGAATGCAGTAGAGTATAACCCATAGACACTTCAGGAATATAGAACAATGATCCTGAGTAGATTCTGAAGCATTAAAAAAATGAGGCTATCTGCATGAGGATATCATGGGAAAAGTATAGGTCAAACAGAAGAAACCTATAGTCTGTTTTTTCAACATCAAGTTGCAAAACCTAGCACTTGCTTACCCAATAGATCAACATCTGATTGTGAGGACCACAAGATATACTGTTCCATAAGGGGTCCAATGCAATGTGGCTGAAAACTTCTGGTTATCAATAGAAGAAGCATTGCAAATGGTTGATATGGAGTATAGTGATCCTGGGAAAGATGATTCAAAAGTTAGGTGGAAGAATTTTAATGAACCTCAGTTTAGGACTAACAATAACCCCAAGAAAAGAGCATAAAAGAGTCAGGGGATAGTTGGAAGTGTTTTTTGTTTTTATTTTCTTGTCATTTAAAGAGAGGAATAATGAAGTGGTATTTTCTGCCACCTCATCTGTAAATATATATATATTTAATTTTGAGTTAATGATATTAGATTAAAGATAGAATTTTGTTAAAAATATATAATGTAATATCTTTAATCTTTTAAATCAATTTTAAAGTTTTTTTCTTTATCTCAAAGAAATCAGGATTTCTTTGATGGATTTTTTTTTAATTTACAAATTAATTATATCTTGAGCTAAAATAAAAATAGATCTTGAGATTTCCTTTTACTAAAATTTTTTTTTTGTTTGTTTTAACTTTAATTTAGAAAGACATGGGTTGGGGGAATAAAAACTACAGATTTTAGCAATTAACTTTATTGTTGAAACTTCAGATATTAAAAGTATTTTGTTATTTATTGCACTAATTGAACCAGAACTTTCCATTAATTAAAAAAAAAATGGAAATGACCAAAAAAGGACAGAAAATTAAAAAAGCTGGAATGTAGCTAAAAATAAATCAAAATGTGAATCCTATTGTCAACAAAACGTATAGTTTTCTTTTGTTTAAATGGCCAAGACTTTCTCTAAAAAGTGTTATTATTAATTGATAGGAGAATGTTCATTGGCTAGTCAATATCACGGACTTTCCTCCCAGGGAAAAGGGTTTCCAAGCCACCCCTGGAGCCACAGGAGAGATTCCCAACTAAGTAATGGATGAATGAAGCCACTAGCTAGCTGTGGACATATTTGATAACCAATGGACAAAAAAGATTCACAACAGTTCTGGAGCAAAATCTAACTTGGACGGTACTCTCTTGATGAAAGTTAAACATCTAATTGACTGGGATAAATATGAACTGTTACTTGATGAACTTTATTTAAGAACTTTTTTTTAATTTTGGTATAATAGATCTAGACTCCATTAACTTAAATGTTTCAACAATAGAGTGTGAGACTATTAATGAGGATTTTTATCATTATTTTAACTTAATTGAAATGGGGGGTATGGTCATAGATTTCTTAAATGTTTTTTTTATTTGTGTATATTTTTATGCATCTTTTTGTATTCAAATGTCAGAATAAGATTAGATTCCTCAAAATGTTTACTGCTCAATCTCAAAAGACAAATGGGGGGGGGGGTGTTTGGGGGGTTCAGTTCAGTTAAATGTTCCTATGATAAGCAAACACAGGAACTATGTTGGAACCTGGATTATGGAAAATGAATGGCCCAGTGACTAAGCAAATAATGGACATGTGTGCTGTCCGTTAAGGTTAGAATTAATTATTCAACATGGTAGAGAGAGGGTTTGAGTATTGTGCTACTGCACACTCTTATAGTAAGCTGCCCTAGAGTTTCATATCTATTTGGGATAGCTTTAGCATTGTAACTAAAATCAGTCATGTTATGCAGAGAAGTTTTTAAAAAAAAATTTTCTTAGAGGTGTATATTGCTCCTTTTTGCAGTCAAAGTACAAATTATAAAAAAAAATTTTTTTTATTCGCGTAATATATCTTTTAAACTTCCAACTAAAATGATTTCCTTAGAACAAAAGTCATAACGGTGTCATATGCAGTTTAAATTCTTTACATGCATTAAAATACCTCATTACTTTATTCAGAAGTCAATAACCACTATCTACATACACATTAATTGATATACGCACAGATCTTGTATTATTTTTAACAAATTTTTTAGATCACTCTGTTAGGTATAAAATGATTAATGTTTTAAATATCAAAAAAAGAGAAAACAATAATAAATTGCTTGAAAAGATTTTGTAAATAAAATTGTGTGGATCCAAAGTCATGCATAACTAGAACAACTGGAGATATTGTTATAAAACTAAAAAAGAAAAAGACAGGTCAAGAATTATTGTCAACAAAACAAAGGGATATTGTCTCTTTTCCTTTTTTTATTATACATATATTCACCTGTCAGAAGGAAATTGAAATTTAGCAGACATTATCATATCACAGAGGCAATGATGTATATATTTATGAAGTTCTGTATAAAGAAAGTTTATTTCATAGAAACTCGGGCAGATTAAGTGGTCACATAGGACCCTGGAATACTAAGGAACCCCGAAGTCTTAAAATGTCTTTTTATTAGAATTCAAGTAAAATTATGTTTTTTTTTATACAATCAATGCTCCTATATTATGGTACTAATTAAGCTTTTGAAGAGAATTTGAGTTTTGGCAGGATTCTAACTTTTAACTGAACATCAGGGGGTGAAATTAGTATAGCATAAATAGACCAAATTAAGTAAATATATATATATTTAATTACACAAAAAAATTGACTTCTCTCAAAATAATAATTTAATTTAAATTAAATACTCACCTTTTGAAAAAATTATTGTAAATAAATTTTGCTGTTTTCGTGAAGCTGATTTATCTCCAAAGGGTTTTTGCTAACATATTTTGATTGGAGATAAGTAAAAATAACATCTTAACAACATTATCGTTAAAAAAATATTTTAGTAGGCATTGTTTGTGAGACTAAAAGCTTTTACACTATTTTACAAAAAAAAAAAAAACTTTTTTCTTCACAGCAAAAAAAATGAGACATCAAAGTGGGACAGAAAAGGGGAAAAGTTTTTAAAAAACCCTGGAAATTTCTGAAAGCCAAAGAAATTCATTGCATAAATTTTTAAAAATTAATACAGAGACAGAGTTGCCATTAACATTTACATCAGATAATTCTGAATTGTCTACATTCGAAACTTCTAAAGAAGAGAAAGAACAAGTTGAGAATCAAGAGGTTAAAATTGCTACTGAGAAAAGAAATGGCAAAAATGCAGATGTAGAAATTGTCCAGAAAGATGCTTTAATATAGACATCAAAGTAATAAATAATATAGCTTTATGGCCAAAAATATTAACAGATGCTATTATTGATCATATTCTTAATAACAAACCAAAAAATATCAGGAATATAGTGAATTTAAAATCAGTGTATAAAAACAGATGAAGTGTATTACAGAGGCCTTTCTTATGATCATTTCTACAGAAAGAAATCAAATGGAAAAGTAAAATTGGCTGATATTTTAAGAAACAAGCATGAGTGTTTAGTGCTACCCTTGCAAACGTTTTTCAACAATAAAGTCTAAATTAATAACTGGTTTACAAAATTGGAGATCAATAACTATTAGTTTATTATCAGACCATGAAGTTTCAAAAAAACACATGTGAGCCATATGTACTATGTATAAAAGATTAATAGAATTGATACTCAATTATTACAGGAAAAAGAAAAATGTTACTAGAGAGAAGTGTTGAAAAGAATTGGGATTAGAATTTAGGGGTCACATTGAAAGCAAAGATTCCAATAGGAAAGGAAATTATTTAACCTGCTTGGAATATCTATGTGAATATGATGAGTTTTTGAAGTTACATCTACAAAAATTTGCCAACCAAGGATGAGAAAATGCAAACTATTTATCTCATATTATTTGTGAAAAATTTGATCTTATTGGAAATCAAGTAAGAGCAGAAATAATTAAAGAAATCAAATCTGTGACTTATAGTATATTTGTTCATTCCACTCCTGATGTTTTGCATGTCGATCAAGTAACTTTTGTTATAAGATATGTTTCATCCTGTGGTAATATAATGGAAAGATTTGTGGAATTCATTCCCATAGATAAATTCACATCTTCATATTTGGAACAAGAAGTTTTGCAAACTTTTAATAAAATTAGGAGTGAATATTAAAAACTGTTGCGGAACAACCATTTGATAATGTTTCTAATATTTAATAATAAAATAATTTAATATATCAATCATATAGTTCTTCTTTTCAAAATAGTTCATAAAATCCAAAATATAAATAAAACAAACTAACTCCTTCTTTTTAAAACTTGTTTTTTATATGACTATTACATGGGAAAAAAAAAATCCAATGTTTCGACTATTTTATATAGTCTTTTTCAAGGCACATTAATAGTCATATAAAAAACAAGTTTTAAAAAGAAGGAGTTAGTTTGTTTTATTTCTATTTTTTCTAATATTTGTAATATTTCAGGGAAGTATTCAGGTTTGTTAGCACATATTAAAGAACATAGCCCAAGATTTCCATGTGCTAATCATTCCGTAAATTTAATTGGAAATTTCACTGCAAAAAGTTATAGTACTGCAATTGAGTATTTTATGTTCATACAGAATTTGTTCATATTTTTTTTTGTGTCAACCCATCACTGGAAAATTTTAACCAGAAATCTAGAAATGTGTAAACATTCTGTCACATTGAAAAGACTTTCTAATACAAGAGGGTCAGCAAGAACAGATGCTGTATTAGCTATAAAACATGTTTTCACCCATGTAAAAATGGCTTTAACTAAAATTTATAATTCAGAAGAAAAAAGTTACCATAGTAGAGATGACTTCACTTCTGAAGAAAATGAACAAATATGAAACTTCTCTAATGACAGTGATTTGGAATACTGTTTTACAAAGAATAAATGCTACCAGTAAATCACTGAAAATCAGTGAAGTGTGAACTATTGAAAGGATCTATTCTATTGAAGTCATTACAAAATGTTATCAATAATTTCAGAAAAAAAGTTGAAAAAATAACAACTGATTAATCAGGATTATCATTTAATGTGGAAAATATACAAACTTGCAGATAACAAAAGAGAAAAATATTTTTTGATAAAAACAAAGAAGTCAGACATGAATTTACAATAAGAGAAAATTTCATAGTCAATTCATTTTATGTCATTTGTGATAACACTAAGGCAAAACTATCTCGAAGAACTCAGATATATGAAATTGTTGTAGAGCCTTTTTGAATATTTTTTGATTGGAATTTATCAATAGAAGGAAAAAAGAACATGATAAAAAAGTTTAAGGATATTTACAAAAATGATATCGATGTTTGTAATTTTGAAGATGAATTTGACTTGGCATTTCTTTCATGGCTCAATAAACTACACCAGACATTTATTGAGCCATGAAAGAAATGTCTTGCCCATTTCTGACTGTTGAAATATTATTGATTTTTTTTAACAATTTTCTTATCTGATGCATCAGGAGAAAGATTGTTTTCTGTTTTAAAATGTGCAAAAAATTATTTGATGAGTACAATGGGAAAAGATAGATTAAATATTATAGCCATTCTGTATATAAATCAGGAAATTTTAAGCTGAATTGACACTGCAAAAATAACTGATGAATTTGCAAGAAAGAAAGCAAGATGGAAATTCATGTAAAAAATATGTTTTTTTTTAAATAAATTAATTTAATGTATTATGGTATAAAATTTTTGATTACTTTTCTTTTTTGTTAATAATGTAATGAGAGTTTCCTTGAAATTTTTTTTGGTACTTATAACCTAATCAGGCTTGGCCACTTGATGGTGTTCTGGCTCGCCAAAACACCTAACAAATGCCGTTTACAAGGCCTTTATTACGGCTATAGAAAACATCTAATGTTTGTCTTAGCCATTAGAAGGCCATTGATGATGATGTAACACAGAAATAATATGGCCTATTTCTGCTTCACAACAGTTATTGTGAATCCACACACTTATCTTTTGTGTATAGTTTGATATATAAATGTGTATATTTTTATTAGTCAAATTTTTACAATATACGTTACACAATCTTTGTATTTTTAATGAATTTAAGAAACCTGACTTTATAGTAATTTTCCAAATGGCCACACTCTTATTTAGAGAAGGTGTAATGTGTAAAAGCTTTCCGAGAGTACGTCAAAGGAATTCGGCCGAGTTCGTGTGCGAAATCTTGTTTTCACATGAAATACCACGTAGTTCGTAAAATGTCTGGTGATCGTAACTTTTTCCACAGTTGCCGAAAACAGAAGCCAAGTATTTCTGCTGTCCAATAAAAATATACACAATTTTTTGTAAATTTTATAGAAAGCACATATTATAAACATGTTTGATAAGTAAAGAAAACATTTATATGTGTTTGTTGTTGTTTAAAAAAGTTTGAGTTTCTTTCTTTTGTCTGACTACGGTTACGATATTGATATTTTTTATTTTAGCATTACAAACAACAGAACACCAACCCTAAAATTAACCCTAAAACTAACCCTAAACTAACCCTAAAACTAACCCTAAACTAACCCTAAAACTAACCCTAAACTAATCCTAAAACTAACCCTAACCCTACACAGTTGTTTTGTTATGTAGAAAGCAATAATTAAGGGAAAGACATCGCTAAAGAGACATCACAAAAAAAAGTTATAAAAATAGCGATTTAAAAATAAAAAAAAGCTTGTCATTTACTAAATCCAAAATTAAAATTAAACAACTTTTTAAATAAAAAAAAGTTATAGCAATCAATAAATTAATAACCAAAAAAAAAAAAAAAACAAACAGCGATTCGATTTAAAAATAACGCGGCCCCGAACATTGTATTGTATTGTTTTTGACTGCCAACAACACCATCAAGTGGCCAAGCCCGATTACATTATAATTACCTTTTTTTTTCTGAGTTGAGTTTGAGGGTCCTGAAATTTTTACCACTTGAGGCCCCACTTGGCTTGATCCACCTCTGTAAAAAAAATTCAAATATATATAGAAGTAAACAGAATATTGGGTGTGAGTTAATTTATGATAATAGTAAGGAAAGTAGTTTACTATTTAAGGCTTGAATGGGAGCTTTAGCAACAAGAGAATATACATGTAAATGGAAAAATGTGAGTGATTTAGTCTGCAAGTTGTGTAAGGAAGGCATAAAAAATATTAGGCATCTATTAATTGAAAGTAAATACCTGAAAGCAGAAAGGGTACAAATAATGGAAGTTGTGGAAGATTAAATATAAACAAAGTGATTAAACAGAAAGTGGTTTATTGGTTTTTATGCTGGGTTTGGGAAAAGATAAGGGAGATTTAGATATAAAGATCTTGGATCTGACAAAGATTATGTTGTGGAAATAAGATGGAACAGGATATGGAAAAACTTAGAGTGAGGAATGGGAAGGTAAAGTGGCTAACAGGTTTCTTTGGGCATAGTTGCTGATTCTTGACTCCGTATAAGGACTAGTCACAGTGCATCACATTATATCTATAAAAACTTAAAAGTTTATCAACTATTCTCCTAAACAAACAAAAGTGTAATGGCTTAACAACTAATCATTTAGAACTTGTGTTCTAAACAAAATTTTATTTCACCGAAATATTCACAGAATGTATATTCGATTTTCAATAAACATACAAATGTTTTATATTAAATATTGATATCTAATATCAAGAAAGTTAAGAAGTTATGCTAAAAGTATATATTATGAGATGTCCTTCTATAGAGAAACAGCGATTTTAATTCTATTACGTGTGTCATTATAATAACGTAACTTCATATTGGGCAGTTGTTGTTTTTTTTTGTTCATGTGTATTTTTTTGTGTGCATTTAAAAGCATTACATAAAACATCGTCTTTCTGTAAAGAAATTAGGATAATGAAATCACATGGATATATCTATATTTAAAAGCCTAGCTCAAACGTGCTTGACATACTATATAATATGTGTATTATAAATAATAAATGGATTATTATTATCAGAGGCATCTAACATGATTTACACTATCTACTAACAGGCAATCTTGCAACAATATTTCATATTTTTATGCTCTGTTAATGTAGCATATTTTATTCAATCTGGAACGTCTAATAAACATATTCTTATCAAGCAATTAATACCTACCATGGATTGTTAAATTATATTCAGAAATCTTTATTGTAATTATTTATGTTAGTTCTTTTATTTTAGAATTAATGGTATCAATAAAATATAATTAAGAGAAATAATTATCATTATTTTGATTCATTAGACTGATGAAATCGTAATAAGTTAAGTGCAAATACCCTCACGCATATATATTTTTTCTTAGTAATAAATATATGTCTATTGTTTTTTACCCCACTATGGGTCCGAACATTTAATATTAATACAACATAAGAAGTTTGTTTATTTATTATATTTTATATAAATCTATAGTTTATTTACAAATAGTAAATATATCATCATTAATAATAATAATAATATTTTTATGTACTGCTGAATTAGGGATTAATTATCCTATCAGCTAAAATAAATATTTGTAAATAGTATTCAAGTAGTATAAATTACTTAGCTTCAAATCATTGTCTTATACTTTTTTATATTTTAAGAGCAAGTATTTATCACTAAATAATCTCTTTAAATAATGTATTGATATAAGTGAGGAAATTTGGATAAGACAGAGAAAGTCTTATTCTATTTAGGCTAATTCTATGTTTAATTAATCTATTATTAACTTCATTTCAATAGAGTCTCTATTTCACGAACAACCCAATCCATATACCAACACTTCATACTGGTAGTTTTATTAATACACTCAATAAGAGGAATTCTTCATCCTACTATTAATTGAGCTACACTTATTTGTAAAGGGTATCTTCATTTTATATTTATGATGATAGTTACTACTAAAAAGTACCTTTTTCTTAAGAGATATGGGATTACGATTCCCAAATCTGTAGTTGTTTTTTCTTTGACTTTTATGGAACCTCAACCTTATCATTTTATGCCCCTATCTAAAATTTATACAAAGAAGATTGAAATTTCAATTAAAATCTTGATTTTTGTATGTTTTTACTCCTAACTGATATCTCTATCCAAAGGCAAATGAGGATAATAATGAAAAAAGATACTAAGAGGATTATCCAATATCTGAGATTATCCAGCCAATCCAGGAATCTCAAATTTTGGCTGTAGACCAATCATTTCTAATACTTTTATGCCTAGAACTAAAGGAATTTGAGATTTTTTATTGTTTGAGCTCATGCATATATTGAACTTGGAAATCCATTTCCAATGATATATCTATGTTTCCTTTTCAAAAACTTATAGGTAATAAAGGAAAAGGATACTAATGAGATTATTCTAGACAATTCAGAAATCTTAAATTATGTCTGTAATTCAGAAAAACAATTATTTCTGGTGCTTTATGCCCAGAAATTTAAAATCTGTCAACAAAAAAAAAATGTTGAAATTCATTAAGATTTCTTGCTATTTGACCTTCATGCATGTAATAAGTTTAGTAATCTATTTTCAATGACAAAATTATAATTCTATTGCACATATAATTTATGTGAAATTAATAATTAATCATTATTATTTGCATCAGCTAATGATTAATTGTGCAACTGTTCAAAATTTATTATTGGGTAAAGAATTAATTATTTTTTGGATTCCATTTGTAAAAAAAATTATCATCATTTTCAACCATTATCAGTCCACTGCAGGATGAAAGTTTCTCTAAGTTTAATCCAGTTGCTCAGATGTCTAGCCTCTCTTTTTCACACCACACTGAAAACTTCTTTATTTAATCCATCCATCTCACACGTGGGTTTTTTCTAGGTCTTTTATACATCTCTTGCGATCCAGTTTAGAGTTTCAAATGACCATCTATTATCATTTCTTCTAGCAATGTGTTCTGCCAAGATCCATTTCAGTCTTTTAATTCTTTCGATGATTTCAGTAAAACTTTTTTCTTCTCTCATCCATGTATTGTGTTTTTGATTCCTTCTTGTTACTTTTAAACTACATATTTCTATACTTCATTGAGTGGCCTTACATCACTATTGTTGCTCTTCTGTTAAGTTTTCTAATCTCAGATTCATAATTAAGAACTGGTACAACACATTTTCTAAAAACTGCCCTTTTCAAACTCATAGGCATATTTACCTTTAATATTATATCTATCAATATTCAAGTTTGATTCTATAATTAATTTCTTCCATTATGTTTTTATCTATCTTAATAATTTGACCAAGGTAATTAATTGCAATTGTTAATGATCACTTCACAATAAAGCTTTTTTCTTATCTTAACCATGTCTTAAAATTAAACTTTATTGCATGGACTAATGATTTTAATAAATTTTAAATAAACTACTTTGGGTTTTTTTTAAAGAGTAAAAAACATCTTTTAGAGGAAATAGAAAACAATGAAGCTATAGGTTATTCAAATTCCAGAAGAAAGTATGTTATTCTTGCAATAAGGAATGGAAAACTCTCTCCTAATTATAGTTACTTTAAAGGAATATGAAGACCCCATAAAATCTAATATTTGTTCAATTTATTTAAATGGCATGTTCTTAAAACTATAAAATCACATGAAAATCTTGATTATAGAATGAGAGTTTGTCATCACACACACACACACAAAAAAAAAAAAAAACACTCCAGAAATTTTCTTAATCACATTTTTTAATTGCAAATGATGCTGTTAATCAAAAAATAAAAAAAGGTTGTCCATTTTGTCTTCAATTTTACACCACAATGGAGATATAAAAATAAAATAAATTAAATCTATGCACCTATGGTAGGGAAACTCCATATGCAATTCCAGATAAACAATTTTGAAGAATATTAATTTTGATGTTAAAAAGGTAACACCTCTTAGTCAACAGATATTAGTCATAAATTATGGAAGATTTAAATCAGCATTTTAGAATTTAAAAAGAGGTGCTCTCTATTTAATCCCTGTTAAATACAACTGTCGCATTATAAGCAACACTGCAAAATATGCAGAGATCTTAGCAAAATGAAATTTGAAGTATTGGTTGTGAAAATATATAATGAATTTTCAAGTTATATAAAAAAAATATGGTAGTAAATTTACGTTGGCAAACATTTTACCTCTTGTTTCATCTCACAGTTTCCTTTTTACTTTATTGTCACACACTGTGATAAAATAATCTGGCATCAGCCATACTTCTTGAATTTAGAAAAAAATGAAGGTGAACCTATCGGGTTGCCTACCACTAATCTAAACATCACTAATTCAAAAACTTCTTAATATCTGGACAAAATTACAAAATTTTGTTTTTCTTTATTGCTTTAATTATTACTACATATAAATTTTATTTAAATGTTATATATTTTAGTATTATATTATTACTAATAAAATAAATTTATAATTTATAAAATGTATTTTAATATATACAAACTATGTATAATAAAATTAGTGTTTATTTAAATTTTCAACAAAATTTGGATTTATAATGAAGAAAAATATTTATTGATGAAATCCAAAAAGTTCACATATCCAAAAAAAAAAAAAAAGCCCTGAAACAGGAATTTTTGGAATAATAGTAGTCTCACTATATATACATATAATTATTTTTAGCAGTTCTGATAAATGAAAATACATTGTGATATTTCAATTTTCAAACAAGATATTTATATTTGAATCATAAAGTCTAGAAATGTTTCATAATAGTTAGGAAGACAAATAAATTTTCATTTCTTTAAGTATTTGATATTATTGACTTTTTGTTCAATAAATTGAAACAAAATGGAAGCTCATCAAACTAAATATATACATATCTTTTTTAGAGTCAACAAAGATATAATAATTGGGGGGGGGGAAGATCAGCATATTTTATTGATGTATTATTGATTATTTCATATTTTACAACAAGCAGTCTGTTTTATGCAATGAAAGTAGAGTGATCTTGCCCAATTTACCAAACCAAGTCAGATCGCTGAATAAACTCATCCAGTTTTAATTTGTCTTACCTTAAGATATGGATTCAGTGAACAAGAAAGTAAGAAGCAATTGTTTTTTTTTGTTATATAAATAAAACAATCAATTGTAATAGGTGGATAATTATTCTATAAGTTATTCTGCAGGCCATGAGATACAAAAGCTTCTTTTCCCAAAGGAATTTATTCTGCTCTGCTCACAGGGATCGAGTAGTGAGAACCATATATTACAATAAAAATAACAAGCAAATGCAATTAGTCAGTATACAACATCACATAGTCAAGACTACTAAACATGATAACTTGAACAAAAATATACAAATGGGAAAGTGGCAAAAACAAATATATTCAATTATAAAATTTCAATAACTAATTGGTTTTCAACTCTAAATCATTTCATAACAAGCAAAGCAATAGAATTCCAATAAGATGTCAAGGCAATTTCAATAGATAAAAGTTGGATTCCACCTTTTTACTTTAACCTAAAATATATTTAAATAGACAAAAAATGATACTTATAATTGAAACAGATTAAAATTAAATCTTAGAAGTTTTCAAATAAACCCATTTAACAGGTAAAGATAAACTGTTTGAAGATATATTAATAAATAATTATTTTTACAATTTTTTAAACAAATTACTCTGAATTCAATACTTTAGATAAACCATAAAATATATTCAGTTTATTTTTGTCTGTTAAATTAGATTTTTAAAAAAAATCTAAGCAGATTTAATCTCAATTTTTTGTCATATACTTTATTCAGTGTCTATTTAAATATCTTAAAGCAGAATGAAATGCAAAATTCATTTTCTTGAAAAACAAACTGTTGATATTTTATTGGTTATTTAAGCTTTAGTTATTGTGAAATAATTTAAATATAGAAAGATATATTATAATCTAATCTAAAGTGTGTTCGAAAGATTGTAAAAATGATTATTGATTAATAAAGTTCTAAATAGTTTATCTTTCACTATTGAATGAAATTATTCAAAAATTTCTAAGCAGATTTAATTTCAATCTGTTTTAGTCACGTGCTTTATAAACATCTTAGATCAGAATAAAAAGTCGAATCTATCTTATCTATTGAGGCTACCTTGTTAACTGGCTGTTGATATTCTATTGATTGTCTAAGATTTGATTGTTATGAGATAATTTAAATATATTTAAGTGGCAATAAAATTTAATAGGGCAAAGAATCTTATGCTTTAAAGAGAAGTTCACTACTGGCGTTCTCTCTAAACAGATGAGCTTATCTTTTTTTATTCTACATTTTAAATAAACTCGCAAAAGTGAGAGATTTATAATGTTTTATTAAAATTTCCAAGTTGAATAAATGCTTAAAATATATTAACAATATGTTTCGATCAATATATAACATTACTTGCAATGAGAACAAGGTCTCAGATTTAAGATCCTGAAAATTAGTTTATGTAAAATGGTTGTGATATTTATTAGCTAAAAGTTTCTGTCTAAATAATGCTCACTTAAAAGTCTTGAAAAACTGAAGGGCTCAAATTGAATCACTTTAAAAGTTTGATCCTTGTGCTGAGAAACCTGGCCAAGATAATGGATAAATTTCAATTGATAACAAAATAAAATCTGTCTACACTGGTGAGTATATGTGTGGCCTGTAATTAATTAGGTCTTATGATCACAAGTAAGGCAGGCTGTCTCTTTCCCCCAAACTAACTTTTGACAAGGCCATAGAAGGGCTAAATGCATATTTCAATCTAAAATATCTGATTATAATACAAAGATATAAATTCAACCATTGAAATAAAGCTAGTGATGAGAAGGCAGATGACATTGCTTCTGAGCTCTGGAGGATGGTTTGGCCTGTACTGAAAGTCTGGATACATGAAGTATTAAAGCGAAGATCAATATATTAATGGACACTGTACAACTATTTGAAAATAAACATCACATGATCAACATTTTCTATGCTTGCTTATAACTGTTTTTAAAACAGGCAAAACTCTCCATACATATTGCCACTCACCTTCTGGCATTCATTGATTACTCTGGCTTCCACTGAGTGGCAATATGTATAGAGAGTTTTTCCTGTTTTATTTAAACAAGTCATCTCATAAGTACCTTTAGGAGAAGATATTTAGCCAGGCTATATCTTTGCTAAAAATAAAAATTAAAATGTTACAAGATTAAGTGGTGGATTAGTTGTGATGTTAAATAGTATGCAAGCCAAAAGCCATAAATTGAAAGAAAATAATTGTTTTTTCAGTATGCTATAAAAACCAAGACAACAGTTGTTTTACAAAAAGATAAATATAAAAAACTATTAAATAATAAACTAAAGCGCCAGTCTCCAAAATTTACATCATTATTAAACGCATTTCCACAATAATGAACATATTTCCATAATAATGAAGACTAAACAGGCAAAACTCACTATATATATATTGCCACACACAGCAAGCTAGACTATTCAATGGATGCCAGAAGGCTTGTGCATAAAATCCCCATCTAGTGCCTACTCATCCAATATCCCCAGACTAGTTTCTGGCTTATGGCCTTTGTCAGTGAGGAGCCTTGGATCTGAAAGCACTGCACCTAGATCTTAGGATCTAATGCAACCCTCCAGCAACCACCTTTTATCTCCATTTAACTACAAAACTATGAGTCTTAAACTGAAAACACCTTAATGTTTTCAATCCAAGCCCATTAGCTTATACAGTCATATGGTCTAAACCCAGTTCAGTACCCATACATTTTGGTGTCTTTGGTTCTTTAATAACCATAGCCACCACCATCCTATTAGGCAGGATTGGTTTTAAACCAATAAACATCACATCATTACCACCTCTTATGCTTGTGTGTAACTGTTGTTAAAACAGGCAAAACTTACTAGATATATTGCCACACACAGCAAGCTAGAGTAATCAATGGATGCCAGAAGGCTTGTGCATAAAATCCCCAATATAGTGCCTACTCATCCAATATCCCCAGTCTAGTTTCTGGCCTATGGCCTTTGTCAGTGACTAGTCTGGGGATATTGGATGAGTATGCACTAGATGGGGATTTTATGCACAACCCTTCTGGCATCCATTGATTACTCTAGCCTGCTGTGTGTAGCAATATATATAGTGAGTTTTGCCTGTTTTAACAACAGTTATACACAAGCATAAGAGGTGGTAGTCATGTGGTGTTTATTGGCTTAATAATGAAGACTGACAATAATCTCTAGAAAGTAACTATCAGCTAATTTTCAAATTTATATATGATTTTCAGGGAAAACTAATATTACTTCTGGGAGAGATGCATGTGAAACTTCATAAGCATATAAAATTGCAATTGCTAGTATCATGTAGATAAAAGAGCAACTGAATAATCTAAATCCATAGGTTATTCATTAGCTAGTGAAAACCAAGAATTAACTGGCATAAGAGATTTTAAAAGTCGCCACCTGATTTGAGATTTTTTCATGAAACAACCTTTCTGCTATACATAAATGAACTTGTTGCTGTGACAACTAAAGTATCTGAGCAATTTGGCATGTTATATGTTAATGAACGCATTGAACCAATAAATGATTCTCAATGGATACATTACTATTACCCATTATTATAATTATCAGAGAGATGCACATTGCCTTTTAAATAGTGCATTATCATCAATAAAGTATTTCTTCCAAAAGGAAAACAAATACTCTCTATATTGGCAGGGGATAGAATGCTGAATATTTAGGGTCCTTATTTTCTGCTAGTGGTCAAGAATAAAGTACAACTCATAGAGATCATTAGAAAGCTTATAAATAAATTTAAGAAGACTGAAATTAAAATGAGTCCTAGTTCATAACACATTCGAGCACCCAAAATGCCAGAACTGGAATCAATCTGAGAATCTTCAATTTAGAGTCTGGTATTCTAAAAGTACACTAAACTATGCCTAACAACTAATCTTGATAAAAATATGCTTAAAACAGAAGAAATAAAATTTCTTGGTTCATTTTAAAGTTACAATGATAAGAACTTTTTATATATAAAATAATAATAATAAAGGCTGTACTGAGAACCAAAACCCCTACAAACAAAAAGAAGCTTCAGGCTTTTCTAAGATTTATTAAATATGACAGCCTTATTCAGAATAAAAACAGAAACAGCTGAATCAGTATATTGATTGCTAGACAAAAAAAATAGACTTGGGATATTAAACAAAATCAAGCTCATGAAAAATAAAAGAAGTTAACAGTGATTGAAATGGCTAGTCAATTATAATTCAAGTGTGGAATTAGTTCTTACGGTAATCACTCACTAAAAAGGAAAGAAATCTTAGCATAACATAACAAAGAAGGGAATGACTCACCAATTGTAGTTTTGTTTGCATCATGATCAGAGGTAACTAAATTATTTCCAATTAGCCCCAAAATTCCAGGCTTTATCTCAGGCATTAAAAATAATTCAATCAATATATTTATTTTAAGATTCTTTTTAATTGTAAACTGATAACAAATTATTACTAAGTATATTCATTGGTTAAAAAAAAATCCACAACATGCTTAATCTCACATGCTAAGATGATTTAATTTTCTGATGCATATAATTCTAAAATTCAATATATAAAGATAAAGAAAAGTTTCCATATTGATACACTTAATTAATTATCAAAGAAAGTATAAAGTTGAAAGGATAGAAAAGCAAATGATTAAGATGATCAAGTTAGAAATAATAATAAGATTAACAGTAAAGTATCAAATGAATATGCACAAAGTGGTCATTTAACCAGCAAAAAAGTTAAACAAAACTTTTTATGTGAAAGGATAAGAGTCATTCATTGAAAATATATATATATATACACTATAGATCATAAGAAATGTTTTTCCACCCATGAGTCATGAGTAAGACTTAAATTTATTACATTGTAGTTATTTTTGGAATTAGTCAGAATGAAAATGTGATTAGATTGTATAATTGATGGGTCTGATATAGATTGATATAAGATCACAAATTTGCCATATGCCAGAAATGTAAAAAAAAAAAAAATCAAAATATGATAGTTAAGGCAAGGATCCAATTTGTCCAAAATATCAGGATCCTGAAATCTCACAGAAGAGCAAAAGGTTCTATATTGTTTATGCCTTCTCAAAGATCCCAAACATTATCTGCCCATATATCATCAACCATTTAAACATTGAAAAAATATCTGCACATGAACTGTCTCTATAGATACTGTTTCCAATAATGGAACAGCCTTTGCATTTAGCCAATTCAGAGACTTTTGTACACATGACTTCTTTTCATACTACCATTCCACCCAGAAAACAATAAGCAAGCCAAACATATGTATGAAGCCAAGAAAAACTTACAAAAATAGCAAATGACTGAAATATGCACTTATTGAATTTTTATAGGACAATTATCTTAAATTATTCTATGGTTCATGATTACAAGATATAAGCATTGATTGCTCAGCTCACAGCAAATAATGAGAACTAATATGACAATAGTGATAATATCCAAATGCACTTTTCCAATATACAGTGGTGACTACCATACATGATTGATAATAATTTGAACATAAAAGTATATAAGTAGTAAAGGAGTAATCAAAAAGCTTATAAACACATTTAAGCATCAATGTTATTTGTTAGTAAACAGAATATTATGTTTTAGAGGGAAGTTCATCACCCCTCTAAAATAAATGAGCTTATCCCTTTGAAATAAATGACTATCCTTTTACTTTCTAGATCCTAAACTAGATCAAAAAAAATTTAAGACATTTTTTTCATATTTTCTTAATATTTCTATGGTAACGAGTTTACTCCAACAAATCAAGCAAAAAATATTTACTTTGCACATTGTACGAAATTACATTTGTCTTGGTATCTCATTTTAGTAACTACTTCAATTCAGCACCTGAGACAGGTGCCCACTCCTTCATTTATGAGACTGGTCCTGATGAAAAACATTTAGAGATACAATCAGCAAAATAACTGCATGAGGTTACTGAAATTCAATGTAAATTTCAGTTACATAATCTAAGATCAACTTATGGCAACTGCAGTCAAATAAATATACATTTTCATAAAATTTGGCTGCAGAAAGGAGTTTGCTATTAACTGAAAGGAGACCCTTTGATTCCTCTTGGAGGCCTTAAAGGAACCGAGCAAGGCAAATTCCTAATGTCCACTCCATACATTCTTGTCATTGCAGCTGTTATTACTATGTGATTATTTATATAGTATATGAACATGGATGGGCTGCTCACCAACATGCATTAGCCAGCATGGTGAGTTAATTGACTTTTTACCTCCGAGTTTAAGAATATTTTTTCCAATATATACAATCATGACAAACAAAAATAAATCATGGCCCTTATTCCCAGGAGGCTGTAAAGTCACCAACCAAGGCAGCGGTTGGTGGCTGAAGGCAGAGGGTGCTAAGAATCCCCTGATTTCGGACTCAGGCTGCCATTTGATGATGACTTTTAATTTAGGTACTTACAACTGCAGATCACTTTCAAGTGAAGGAAGATTGCAAGAATTAAAAGAACAACTGTCTTATATTAAATGGGATATTATTGGACTTTGTGAAGTTAAAAGAAAAGGTGAAGAAACAATTGATTTAAAAAGTGGACCTATACTCTACTATAAAGGCACAAATATTGGAAATACAAGTGGAGTAGGATTTATTATAAATAAAAAATGGAAGAATAACATTGTGGAGATTGATAGTGTATCAGACAGAGTGGCAAGATTAGTTTTACAACTTAATAGCAAATACCAAATGCAGATAATTCAGGTTTATGCCCCAACAAATTATCATAGTGATGAAGTTATAGAAGATTTTTATATGGATGTACAAAAGGATTTTTATCAGAGTAAACATTTTAAAATTGTTATGGGAGACTTTAATGCTAGAATTGGTAAATAAATGAAAGATGAAAATGCTGTAGGTAATTTTGGTTATGGTAATAGAAATGAGAGAGGACTTAGACTTGTGGAGTTTGCAGAAAAAGAAAAACTTTATATTATGAATTCTTTTTTTGAGAAAAATGTTAAAAGGAAATGGACATGGAAACATCCAAATGAATGTAAAGCAGAATTGGATTATATTTTGACTAACCGAAAATACATATTTCAAGATTGTAATGTTCTTAATAAATTTAACACAGGAAGTGGTCACCGATTAGTAAGATGTAAGATACATGTTAATGTGAAACTAGAGAAACAAAAATTATTAAGAAAAACAATATTTACAGTTGATATTCCTAATCTTCAGAAACATTCTAATGAATTTAAATTAGAACTTACAAATCAGTTTCAAGTATTAGTAGATTTTGAACATGATTCAGATTTGAATGACATTAATAGAAAAATAAGTGATACACTTTTAAAAACTGCAACAAAGATAGCTGGTAGAAAAAAAGCAACAATTGATTAGTAAAATTTCTACTGAGACTAGAGAATTTATGAAGAAAAGAAGGAATATGATGATATACAACAATGATGCATTAAAAAAGATTGAATACCTCAAATTTTGTAAAATTGTGTGGAAAAGAGTTGAAAATGATATAAGAAAGTATAATTGTGAACTAGCAAGATAAGCTGTAGAAGAGAATAAAAGTCTAAAGAGTATAAAACAACATTTTGGTATTGGTAGGAAATTTATATCTGCAGTAAAAAAAAAAGATGGCGTTATTACTAAAAAGAGAGATGACATTATAAAATGTGTAGAAGACTTCCATCAAGAATTATATAGTAATAAAGAACAAGTGCCTCCTATACATATTATATCTACTGAATTGCCCAGAATTTTGAATGAGGAAGTGAGACATGCAATTAAATTTATGAAGAAAGGGAAGGCTCCAGGTAATGATGGAATTGTAATTGATATATTAAAAAAAGCAGGTGAAGAAATATAATTTTTTTTAGCAAAGTTATATACCAAATGTCTAAATGATAAAGATGTACCAGATGATTGAAAAAATGCAGTATTAATATTAATATTTAAAAAAGGTGATAAAGAAGATATTAGAAATTACAGACCTATCAGTCTTTTATCAGTTTTATACAAAATTTTTATTAAGATAATTACAACTCGTCTACAGAAAACACTGGATTTTCACCAACCAAGAGAACAAGCTGGATTTAAAAGTGGTTTTAGTACAGTAGATCATATCCAAGTATTGAGAGAAATTATAAAAAGGACAAATGAATATGAGTTGCCATTATTCTTAGGATTTGTAGACTATGAAAAGGCATTTGATTCTATAAACATTTCTTCGGTGATTAAAGCATTGGATCATCAAGGTGTAGATCCCAGATATTGTCATATTTTGAAGAATATTTATAAAAATGCAACAGCAACAATTAAATTACATAATGATACTAAAGAATTCAACATTGAGAAAGGTGTAAGACAGGGTGACTCCATATCTCCAAAACTTTTTACAGCAGTGCTGCAAGAAGTATTTTGTGGATTAAAATGGGAAGATAAAGGACTGAAAGTAAATGGAGATTATTTAAGTCATTTAGATTTTGAAGATGATGTAGTTGTTTTTGCAAATAATGCTTTAGAGCTACAGGAAATGTTGCAGGAGTTATCAAATGAAAGTAGGAAAGTAGGACTAAAGATAAATGTTAAAAAGACTAAAGTAATGTTTAATAGATTTTCTCACAATATGAAAATAAAGATTGATTATGATGAGTTAGAAGAAGTTAACAGATACAAATACCTTGGTCAGATTATTAATACAGAGGGAAATATAATGGATGAAATTAATCATAGAATTAAACTTGGTTGGAGTGCTTTTGGTAGAAATAACTTGATACTAAAAGGAAATATGCCTATGTGTTTAAAAAGGAAGGTTTTTAATAAATGTGTTTTGCCAGTTCTTACTTATAAATCTGAGACTTGGACACTTAATAGAAGAGCAATACAGAGACTTCTGACCACTCAAAGAAGTATGGAGAGATGCATGTTGGGAGTAACAAGAAGGGATCGAAAACGCAATGTATGGGTAAGCGAACAAACAGGTGTTACTGACCTCATTGAAAAAATTAAAAGACTGAAGTGGAGTTGGGCTGGACATATTTTTAGAAGAGATGATAACAGATGGACAATTGAAATTTTAAACTGGATTCCAAGAGATTGTAAAAGACCCAGAAAGAGAGCACATATGAGATGAATAAATGAAATAAGAAAGTGTGCAGGGGTGATGTGGAGAAGAGCAGCTAAAGATGGGAAAAGATGGATTGAACTTAGAGAGACCTTCATCCTGCAGTGGATTGATAATGGTTGATGATGATGATGACATAAAATTCATATAATATTTAATTACTAAGACAAATTTTGTAAAAATTATTTGCATTATCAGTAAACTGGGCAAAGGGAAAGTTTCATAAAATTTAAAACCATTTTTTTTTTATCTTTATATTGATTCAAAGGATCATGAGCAATGAAAGGTGATAAGCATAGGTACTATTATCATAATAATGCTTGATTATTCCCAATAACTGATCTGATGAGTTGTTACAACCTTAACATAGCTATTGTTTTATATCCATGGCAAAACATATACTATAACATATTTTTTAAAGAAATCTACATGCATCAGAAATGAAGGCTTCATGTATTGAATGGAATGAGTGCTTAAAAAGTTCAAAATCTTTAACTAAAATTCAATTCTAAAAATTCACTAAAATATGTACATATTCAACCTCACAAAATCGATCCAACAAGTTGCACTTACAATAGTTTACTAAGAAAAATAATATCATTAGTGTATATAAACTATTTTGACAAATGTAAAAAAAAAATTCTCTAAACTATTTTGCTAAACATAAAAAAAGAAGAATGAAGTATTCAAACTCATTATTTTTTTGTATAGAATTTATGTTGACTTGCAATTTTTTTTACCATTAGTTGAATTGCTTTTACATAAGGCAAATAATGAGTTTGACCATCACACTATTCGTTGATTATAAGAAGTTCAAACAATGCTAAAATGTATTTAATAGTTCAAACTTAAGAATGTTAAACGCATTTAGAAAATCAAAATATCTTTTATAGATAGATAAGAGAGTTCCAGATGTTTCTAGATGTAAATAATATGTATAGATTGGCTATTACATAAAAATTGATGTGGCAAGTAAAATAAAAACATTATTTAAAAAAGATGTAGTGTGCTTCCATTCCTTAAAAAGTCATGCTTTCTCACTGACATGCATATATATTGGTAAGTTAAATTTACATTCAGTTTAGTTTTATTCTGATTTTCTGAAATATTATTTCTGTTAAAATCCTTTACTAATATTCTGTATTCAATTAACTGTTTTATTATAAGCATCATTAACAATATGTGTATTGTATTTGAAATATTACACTCTAAATATTTAAAAAATACAAGTAGGTAAAGAAAACTTGAGATAAACACCAAAGTTAATATTTATGTAGTGTAATTTTTATTAGACCACTCTCAGAGTAGGAATTGGTTTCTATTCACTTTTAATACTTTGTGGAGGGGTGTAATCATAAACATATAATCAAAGATGTAAAAAAGATGTATGAGCCCCAAGATGCACATTTTGTATTGAACCAGAACTCATCAGTTGGCCCAGATCATAATCTTTTACATATATCTTTATCATTGAGTAGTATAGAGATATCCAATTACCACAGTTTAATTGATAAGTGTCAAACAGATTGTCATCACAGTTTTGAGACAAACCACAAGTATATTAATAAATTTTTTCATGTCTTTCCTCATGTTTATGATTACATCCTTCCACAATATGTTAAAAGCAAATAGTAAACCTTGCTGAGAGTGTGTAGTGAAAATTACACTATAGAAATATTATTCATTAAGTGAATAATCTTTAGTCTAATGAATGTTTAATAAAAATTATTAAAATCCAAAGTTAATTTCGCAACTGAGAATTAACTTGTCAGCAATTATTTTGTGGGATTTCGCTAATTTGGGGGAGAGGTGATATAAAGAAATATTATTTTTTTAATGAAAATTAGGACAACTTAGAAGAAAAAAAATATTAAAACAAAATTGTCGATTCTGTCAATTTTTAAATTCCAATATAAAGCGTCGACTAAAAACCATAATTTATAAATCTTTTGTGTTAAATAATGCAATATTCGCAAACAGTTACTTTTATGACGTAACAAGTTTTACTTATTCTGCGATTTTAAAAACAGTTGATATATATGTATTGTAATTATTTTACGATTTTAATTGATTAAGTAGCTCAAATTAAAATGAAATTTTATTGCCCTCTAAAAGCTAGACTTAACATGTAAGGAAAAAAAAATATTAATAATTAAATTCTATTTGCACTCCCTCACTGGAAAACAACTGATTAATCAATGTAGTTATTTAGTTGACTATTCGAACTGATAACAATGGTAGCCAATTAATTAAATATTGGGCTTAAAAGAAGATTAAATTAAGTTGTCGAAATTCAATATGCAAAACTTGCTTTTATGTACTATTAAATTCGACTGATACTACCGTGCTGAAAATTATATATTAATCGACATTTTTTTATTAAACGACTCTGATGAGATTGCGATGGCTAATTTATCCACCAATTCGGATAAACAGAATTCTGCTAAGAGAAGAGAACATTGGTCTGAAGCACTTAAATGTGAAATATGTTCGGATTACTTTCGAGATCCAGTTACTTTACGCTGCGGTCATTCTTTTTGTCGCATATGTATTCGCAATTTCTCGAAATCTATCTTGAAACGTTTTATGGAAATTGCGACTCGAGACCATGATCGGAAGGATGCTGAATCTCTTTTTATCAACTGTCCTACATGTAAACATTCGCTTCCAGTTACTTTCATTAATGCTAAAACTAATTTTGCTCTTGCTAGTGCCGTCGAAGGCTACACGAATAGTACAGAAAAATCATTAGTCTCCGAAATGGCGAAGAAAAGCACAAAAAATTGGGTAAGATTAATTTTTATTATTATCATTCGTGTGGATATTTTCTCTATTTAATGAGTGTTTGTTTTATATATATTTCAAATCTATTCTTCAAAATGTATAATTTACCCCCCCCCCCCATACAAGACTGCTTCATATGTGTAATAAGTTTCAGTTATAAGAAATATAAAAGTAAAGATAAACCATGGGCTCAGTACTCATACAAATATGACTAATTTTCTACCAATCATTGGATTTGCATCATGCTTATTTTTTAGGCTGTATAAATTTACCCAATGCATAAAACTGTCATTGCCCATAAATCAGCTACTAAAATTCTAATCTGCTTGCTACCAAAGCACAGGTTGTAGCATAACAGCAGATATCCTAATCATAGTATTAGTAAGTCTTTATTCAGCATGTGTGTTTATAAATAATATTTTCTTGTGTCTTCCATTGTAGTAGAATATTTATGAAAGACATTCTAATCTATGCTTTTATAAACCTGGAATCAGAGTATTTTATTTACACAACATGAATTTTTAAAAAAAAATCTGGGAAAAACCCAATCAAAGGGTAGACTTTAAAATATTTTTATTACATCCTACAATACTGCCTTGATGTATATAAGTAGGATAATTTATTAATTATAGACTGTTTATCACAAGCACATGAATCAGAACTTTTTAAATTCATTTTTTTTTTTTTGTAGCAGATAAGTACAAAAACCACGAGATGGTTTGAACTTATTGATGAATCTTCAATAAAGTATAATGAAGTCTATCCCAACTGGCTTTACTAATATATCCAAAAAAAAAAAAAAAACTTACAAAAATTTATTTCCTACATTACAATTATTTGCTTATTTGAAAAAAATTCTGGGATTAATATCCAGAAATTTTTTTTAAAAGTCATATCTTAGATAGTGAAATTTACAACTTGAGTTAATTATTTTCTGTGAAACAAATTCGTTTTTATAAAGGAATATATGAAAGAATGAGAAACCAATAGAAGGACTTGATGTATGGTAATATTCAACTATATTTCCAGTTTGGTTACTGTGAATATTTTTTTCATTAGTGTTCAGTAACAAAAATATATTTGTATTACACATAATGCTAATCATCTTTTCAAGGAGGTTACTTAAAAAATTGTTTTACATCTAACCTTTGATAGATGAGGAAGTTGAACTAGAGTTTAAGATTACTTCAAAATAATCTTCAGTTTATTATGAAAACCGTTTTCAATGTATTTAAAATTGGAACTTATTCACATCAGTTTTATTTTAGCCTAAATCCAGTCTATTTTAAAGGTAGATGGTTTTCAAATATTGCAATAATTCTTAAGATTATTCTTTAGTAAGGAACACTGAATATTGGTAATTTGGATCATTATAGAAATTTATTACTTTGAAGAATATTGCAAATTTGCTTTCATGCCAAATTTTTGGAATCGTTTTTAAATGAATAACAATAATAAATATTTTTTTTTTAGCAAAGGTCCAACAAATTATTTAAAATTCGGCAAGTACATTATTTCAACTTTTTCTGCTTTAAAATAGCTTATGAGGAAGTTGGGTATTTATATCTTCCTATAAAGAAAAGAGAGGAGATTAGAAATATGTAGAAAATAAAATGGTAAAAAATCAAGTCAGATGTCACATAACCTAATTTAATAAAGCTCGTGTTTACAAATGTTATATATAGAACTTGCAAAATAAGCTCTTAACAAGCTTTGAGAATATCCTCAACCCCAGACCGGTTTCTGCTTCTGGCATCATCAATGCAGTGCCAGGATATTCAGCATTAGATTAAAAATACTAGGACAAGCCCAGCACTTTATCTAATGTATAACTATTAAAAAGAAAATCTGAAAATGTCAGACATCCATATGTCTTCTAATTCAGCTATCTAACTCAAATAGCCATATGGGACTGAACTAAATTCAGATATACCATATATTAATAGCTTTAGCAATATAAACTAGTCTGGGGTTGAGGATATTCTCAAAGCTTGTTAAGAGCTTATTTTGCAAGGTCTATATATAACAACAACAAAAATAGAAATATGTAGGTAAAAAATGTAAAGAATCAAGGATGAAAAAAATAAAACAAGTTTTCAAAAGTTGAAAACAATTTTTTGTACTAATAGTTTTTTTTTTTGCAAATACATTTTATGATTCAATTAAATTTAAATCTGGTAGTTAGATATTGGTCGAAAAACAGATGATTAGTGGTAATTATTGGTTTAAAATAAAATAAGAAAAAGAGAAGTAAACAGAAAAAAATTCGAACAAAGGATAATGAGAAGATATGTTCTTATTATGCACTGACATAGCTATATATATGAGAGAGAAAAAGAAAATTTAAAGAGCCACCTAAATAGTATTGTGCAGTTAAAAGAAGTTAACTCTAACGCTGAATTCAATGCTATTATCTTACAAAAAATAAATTAATACGTATGTTAAAAGCACTTTTCAATGCTAAGTTAAATACAATTATAATAATAAATTTCTGACTGATAGACACAATCAAGATTAAGTGCTAAAACTACAAAATGCTCATTAATCTATAGGCCTGAATTGTAAGCTTTCCTGTTCATAAAACAATGCCCACCACAAGTTCAGAAATGATAATATAAAATATAGCTTTTGCTTGTCCAAAGTTGAAATGTTTTTTCCTTGCCCAAAATTAAAAGTGCTGACATTAAGAAGTTGAAATTTCTATACAGAAATCAATCAATGTCTTGGATAAAGATAAAATGACAAACTATGATATACGGGAGGGGGGGGGATATATTTATGATTAATAATAAGCTTAATGGATTATCAAAAAATCCATGCTAAGATCTTTTTCTTTCACATATGTAAATCAGAGGACCCGATAATTTAAACACTTTACCTTAATTTTTTTCTTTTATATATTTTCTAATATTGTGGAAGAACGTATATATTTTATGGTGTTTGTTATTTGTAGATTAATATTTTTTATTATAATAATAATTTGGAATATTAAATAGTTGGTTTATATGTATGTCGGAAATGAAAGAATCATTAATCAATTTAAAAACTGGAAAATTAATGTTTGTCATAACGGAATTTTCAAAATAATTAATTAATGTTTCAATGTGCATTTATAGAAGAATTTAATAATATCTCCCCAAAGAAATATATATACAATGACAACAGCAATTAAGATAATTTAAAATAAATTTTGTTATTTAGTGGTCTGTGCTGTTTTTATCTCATTCTAAATGTGTACATAGACAATCCTTGTTGATACTGAAAAGTCATATTCTGAGCTGGAAAAATCATAGATGATAATGTTATAAACTTGTGATAATGTTGTCAGAGAGTATTCTGTCCATAGGTGTGCTTTCTAACTGAAAGTGGTATTCAAAGTTAGGGGATGAGGTAATTCAAACCACGTTCAGCATGAAATACATATATTGGAGATCATTTATCTTTTTCATGTATATGTGGTCATGTGTATTGGTTATAATGGATAGAGCGGATGACTGTAGAGAGCTTGAAAGTTTCAGTTCAAATCCCCTTTGTTGTTACTGTAGTGTTTGTAAAAATGGCAGACATTTTTGTGCACTCCAGAAAAGACTAAAATTTATTCGAGAGGGTGTTTTTAGATCACGCTCTGATAGCTGAGGAATTTAATTAGTGCACTGATGTAATGGCGATTGACAATTCCAAGAAATATTTGCTGATTACAAATATTTCTGGATAAGAGGTGTTGCCTTATTGTACGGTGTATTGATTGATTGTTGCAGTTATCAGAGAGCAATAAGAGGACTGTGTAACATCTAAGCAGAGCAATATTGAGTAGGCAGTATTTGAGTAGACATCTGTTTAACACCAGCAGAGATATCTCACGTTAGTGCTTGCAGTTAATGACCAGTGCCCAGTGGAAATGTAGTTCACAGGTATAGCTGAAGGAGACCACAGCGGAGATATTCAGAGCTTCGTTGGAGAACATTCATTGCAGACCAATTCATTGGAGAGCATCCACTTGCAGACCATTTGTTTGGAGAGCACCCAGTGCAGAGAATACAGAGTATATTTAGAGCATTCATTGCAGACCATTTGTTGGAGAGCATATGCAGCAGAGCACTAGTGGCAAGAAAACAGCATGGGAATTGAACATTGGCAAATGTTATTGGATAGCCGCACAGTTGTAAGTGTGGATATAACATTGGCACAGTCGCATTTGGAACCTGTAAGTAGCGAATAAGTTAGATGGAGAAACCTGGTGAAAATGGAAATCCCAGTTAGTAATGTTAATAACGGAAGTGAATGGCTAAAGTTTTCATTGCAAGTTTACGTGATGAAACATCGGTGAAAGTTTGGAAATAAAAAATTTGTGCAGTTAACATCAGAAGCTGAGTTTACCATGCTTGCACAGTCACCATTGAACATAATTGGCGAAAAAGTTTCAGCAGCAGTTAAATCGTATATTTCTAAGTGAAATAACAGGAAAGTAGGAATATAAAAACAACACCAAGGAATAGCAACAAGAGTTTTTCTGGAGTGGAGGGAGGTGTAGTGTTTGTAAAAATGGCAGACATTTTTGTGCACTCCAGAAAAGACTAGAATTTATTCGAGAGTGTGTTTTTAGATCGCGCTCTGATAGCTGAGGAATTTAATTAGTGCATTGACATAATGGCGATCGACAATTCCAAGAAATATTTGCTGATTACAAATATTTCTGGATAAGAGACATTGCCTTATTGGACGGTGTATTGATTGATTGTTGCAGTTATCAGAGAGCGATAAGAGGACTGTGTAACATCTAAGCAGAGCAGTATTGAGTAGGCAGTATTTGAGTAGAAGTCTGTTTAACACCAGCAGAGATATCTTGCATTATTGCTTGCAGTTAATGACCAGCGCCCAGTGGAAATGTAGTTCATGGGTATAGCTGAAGGAGACCACAGCAGAGATATTCAGAGCCTTCATTGGAGAGCATTCATTGCAGACCAATTCATTGGAGAGCATTCATTGCAGACCAATTTGTTGGAGAGCATCCACTTGCAGACCTTTCATTTGGAGATCACCCAGTGCAGAGAATACAGAGTATATTCAGAGCATTCGTTGCAGACCATTCTTCATTGGAGAGCATACCCAGCAGAGCATTAGTGGCAAGAAAACAGCATGGGAATTGAACATTAGCGAACATTAATGGATAACCGCACAGCCGTAAGTGCTGATATAACAGTTACCATTATCATAAAACTATTGCCAATTTCCAAGTCCAACAGAATGTCGGTGTTATAATTAAAATTGCCATTGAACATTTAATTATTTTATGGGCAAGAACATCACAGAAAATATTAATCATTTCTTGATATTTTCTTTAAAATATTTGTTTATGTTAAATAATCTTGAATTTATTTACCTGCGTAACAGACTGTAATTCAAGATTTAAAAACTTTTTATTAATATAGTGAATATGTGTATTCCAGATGTTTAATAATGATTTAAATCTTCAAAAAAAAAATTATACTAATAATAACTTTATGCATAAATAAAATAATTTACTTATGTTGCTTTTTGTTAAAAGACATTATATTATTATTTGAAAAACAGCACAAAGAATTTACTTATTGTACCTATTTCCATTTTTGCTCTCCCTTGAAAGAAGAAAAAATGTATTTTCTCCAAAAGAGGGATAATAGTGAAAATCACCTACATTAAACTGTTATTAAATAGTATGTGAAATTTAAAAATGTTTCATATAATAAAATTTTGGAAATATAAATTTACCTGAAAAATATCAATATATTTAATAAATTTAAATAATTTTTCTATATTTAAAAATTTATAAACATCTGCAAAAATGTTTTAAATCTGCAAATTATTTTTTCCTCCATGCATTGCTTTAGAGACCATTGAGGTTGCTGTTATGATTGGAATTAAATATTATCTCCTGCAAATATTTAATGATATTTAATAAACATTCTTTATTAGAAGTATTGTATTATATACTATTTATGCTGCAATTATAAATTTACATAATTTGTATAATGGATTAATTTAGAAAGCCTGAGTTTCAAGTACTTGAAAAATATTTACTGCAATATCATGAACATTTATCATAATTTAAATCAATGAATATGTTTAATAAATGGCCATAAATGTATTGCTAGCAGAATTATTTGAAATTCACTCTGGATATCTAAAAGAAATGTGTTCTAATTTTATAGTTATACTTATACTATAGATTTTAATATCTTAGTTATATTGTCTTATATAATGAATATATTTGCTGTTCACAAGATGTTGATTGCCAATATTCTTCTTCATATTCAAGTTTAATGGAGAATAATTTAAGAAGAAAGCAGAAGGACCTTATTTAATTTATTTATTAATGGTAAAAGAGTTGAATTTATTTGTACTATAATTTTCATCTTATGGTTTCTTACGTACATATTTATATGTTATATTAGATTAAAGTTCTCAGAATAGTACTTTATCATATGTACATATTTTAAAATAGTATGTGCTTCCCTTTTTAAAATATAAATAATTTATTTATAAAGATATATTATGCTGTAAACTGAATAAGTCAATGTATATTTCTATGATTTATTTATGACTTATTGCCTAATGTTAATAGAACCACGTTTGGCATTAATTATTGTTATTCATCATATTTACATTTGTTAACTGTTGTATTTTTGTTAGAGATATTAGATTTATTCTTTTTCTATTTTAGGAGTACTTTTATATGCCAGTTTATTTCAAGATGGTAGTGTGAGTCTCTAGCATTATTTTACTAGCTTATCTTTCAAAAGGAATGGAAATGTTGTTTCTCTTTTATTATTTATTGTCTTTCTAGCATAAATATGCTCATAGCATAGATTTTTAGGGAATGTAGCTTAGAATCTTTATAATTTTAAGACAATTCATATGTATTTTTTGTCCCTGGTGTGCATTCTTATTTTTCCTGATTAGTGACAAAGTCCTAGATCCTTTATTAGCTCTCAAAAGTAGGTGCATCTTATGAGCTATGCCATCATTCTTTCACTTTGTTTTATTTTATTATTATTGAAGATGGATTTTGTTTGTAGTTATAGTATGTTTAATAAAGCTTGTGTAGGATTTTACCATCACTTTATCTGGCATTTTTAGTGGGTTTATCAAGGTACTGAGGAATTTTATCATATCTCTACAGCATTTTTGGTCAGCTTAAATGTGAATATTACATTATAAATGTGTAAGTCCTATATTTGATAAATAATTAATTTTAAAAATTTTAAAGATTTATTTTAGACATAAATAGACAATATACATCTGTTGTATAATTCCTGCATCACTGGATTAGTAAGCTAATATTATTATTGAATATGTTATATATTCATATGAAGGCTATTATCATAGTATGAATGAATTGATAAATGAGAATTGTTGATTAATTAACAATAAAAAGGGTACTGATATATAACAATCCACCCCACGTGATGGCAGTTCTTCCAACAAAACACATCGATATAACATTGCTGGGCTATTACGTTTTCTTTAATATTTTAACAAATAACCAATATATAGACAACTTTTTAAAATTATGTTATTTTATTATTTTTGAAACTAATTTTATAGATTTTCAATTAATAAGCATTTTTTTTTTATTTTATAATAAATATTCCTTTATTATAGCTTTTTTAAAAAATAACCATTTTTTTTTTCTTTTGTAAGAAATATTTCTTTAGGTTAGTTTTTTTTTTTTAAAGTAATTTAATATATTTGCAAAATGTTCGTTTGTTAACTTTTTTTTACTAACATTGATTTGATTACTTCAAACATAGTTTTATAAACAATACACAGACAACTATTTAAAATTACATTAATTTATTATTTTTGAAATTAATTTTATAGATTTTCAATTAATAAGCTTTTTTTTTCTTTTATAATAAATGTTCCTTTATTTTAGCTTTTAAAAAAAAAACACCAATATTTTTATCTTTTGTAAGAAGTGTCCCTTTAGGTTAGGTTTTTTTTTTGGAAAGTAATTTAATATACTTGAAAAATGTTCATTTGTCAACTTTTTTTGGTATTCACTAACATTGATTTGATTACTTCAAACATAGTTTTATTCTTGGTTGATAAACAATGCCTCAATAAACAATTTATTTTTGTTTGGTAATAAATGTTCCTTTATTTTATGTTTTTTTTTTTTTTTTTTTGCGAACCATAATTTAATATATTAGGCAATAGCGACAACTTGAATGAATTTTTTTTTTCACAAGTAGCCATTTTTTTCACCACCGCAAGCTCTTGCAGGGTATGAAACTTTAGATTCAGGTATGCTGAATCACCACATTTCCTAATTTTAACAAGTTTACAGGAGGGGGAGTGACATTGGGTACAGTGTGACAGTTTGGAAGATTTTATAATAATTCATTTAGGTTTGAAAAGAATTACTTCTGAGTGCATATTGGTTCACTTTCCATCATTAAAATTATTCACACCCTATCATGATAAGTTAGCGATATATTAAGCGTTAGCATTTGTATAGAGGATAAACAACGTGTATCAGAGCTAACTGATATCATAGGCTAAGTGTGGATTGTGAGAGCAATTGATTGCAAAACACACTGCAGACCGCCATTAGCCAAAAGACTCAATTGCTAGCACTCAATTACTGATAGCAATTGAGAAGTTGTGTCTGATAAATGGTATTTTTAATTACTTTTGTTAGCAACAATGCCATCAAGTAGGATGGATTGTCATATATATTGATACCATAAAAAGTTTTTAATAGGCCAGATTATTTTTACTTAATCCAATGAAATTTATTTTAATAAAATGATACAAATTTTTATTTTTTAATTCTTCTATTATACATTTTTGAAGAAGTGATATTGTAAAATTTTTGATCTATGTGGACCCAAATATGGATTATTTGTAAATTTTGTTGTTATTTTTCTGTAAATAAATATTTGTTATTATTTAAGAATTTTCTCATAGTTAGTTCTTCACATCATCCCACTTATCAAACAGAAATCATTTTACATATTGAGTAAAATTTAAAGGCTTATAAAATATCATACAATTATTTTAAGTATTTTATAAAAGAGTGCATGATAATAAAATAGTAAGAGTCACTTAATTGAATTATTTAAGCATTAATATAACATTTAAGAAAGACATATTTATTTAATAAAGTATTACCATTGGATTTATTATTTGGATCACTATTTGCTAATTTTACATCACTGTGCATATTTATTCTAAAGTTATTTTCATATTGAAAGATCATATTTATTTTATGATAAGATTTAAATTTACAAGAACCTAGTTCATATTTAGATGGTGTTTATATTGATTTATTCTAGGATGTTTAGGATAGTTACAAAATCACTTACCAATTCTTGATATCTGGGTGTAATTCTAGATTATTATTTATCTTATCTTAAAATTAAGAGATCATTTTATATTTATTTAAGTTAATAATAATATTATGATTGTCATAATCATGATAATACATTAGTTTAGGGGAAGTATATATCTTATTTATTTTATAAACTAGGATTTTATTCAACATTGAATAAATCTAAAGAGTCAAAGGAATTTATGAGATCATTATTTTGAGATATCTTGATTTAATTTAATGGACTAAATTATTAAATTCATTATTTTATTTTAATGTTAAAATTTTACATTTAAAGGTGGACCTTAAGTGGCATAGATTTTCAAAGAATATTTTTAATTTATAAGAATTAAATAATGTTTTATCTGATCAAAGCCGTGAGATGCTTAGAAGCTCTTTAGAAGATGGATAAAAAAAGGTAGTTTTATTAGTTCTTTATAGAAGAAAGAAATGTAAATGTAACCTCAATGGCATATGTTTACAATATGAAGATTCTTTTATTTATGCTAGAGTGAGTTGAGATTTCTCCTCCTCTTCATTTATTAATTATAAATTTATTTAAATGCACATTGATTACATAAGTAATATTCATTAAGGCTGTGGCCTCAAGCACATGTGTATAAAAATGTGATAGTAGGGACCTCTACAGATCTTAAACCACAAGCTTACTCTTTGGAAGAAAAGAGGGGAACCTTCTTTACTTCAACCTAATGTTACTTTCTATTTTATTATATTAATAAATAATTCCAAAGATAAAATAGAAAAATATCAAGCCACTCATGTGGTCTATAAAATAGCATACCCTCAATTAGGCTGCCAGACATCTTACTATGGTGAGACTTGGGCTAACATCAACACAATAATTTACCAACACAGGTATGCATACAACAGGGTTAAAAAGAAAAATGAAGGAACATCAATCTTCTGGGACCACCAAGCAGCTACAGGCCATGTATTTGAACCCAATTCTGCTCAAATAACTTGCACAGAGAAGAGTGATGCCAAAAGAAAGGTCAAAAAAGCTTTTAACATATCAAATGATCTCAGTGCCATTATAGAAGAGACACATGCTTTGCTCTCTCCAAACAATGAACTAACTAATTAAAAATTCAAGCTCATTTGCATATGTGTACAATAAATTACAACAGTCTTCAGTCAGTAGAGCTATGAGTATGAGATTAGAATACTAAATCTCGAAAGTGCTAAGCAGGCATATTAAACATTATAGTATAATTACAGCTTCATTAACGCATGCGAAAAAATTGCATATGTATAATTACAATTTTTATTGGTGAAGAAAAAAACAATTTATTATATTTTATTATAATGTTTCCTCTGTATATCTTTATATTGTGGCATATGTTATTGCACCCACTGAGCATAGCTTTGTCAAAATTTAGCTATCGAGAGCATCATGTCTCTCATTCTCTCTTTCTTTAAGTACAGAATGGTGCCCCACTGCATTTATTTTCATTTTCTTATCCTTTTAGATATTTAAAAATACAATATTTGTTGTGTATAATCTTTTTCAGTTTTATTTATTTATATGCAAAATAACATAATCATATTTACTTCCATATATTATGATAATATTAAAATAAATATGTACTTATTCTATAGTTTAACATTTTAAAAATACAACTGTTTTTAGATGAATTAGTTATATATTATAAAATTTAAATCCTACTCAGTATCTTATAAGTCTGAATCATAAATATAAATAAAAACGCTATTTACTTCACAAATTGAACATTATACCATTAAATTATAACATTAAATGAGAGGTAAAGGGGTTGCAAAATTAAATGTGAGCAAACGAAAAATAGTGATTTTTTTTTCTCTGTACATATCATATTATTCCACAGATAATACACAATCTTATTTTAGAGAATGAGGTTATTATTTTTGATGGATTCAATCTTTCAAATTTTCCAACAAAGTTAAAACAAAGCATATTAACAAATTTAAATTATTACATTTTTCAGCAACATATTTCAGCTTTTATTTTTTTTATAATAAAATTATTCTCCATACAGCTTGATTATTATAGGCAGCAATTAAAATATTGTGAAAGTAGTGCAAACCGATTTTCATGACTATTTTTTTGGCTAATTGTCTTCTGACGGAAAATACTGTTTATAATATAACCACATTATGACCAACATTTTAGTAAATACAATTCAAGAAAATAACAAAATTTCAAAGACTCTTTAAGATTACATATCCAGGACAACTTTTATAATAATTTCTTGTGTGTTCTTAGACCTGTGTGATCTCTTGGCAAAAGGAATATAAACCCAAAATAAAATATTATAATTCCAATGAAATTTAACCTGCAATTGATAATAACAGTTTTCTTTTCATTAGATCATAGTACAAACCAGTTGAAGTGTTTTGTGATAGATAATCACTATGCATTATAAATGTAAACTAGAGAAATCATATGAGGCATTAACTTGAAATATAAATGTAGGTTAGTATAATATAATCTCAGTACTTCCTTATTAGATCAATCTCAAGAAAAGTCATAAAAATCAGCATTGCCATCTTATATCCAATAATTGAACCGATGAGGATACTATACTGGTATTGCTTGCATAGCTGAAACTGATTAAAAATTTCATGCATACTATGCAACATGAGTACCAGTAGGCAGCATTACTAGCCTTAAATAACCAAGTCAGACAAAAGTCCTCCAACATTCATCTGTAGAATTAAAAAAAAAAGATTACTCCTATCTTCACAGTTTTCTTTCTTTGTTTTACGCTTTATTGTATTAAATCAAATATCTGAAATAAATCCCAAGCTTGCTGAAATCTTTAACCATTACATCATAAACACCTATAAGTGATATATATATAATGTAAGGAAAGCAGTTTTTGGGTTAAACCGTGTGTTATTTTTGCTTACGATCCAAAACCTACATTGTTTACATCATATAGCTGAGAAAACATTGAATATAATATATGTTTTAGATATATTAAAATTAATAAGTAAATGATCTTGTTCAAAATCTTATAAATGCTTAAATAATCTTGACTTACAATCGAATCAATTATTAAAAAATATTGTATCTAAGATAGATACAAAAAAATTTGGTGTGAAGTTTTTAAATTATTAGTGAAAATAATTGTGATCCAGATTTATGGGAGCATTTACATTAATTTTGTTTATTAATTTGTTATATTTTGTTTCAGGATACGAATGAAGCTCTAAGTACTTCTGGATTTAAAAGTTTTCTAACTAAAAGTTCTAAAAATATTACAGAAACTAATGCGTTATGGGACTATTTTAGCAGTAAAGTGTACCCTTCATTTAATGATGTAGTAAAAGTGGCCACAGCTTTCTTTTCTATAGTAAAAACAGTTGATGATGTGATAAATAACAGTAAAATCTATTAAGCAGTTTAAATGTTGAAAAATAAGTAAAGTAAAAGATCTTTAAAATGATCTATTATTTAAAAAGTTTTTTTTTTTTTTTTGAAAATGTGATATAGAAGTAAAATGAATTTTTTTTCACTTAAAAAATCAACTCAACAACAACAAAAAAAGAAGAGAGCGAGAAATACTTTGATATTTAGAAAAGCATACTATAAAGATTTTTTTCTAGATAAATATATTTAGATATGAAATAAAAGTTAAAAATAGTAAATAAGTAGTTATTGTTTTTTAAATTTCGCATATCATATAAAGACAAATACAGTATAAGTTTTGAAGAAATCTGATTAGCAAAAATCCTTATGTGAAGAAGACATCATCAAATCCTGTATAAGTTTCACTATTTAAGTGGCTGCAATATGTAATAATAATTTCTTATTACTCAAGTAATATATTTTCTCTCTTCATTACAATCACTATACTCAATAAGATTCAAAGCATTATTTTATTTTCGATTTTACAAAGTAGCCGAAAAAGTATTTTTTATAATAGCCGCTCAGATTGTTTCATTGCAAACTGTTCAATTAGAAGGACTTGTCTTGTAAATTTATATTTGAAAAATATTTTCAGAATTTCTCAGGTCATTCACCTTTGAAAATCAATCTATTTAATGCATAAATTAAACAGATTATCATTGATTTACATGAATTTTCCAATTCCAAGTTAAATAACTGGTTATATCCTTTGTGGAGCCATTGAAGTAGAATTATTATTAAAAAAAGATAAACTTTTAGTACTATGAACTAAATGTGAATTGCAGAAAGATAATATGTCATATAAAATAATATATGTATTCAAATCTAGAATCTATTTTACCGGTTTAATGCAAATTATTTTTGAGTTGTTTCCAGGTAATAATCAATCCACTGCAAGATGAAGATCTCTCCAAGTTCAACCCATCTTCTCCAATCTCTAGCCTCTCTTCTTCACATACTGAATATTACCTTCCATATAGAAAATCTCAAATTAGAAAATTCTTGCAGATGGCTGTGAAGAAACAAGTAGCAGGTTGATAATAAGTGAGCAATTCTTGCATTTATGATCTACTAAAAAGAATATCAGGTTTTAAAAGATGAGTATGAATACTTAGAAACAATTCTGATGTTGAAGAATATTTTGAGATTACAATTCAAATCAACTGTGAAAATTAAAATGCATATACTAACAATGTTATTTTTGTGCTCTCCTACTATGATCTACATTAGACTCATTTACAGAGTCATGAAAATATCAGTTGTTCAATTTTTATAAACATTTATTATTTAAAATATATTTCTGACTACTCTTGGTTTCGCATAAAGTAAAATATAACACCAAATCTGTTAAGTTTTATAAGATAGAATATAACATTTGCAGTTTTTAATATTAAGTATTCAACAAATTATTATTATTTATTTTTTTGCTAAAATTTGATAAAGATGTATTTTAATTACAGAGCTTTTCAATGAAAACTTTCAGTGCATTCCCTGATAGAACAGCTTTTCTATAACTGGTAGTTGGTAGATGAGAATTTACATATGATTTATAAAATTCAATTAAATCTTCAATTTAAAACTATCCTCTACCATACTAATAAGTTTGTTCTTACAAATTCAAAGAATCATTTTTTGCTTGATTTTAATATAGAATATTAAAAAGCTGATTAGTAATGTTAAACCATTATAAAACCAAATGATTTTGATATGAAATGATACAAGTATAAAATATTTAAAATACAATATAGACAACAAGATTCAGAGACCTAGCAAAAGTACTTCAAACCCAGTATGTTCGGGATATGGTAGTCGCGGAACAGTACTAAGCTCTAACCTATTTACCAGTGATCCAAAATCTCCACTATCCAACCAACACTCCTGATGCTACTAATAGTTATCATTTTTATTCGGTCCCGGTGGTCAGGGTAGAATCAAGGACTCTCAATTCAAACCTAGCCTATCGTGCACTAGACTTTATTAATTTAATCTCAGATATTCACTAAATACTATGATATAGCTTAAACTATTATTATTAATATTTCATAGGTTTTGAATACATACATATGATTTAATCAAGTGTGGATGTAGATGAGTGGATATGACGAACCAGGGAATGACATGACAACTGTATAGATATATATACAATTTATTAATACAATTAGAGAATATAATTAATAGCCATCATGTTTGGATCTAATCATGATCCATGTATGGGATTACATTTTTTTAAACCAAAAATAAATAACAATTACATTTGATGATCAATAGTGATAATAGTACATAATTTCAATATCCCCAGAATAAATATATGGTTTTACAAGAGGTCACCTGACAATGACAATTAAGGTTGTGAAATATATAAAAATAATAATTACAATAATGAACCTCAGTATTAGATGTATGTGTGTACATTACAATGAAATCATACTGGATTCCATGACAATAACAATTGTGATTCAATACAAAAAAAAAATTAATTAACTAGAAATGATAGTTACACGCACAGTAAATAATCAGTATTATACTGTGTGCCAGCATAAAACGAAATTTTATATTGAGAGTGATAATATTTTATCAAGAAATTTGCCACTATAAAATTAATATGCCAATTTTGGAGAGCAAACACAATACCTGGTTATATTAAGTTAGAGGCCAAATGAATATATATAATAAATTTATGCGTGTGTTTACATACATAGGGGAAGTAGAGTATATATGTATTTGTCATTACAATATTTTATTGTTAGTCATCTCAGCAGGAGTTATGGACAAAAGCATAATGTTATTACTCTTTATTATTAATAATTATATGAAAAATATGGCTTATCTATTTCCCACAGAATTAACAACAGGTATAATTAAGAAATCTAATTACAGCGTTCAGTAGCGTCGGGGTTTGAATCCTGTGCTGGCTATATTATTAGCATTGGCAAACGTGGGCCAATCTTCTTTGTCGAGCAGTAATGTATATTCCTGTAGTAACACATCCGCATTCAGCTTGGTTTGTGTAGGAAATAATAGAGCGTGGGTTTTGAATCACTATCTTTATAGAGTATACCCATTCATCGGCTCAAAGAAAGGCATGTCTATCTCGTATCGCCAAGATCGGTAAAATATCCGCGTGGCAGACCGCATAGCAATACTCGACATATTTTTATTATTAAAAGCCATATAGGCACAGATCAATGTATTAAGCTACTGATATATTTGCCCATTAAAAGCATTAATTTATATCTGCATAGATGTTTTTCCTAAACCTGTCTTTAATAAGTAATAATGGAGAAATCCGACAACCATATCTTATAGGCTATAAAATGCCCAAGTATTTCAAATATGAATCTAAACTATAAAATGCTAAGGAGGCAAAAAAAAAAAATACTACTGCTGAGATATTTCTTTCCCCAAATGCATGCCCCACTAAATACATATAGAGTGAGATGAACTCATATCTTTGCAATAAGTAATATTGCCTATTTTAAATTTTAAAAGAAGAACTAGCATTATTATCATTATTATTTTTACATTTAGATAAACGCATACACACTTATATATATATATACCATTTTACCTTCTTTAATTGTCACAAAGAATTTAAATCAAATAAAATAATTTGAACACATTTATATTTTTAATTTCTTTACCAAGATACTGTGATTATGCATATACGGGAAGAGGGCGGATTTTTTTTTTTTTTATATATTTGATTTCTTTTCTATCTCTTTTTTTTTTATTATTAAATAAATGACATTTTTCACTAAGTCAGAATTAGACGGATTTAAGAAATTTAACTTTGACTGATTCTTATTTTATCATTCAAAATGAATCGTTACCCCTTTCCCACTTTAGATTCGGGATAAAACAAACAAATTTTTATATAAATTAGTTTCATAGTGTAATATCATTTATACCCATATTTAACTAAATTGGCACAAAGAAATTAATCAATCAAATATATATTATACTTAAAAGAACATACCAGCATATCTCAAAATAAAACATAGAAAAGCTGCAATTTTAAACTCTCTAATAATCTTTTTGTTCTACTTAGAATTATACATTACACTTTTTTCTGTTGTTTGAACCATTAATAAGTAATGGTTAAAATTTAAATTGACTTGTTAAAACAATAATAAAAATAAACTAAACACTCATATATGTATAACCGTCCTATTGAAACACATTTTTTTAAGATAGTTTTTTTCAAATTTTATGAATCTAATGAAATTAAATGTTCGCATTTTTTTTTTTATAGAAGGTATTTTTAAGATATAAATAATTTTTTCTTTTTTAAAGATAGAAAGTTTATACTTGCGATCGATTAGGGTGTCACTTTGCTTGATGCAGATTTTTTTACCGATTCATTCATTGACAGGGTCGGCCTTGGGCTTCACTGGACTCAGAATAGACTGGCTTCAGGTTGCTTCTCTATTTTTCTTCGATGGATCATTGTGTCACTTTGATTGAGGCAGATATTTTTTTCAGGTTCATTCATTATTAGGAACGATCTTTGGCTCTGTCGAACTCAGGATAGGCTGGCTTCAGGTTGCTTCTCTTTTTCTTTCATAGCAGCAGCATGGGATTTGTCTTTCTTTCTCTTCTGTAGATGCATTTTTCTGGAGACTTTCCAGAGAAAGGAAAGTAGTTTGTACTACTCAAAAGTCATATCGTGGATCTTTTCTCTAACTGCTTGACTTTTAATTAATTAACTGCTTGACTTTGAATTAATTAACTGCTTGACTTTGCATTAATTCTCCAACTGCTTAACTTTGAAGTTAATAATTTGAATCAATTACTCTCCCTGCTTGACTTTGAAGAATTTGAATTGAATTGAATTTCCTGGTTCTTTTTCTTTGCTCTATTTATAATAACTTTTTCTTAAGCAAGGCTTTGTTTTCCATATATATATATTTTTAACACCTATAATATATTTTCCTTGGTTAGAAACGAAAACAGATCGCATGATTGATTTTTCCTTTTTTTAATTACATCAGTTTAAAAATTTTTAGGATTTACATCAGTTTGAAGATAAGAAAACAATTCAACACTCCCATGCAACTAGCTGAGTTGATCTTTCAGTTTAAAGATAAGAAAAACAATTCAACACTTCCTTGCAACTAGCTGAGTTGATCTTTTACCAAAAATAGGTGACACAATCGAGATAAGATTACACAAAGTTATAAAATCTTACTTGCCTTTTAATTGCCTCAAGGATGAGAAAAATGAATTCACACTTACATGCAACTATATTTTTTGGAATATTTATGAAAAAAAAGCAGAGTCATCAAAATGTTATTCGCAAGGAACAAACTGCCTTTAGGATAAAGATATACGACAATGGAAATATATTTTTCTTTCCAAAAATATATACATAAAAAAATGCACTTCAATAGAACAATTTATACATACATAAGTCCACTCATTCGTAAAGTCATGCACATGCACCTGCATATATCCCCTTTAGCAAACAAGCAAAAATAAAAAAATGAAAAATTAAATATGAGTTTTAAAATATATATATGTATACTAATTTTACCAACTAACATGAAGCTCTGTGTGTTCATACACACTGAACGCTTCATATCCCTCAAGTTACGAAAAGAAAAAAAAACAACAACAAAAAAAGATCTAACCTACTCTGGTTAAATCCTCCTTTTTTTTCCTTTTTTTTTTTTTTACACCAGACCCTTGAAGTTTAAATTAAAGACTAACCCAACTGCTTCATCATAAAATATAGTGATCTATTCTATGGTTAGTGATTGACTACATATATATTCCCTCCAAAAAAAAATTTACATAGCTATATACTTAAGAAATAATTTGAAAATTCATGGTCCCTATTCATTTAAAAATCAGTACCCATCATTACCTTTTGTTTTCTAAGACCATTTTAAATTTTTCCTGGATCTGGAGGTACCTGGTGGTAGGGCTTTAAACTCCGGGCATTATATGTTTGCCTGATTCCCTTATCTTCCTGAATGAGAAATGTCTTTTCTTCACAGCTTTATCTTGAAGGGCGGACAATATAATGGAAAGAATTTTCTACACTGATTCGGCCATGATTTCCCAACATCTTGTATGTGCTGCCACACATGGTCAACTATTTGGAAATCAAATGATTGTATGCTCCTCTTTCTTTGTTTCTCTGCAGTTCTCTTTAAGTGTTCCAAGGCTTCCTTCTGGTCTCCTTTGTCGATTCTCTTCCTCTCTGTTGATAGTGGGGTTTTCATATTCTGGAAGCCATGACCAACATGAAAGTAGATTGGTGTAAAGTTAGTGGCCTGATTATCTTTACAATTGATCGGCTTTATCCAACTCTCACACTTATCTTTCACATCCTCACTTATTTCATCAAAACATTTTCCAGAATCCTCAATGCTAGCTTTAACAATAGCCATTGTTATTGTAGCTTTCATACAAGTCATCAAGCATTTATTGCTAGGTTCAGGTCCCTTTCCATCCATGCACAACATGACGGTAGGCAAAAGATCACTCTTAAATTTGCACTGAAGAGTAACATCTTTATGAATATAATCATTAACATCATTTAACCTTTTTATTGTGGTTAGGGGTTTAGCAACAAATAATGCCTTGGCTTTGATGGATTTAGATAGAGGTAAGGGCTTTCCCATACCTGCAGCATTTTGGACAATCACTCTGGACTCATACTCTAAACCTTCAGTTAAACCTGTTACAGTGTAGTAAGTTTCACTTATTTCAAAACCAACATTGAATGTAACCCATCTTAAACTAATATTATCACATCTTCCAATTACATAATTACATGTGGAAATGCCATCATCCTCCTCAAGTTCATCCCATTTGATTGTAATTGCAGTTTTATTACAACTGACTATCTGTGGAGTCATTGAAGCTTTTGGTTTGACTAGATCTTTGACTTCTGCTGTTATGCTGTTATCATCCATGGAATAACTACATTTTACTACCCTTATTAGTGGTTGCTATTCTTTTTTGATCGTCAGCAATGAGGTTGTATTTCTCTTCCTCTGGAAGTGTCTGTGTTTCTTTCTGCCATTCTATCATATCTTTTTCACTGAAAGTTTCACACACTAATTCAGCACTTTCATACACTAATTCAGCACTTTGGAGTTCCCTAACTTCCACCTCTGGTAATACCCAAACAGATTCAACAGGTGGTTTTTGAATTGCTACTTGGGATACTGTCTCAATATTTCCCAGTTGATCAGGTTGCAAGTCCCTTATTTCCTCCTGCTGCCCTTGTACATTCTGCACTTCCTGTTGGATGGTCTTGTAGTTCCCCTGTGGAGTATCATCTACTCTTTTATTTATTTTCTCAGACCCCTTTCTGCATTCCTCTTTAAACTCCTCCCTCTCTGTTCGACCTTTTTCCCACCAGTCATCCATCTTTCTCAGAGTTTCCTTTGCTTTCTTATTGCATTCACTCATTATCTCTGTTATCCTAGAAAATTCACTCTTCATCTCTTCTGCTCTCTTACTGTTTTCCTCTGCTCTCTTACTGTTTTCCTCTTTACACTGTATATTCATGGTTAACAGCAGCTGGTATAGGTCTCGAATTATCACCTCCATTTTTTTCTTGTACTATAATAATCTATTGCTTTCTACAACTATCTCTTCATCTAAACAATATTCTCTTTATACTACTACTTTAAATTTTCATAAAAGGTTATACCTTCCCCCTCTCTGATCTCCTATGCATCTCCATCTTTTTCCCCATCATTCCCACATGCTGCCTGCTCATTTCCTTATATTTAGCCTAAGTCCATGCCTGCCTATCTACTATTCAACTGACACAATATCACATGTACCATAAAAACAAATCAAAACAAATTTGTATATAGATATATATATAAAGTATTAAAAAAAAATTTCTCTTACCCTCATAAAACCAGTCACTGCCCCCTTTGTTTACAGGTTGCTTGTTCTGCTGTGCCCAGAAAACTGCTAAGATCTAAAAATGACAACTTTCACATAATCATCACACTCTATTACTCCAATGTCACCCCCCTTTTGTTTATATCCATATCAGTCTATGTCTCCCATCATCATCAATCCACACACCACAGTAATATCCACAATGATTATTGGAATCCTGGCTGATGACAAAATTTATTTAGAGTAAACCAAAAAAAAATTTCTTTTTCAAAGATTATCTCTGGGCACCATGTCACCAACCACAATCTAATACAACATCAAAACCCATGTAAAAGGCTTGAGAAACAATCTCTATATTTTATGGGAGTGAATAAATACAATTGCCTCATATTGGCATTAAACCTGAAAATTATCTCTACATATTTTACATAAAAAATTTTAAATCAAAATCATGGCTCAGGTGCTCAGGGTGTGTGAGTTTATATAATTGTAGCCTCATGTTGGGAAGCCAAGCCCGGAAAAAAAAAATACCACCCTGTAACGTTCAGAATCGTATGATTAGCCAACAAGATTCAGAGACCTAGCAAAAGTACTTCAAACCCAGTATGTTCGGGATATGGTAGTCGCGGAACAGTACTAAGCTTTAACCTATTTACCAGTGATCCAAAATCTCCACTATCCAACCAACGCTCCTGATGCTACTAATGGTTATCATTTTTATTCGGTCCCGGTGGTCAGGGTAGAAACAAGGACTCTCAATTCAAATCTAGCCTATCGTGCACTAGACTTTATTAATTTAATCTCAGATATTCACTAAATACTATGATATAGATAACCATTTTTATTCGGTCCCGGTGGTCAGGGTAGAAACAAGGACTCTCAATTCAAACCTAGCCTATCGTGCACTAGACTTTATTAATTTAATCTCAGATATTCACTAAATACTATGATATAGCTTAAACTATTATTATTAATATTTCATAGGTTTTGAATACATACATATGATTTAATCAAGTGTGGATGTAGAAGAGTGGATATGATGAACCAGGGAATGACATGACAACTATATAGATATATATACAATTTATTAATACAATTAGAGAATATAATTAATAACCATCATATTTGGATCTAATCATGATCCATGTATGGGATTACATTTTTTTAAACCAAAAATAAATAACAATTACATTTGATGATTAATAGTGATAATAGTACATAATTTCAATATCCCCAGAATAAATATATGGTTTTACAAGAGGTCACCTGACAATGACAATTAAGGTTGTGAAATATATAAAAATAATAATTACAATAATGAACCTCAGTATTAGATGTATGTGTGTACATTACAATGAAATCATACTGGATTCCATGACAATAACAATTGTGATTCAATACAAAAAAAAAAATTAATTAACTAGAAATGATAGTTACACGCACAGTAAATAATCAGTATTATACTGTGTGCCAGCATAAAACGAAATTTTATATTGAGAGTGATAATATTTTATCAAGAAATATGCCACTATAAAATTAATATGCCAATTTTGGAGAGCAAACACAATACCTGGTTATATTAAGTTAGAGGCCAAATGAATATATATAATAAATTTATGCGTGTGTTTACATACATAGGGGAAGTAGAGTATATATGTATTTGTCATTACAATATTTTATTGTTAGTCTTCTCAGCAGGAGTTATGGACAAAAGCATAATGTTATTACCCTTTATTATTAATAATTATATGAAAAATATGGCTTACCTATTTCCCACAGAATTAACAACAGGTATGATTAAGAAATCTAATTACAGCGTTCAGTAGCGTTGGGGTTTGAATCCTGTGCTGGCTATATTATTAGCATTGGCAAATGTGGGCCAATCTTCTTTGTCGAGCAGTAATGTATATTCCTGTAGTAACACATCCGCATTCAGCTTGGTTTGTGTAGGAAATAATAGAGCGTGGGTTTTGAATCACTATCTTTATAGAGTATACCCATTCATCGGCTCAAAGAAAGGCATGTCTATCTCGTATCGCCAAGATCGGTAAAATATCCGCGTGGCAGACCGCATAGCAATACTCGACATATTTTTATTATTAAAAGCCATATAGGCACAGATCAATGTATTAAGCTACTGATATATTTGTCCATTAAAAGCATTAATTTATATCTGCATAGATGTTTTTCCTAAACCTGTCTTTAATAAGTAATAATGGAGAAATCCGACAACCATATCTTATAGGCTATAAAATGCCCAAGTATTTCAAATATGAATCTAAACTATAAAATGCTAAGGAGGCAAAAAAAAAATACTACTGCTGAGATATTTCTTTCCCCAAATGCATGCCTCACTAAATACATATAGAGTGAGATGAACTCATATCTTTGCAATAAGTAATATTGCCTATTTTAAATTTTAAAAGAAGAACTAGCATTATTATCATTATTATTTTTACATTTAGATAAACGCATACACACTTATATATATATATACCATTCTACCTTCTTTAATTGTCACAAAGAATCTTAATTTAAATCAAATAAAATAATTTGAACACATTTATATTTTTAATTTCTTTACCAAGATACTGTGATTATGCATATACGGGAAGAGGGCGGATTTTTTTTTTTATATATTTGATTTCTTTTCTATCTCTCTTTTTTATTATTATTAAATAAATGACATTTTTCACTAAGTCAGAATTAGACGGGTTTAAGAAATTTAACTTTGACTGATTCTTATTTTATCATTCAAAATGAATCGTTACCCCTTTCCCACTTTAGATTCGGGATAAAACAAACAAATTTTTATATAAATTAGTTTCATAATGTAATATCATTTATACCCATATTTAACTAAATTGGCACAAAGAAATTAATCAATCAAATATATATTATACTTAAAAGAACATACCGGCATATCTCAAAATAAAACATAGAAAAGCTACAATTTTAAACTCTCTAATAATCTTTTTGTTCTACTTAGAATTATACATTACACTTTTTTCTGTTGTTTGAACCATTAATAAGTAATGGTTAAAATTTAAATTGACTTGTTAAAACAATAATAAAAATAAACTAAACACTCATACATGTATAACCGTCCTATTGAAACACATTTTTTTAAGATAGTTTTTTTTTTTAAATTTTATGAATCTAATGAAATTAAATGTTCGCATTTTTTTTTTTTTTTTATAGAAGGTATTTTTAAGATATAAATATTTTTTTTTCTTTTTTAAAGATAGAAAGTTTATACTTGCGATCGATTAGGGTGTCACTTTGCTTGATGCAGATTTTTTTACCGATTCATTCATTGACAGGGTTGGCCTTGGGCTTCACTGGACTCAGAATAGACTGGCTTCAGGTTGCTTCTCTATTTTTCTTCGATGGATCATTGTGTCACTTTGATTGAGGCAGATATTTTTTTCAGGTTCATTCATTATTAGGATCGATCTTTGGCTCTGCCGAACTCAGGATAGGCTGGCTTCAGGTTGCTTCTCTTTTTCTTTCATAGCAGCAGCATGGGATTTGTCTCTCCTTCTCTTCTGTAGATGCATTTTTCTGGAGACTTTCCAGAGGAAGGAAAAGTAGTTTGTACTACTCAAAAGTCATATCATGGATCTTTTCTTTAACTGCTTGACTTTTAATTAATTAACTGCTTGACTTTGAATTAATTAACTGCTTGACTTTGCATTAATTCTCCAACTGCTTAACTTTGAAGTTAATAATTTGAATCAATTACTCTCCCTGCTTGACTTTGAAGAATTTGAATTGAATTGAATTTCCTGGTTCTTTTTCTTTGCTCTATTTATAATAACTTTTTCTTAAGCAAGGCTTTGTTTTCCATATATATATATATTTTTAACACCTATAATATATTTTCCTTGGTTAGAAACGAAAACAGATCGCATGATTGATTTTTCCTTTTTTTAATTACATCAGTTTAAAAATTTTTAGGATTTACATCAGTTTGAAGATAAGAAAACAATTCAACACTCCCATGCAACTAGCTGAGTTGATCTTTCAGTTTAAAGATAAGAAAAACAATTCAACACTTCCTTGCAACTAGCTGAGTTGATCTTTTACCAAAAATAGGTGACACAATTGAGATAAGATTACACAAAGTTATAAAATCTTACTTGCCTTTTAATTGCCTCAAGGATGAGAAAAATGAATTCACACTTACATGCAACTATATTTTTTGGAATATTTATGAAAAAAAAGCAGAGTCATCAAAATGTTATTCGCAAGGAACAAACTGCCTTTAGGATAAAGATATACGACAATGGAAATATATTTTTCTTTCCAAAAATATATACATAAAAAAATGCACTTCAATAGAACAATTTACACATACATAAGTCCACTCATTCATAAAGTCATACACCTGCACCTGCATATATCCCCTTTAGCAAACAAGCAAAAATAAAAAAAATGAAAAATTAAATATGAGTTTTAAAATATATATATGTATACTAATTTTACCTACTAACATGAAGCTCTGTGTGTTCATACACACTGAACGCTTCAATATAGCCCACATTCTTATATTGTTAAACAACAAATAAATATATTAATCCATATAATTAAAAAATAAAACAAAATCATTAATAATAGTTTTTATATTGTGATGATCGAACTCTATCACAAGTTAGTAGCAGCTAGCCCTACAAATGTTGATACGCTAATGAGCTAAAGAAATTTATTTTGAAATAAAGAAATATAGGTTCAAATTAAATATATATGTTTGTAAATATAATATATACACATGCATGGTAATGTATAATATAATCATGTATAAAAAATACATATTAGAAGAATATATATATCATTAAAAGCCAGTCAACACCTAGACAATCCCAATATCAATTACAATCAATAATTTCAAACTATTGTCAAAGCAATCTCCTTTTATCACACACAAAGAAAATGGTTTATTTTGTCTTATCTGTCTAAAAAGTTAAAAAGTGAAAAATAAATTTTTATTTTTATTATCTTGTAATTTAATTAATTAAAATGATCAAAACTATCAAAGAATTGTTTTTTGATTACCAGACATATAATTTTTCTTTTGTGATGAGAAAATAATTTTGTTTTTTTTTCTTATCAAAGCTTAAGATACAAATTTATATATATTACTTAGATATTTTATTTTATTAATTAATTAAAAGATTTATCTAGGAATTTAATTGAAGAAAAAATAGCAATAAAAAAAACAAGCTGACAACAATTTCTTTTTATGTATATTTCTATAAAAGAGGTTTTAAAACTAATATTGGGATTATTTCTTGTATATTTTGTAGCAGAGAGAAAGCAATATGTTATACTGCTTAAAAAACTTTGCAGAAAAAGTTAATTGAAGCTCGGTCCTGAAAACTCTGGAAAACTAGTGATATTGCACAATAGTATATCATTATGGGGTGTCATAAATCACTTATGGGGAGTGATCATTGTTACTCAATGTATTATATGCTGTTTCATAGAATTATTAAAGAAATCAAGATGAAATAAATGAACTCATTATGGTACAAGAGTCTTTACTGTTCATCATCATTCTGTACACAAATGTCTGCCTAATAAAAAATGATCCTATAAAATATATGGATAAATCTAAATCCTTATGTCTCCTGTTTTATAGTTTTACACATGAAGAGAATGTTGGAAGTTGTAATTAAAGGGGTAATTTTTTTTAAAAGAAGAAAAAAAGAGAGAAGTAATTTAACAGATCAAAACTTTTTTTTTGCTCTTTACTTATTATTTTTACATTTTAATTTTAATAATTTCTACAAATTCAAAACACCATTATACAACAGAGAAGTTAATATGATCAATATTTTTACATATTAACCATACCAGCAGTGAGACTGAGATTGTCTATAAATACACAAACCATGGCCACCTTTCAAGACAGTTTCTCTTGCTCCATAACTTCTAAAAGCAAAATATCTCTACCATGAATACTTTTATTTATACTGGGGGGGGGGACCCTTAGGTGTTATTCGGCCAATTTAACTGGCATATCCATGAAAGAAAATATTAAATACCTCAAGCACTTGATTTCATTGCTAGCCCAAATGAACAAAAGATGTACTTACCTTAGGTTATTAAACAATGCATATTTAAACATAAACAGTATAATTGACAAACTTTTATATTAATTAACTATTATATAGTGAAATATGAAGAAAGAGAATTAAGCAAAATAACAACTTAAAACAATATATTTATTTACAAAAATGTAACAATAATAAAAACTAATTACAGAATTGTTTAGTATAGATAAGTCCACTTTAAAATAGGTAGTAAATGTAAAATATTCAATTTATATTTAATAAATTTGGTTATAGTGCTGCAAAAGAAATCGATAAAAGAAAAATGCTAATTAAATTAAGTTAAAAAATAAAAGCTATGAATAGAGACAAACAAAATAAATGTATATATTAATTAACTTTGTAGATTTGAAAAGCTAGATTATAGTGGAAATAAATTCCTAAGATGACCAGGGAATTAGTAATTAAAGTTAAGAGAATTTCATTGTACAATAACTATTGATTTACAGGCAGATAACAAAACTCACTCTAATAATAGTTAAATTGTTTAAGCAGAACTAATCAAAGTAAAACTCAAGAACCTCCTCCCACCAGATTACATAGGAAAAAATAAATTAATTACTCCAGAAAAGAAAGTAAAAAAAAAGATGAGACAACAAAAGAAGAGAGTGTATGAGAGAAGAAAAGACTAAGGGCTCTTAATGGCTGCCTGCTGTTCTGATTACATACATAAGTGGCAGTGGAGATCGTCATCAATGGATTACATTTTCAGGATTTCAGCTCTTATAGGTAACTAAGCCAATTAGGACTTTTAGCGGACCATCTGGGTCTTATTAATATTCTGTGAAATGCCTCAAGAGTCTCACCAAGGGCAGTGTTTAAAAGGGATAGACTGTATTGTGAAGGTAAAGTACCCCATACTTAGACTGTTTGAACATTTTTATTTAATTATTCATTTTTGACTGATTGATTATGCTTGCATAAGTGCAGACTTATATGTATATTGAAGACTTAATTAGTTAATTGTTTTAATTGCCAATAAATTGTCTTAATATTACTATATGTGTTGTCATCTATTAATGTCAATTGGGTATTCATGTTTTTTGGCTGCCCAGTCACAGTTGGGGACACTGCAGAAAGAATTTAATTATTTTAATTTTACAAAAGTTTATAAAGATAACAAAATCTTACCCCTGTATCATTTAAATTATTTCTTATATTTACTTAGGTTTTGCTATAACTTTTTCTTGAATGATCATTCCTGTCTTCTTGACAATTTATATAGTTTGTGGCTGGTCTTCTTAAATATGTTTCCTGGTTTCTTTTAATAGTTTATCACTTCTTTCCAGGACAGCATATATCAGCTTGACCTTATTCAGTAGAAATCAATAATGATGGGTATATGTCTGAGCAATGGCAGGTCAAGGATATTTGTCACATTTCAGGCTGTCAAATGCATGGCAAATGGGTGGTGAAGACCAATTGAACACTTCTTTGCAAGTCTAGCACTGCATGGTGATGTTAGGGCTTCTGCATAAATAGCTATGCATCACTGAAATATGAACTGGCCATTTTATATAAAGAAGTCAAAAAAGTTAATATAACTAGCTGCAGTTGAATCAAATTAACCAGGTCAAAATCAGTATAACAGCAGAATTCTAATAGTAGAATGAATAACAGAACTGCATATAATGGAAATTTAGTAACTTTTATATGTGACTAAATCATTGTCTGATCTCACCCATGTCATTAATTAGCTTTTCAATTTCTTCTAATTAATTAATCTCAGTTAATATCTATTTAGTTACAATATTGATTACTGTATTGATTATCTAATCAGTTGGAAATATTACTGATTTCCAGTAAAACATAATTCCTTCCTAATAAGACAATTTACAAAATTATTTTGTTCTGTGATTAGATTGTAATTTTTTCTAATTAAATAGGTTTCGATAATAATTTTCTACAATCATTTACATTACAATTCTCTAGTTTTTTTCCTTTCTTCCTTTATATTTAGTTTTTTAATTTAAATTATGTCACTAAGTAACTTTATAATCTTTAAGTTACTTTTACATAATTAGTTTTATTTACATTGGAATTTGCACTTTTAGTTAAAAGAACAAGCCATCTTTTCAATAAGTAAATGTAAATAAAATTCCTAAACTATATTATAATTTAATTATACTTTTCCCTCTTCAATTTTCTTTTTTATTTATTAAATTGAGATGAAAATAGTTTTATTTTCCTTTTGTTTATTTCCTAACAGATTTTTGATTTATTTTAAAATCTCTTTATTAAACTACCAGTCTTTTACACTTATTAAAAAAATAATATATACTATTTTTCCTTTTTTCTTTGAATATTCTTAATATACTTTATAATTTTTCATATTGAGGAGTAAAATGTATCAATTCCTTTCCTTAAGCATTGACCACTTTTAATTCTAAATGTTTAATTTTTAAACCACAAAAAATTATAATTTACTAATAGATAGGTATCATCCTGAATGAGATTTACAATGAGTGTTATAAAAGAGATATCCAACTTAATGATTTTGCGTATCACATATAGATTGATTCTGTATTAATTAAATACCATTAAACACCATTTAATTTCTCACAGAAGTCATAACTACAACATGGGCCAAATTTTGTGCAATACAAGTACAAAACATGGATTTGGAATATTTATCTGCAAATGTCAGGACTGTATCTACAGAACATTCAGTTTATGATTTTTTCCAATTTGTCTGGAATTTATCTTCCAGCTATATTGTGAATGAGCCAGGACTTTTCACTAATAGTGCATCATAATTATAATTGGTTTCATACAAAGACTCATCTTCAGATCAAAATCTCCGCAAAGAAAAGCTTAATCCAGCACAAAATATGATTTGGAACTTTTACATTTACTTATATACACACATACTTTGATTTATTGTTTCCTTACTGATCATCACTCAACATACACATAAAGAAATGACCTGATTATTATTTTTCATTAATGTCTAATATTTATGTGGTTATGTTATTACTATTTTTTTTTCAGTTTAAACCCTCAGTTTAATGTTTTTATTTAGTCACCATCCATTGTGTCCAAAAGCATAGACTTATGAGCTGAGTTACTCATAAAAATTTGGGTTGTCATAATTTTGGGGAAAAATTCTATACTCATTATAAAAAAAAAATATTTTTAATTTTTTTTTCTTACACAATCTGGGAGCATTATTCATTAGGTCAAACATGCCTATAAGATTAATGGAATACTTTTTATCTGATGGTTCTTTATTCTGATACTTCCTAGAATTAGCCACTCATGCAAGGGGATTGTGAATCACCTCTTGGTCTTTTATATTCCCTTGCACAAGTGAGATCTGAATCATTTCCAGTTTGCCTAAAGATTTTTTGTTTTTCA